>CM061062.1:154129196-154541696 GCA_030762895.1 Sophora flavescens
TTCTAAGTTATCTCTTATTTCAAATATCAAAAACCTTTTCAAAATCTTTTTTATAAAGTCCACTTTAGTCAATTTGATAATTAGCTGCGGTTTGAGATCACGATCTCTGTGGGATCGATATCTTTTTATTACTTGGCGACAATCCGGTACACTTGCCTGATCGCACGACGTGCATCACACGACATCAAGTTTTTGGCGCCGTTGTCGGGGACTGTGTGTCCTCGAATCTCAATTTAATTTTTAGATCGATTTTTCTGGACTTTTTCTTTTATTTAATTTTTGTATTTGTTAAAAAAAATTTCTCTTTTTCCTTCTAGAGTATCTATCTCTCTTTGTTGTTTTCTCTTTTATGCAACGATCACTAAGTCTTTGAAACCTTAGTGAGGTCGACCCCGAAGTCGAAAGGACCTTTTACAAACGTAGGAGACTACAAAGAGAGAGAGAGAGGTTGATTCCCATTCCAATCATGGCGAATCTCCAGGATACGAAACCGTTGAAGGACTACGCAGCCCCAAATGCTAGGGGTTAGCGAACTGGGATTGCTAGGCCAGAGATTGAGGCAGAGAACTACACTATACCGCCTATGCTAATCAACATGATTAGGCAACATCAATTCGGAGGATTGCCCTCGGAGGACCCGACTGATCACGTGGAGACATTCTTGGAGTTCACCGATGCAGTTAGAATTCAAGGCTCCTCGGTTGATGCTATTCGTTTGAGGTTGTTCCGCTCCTCTCTTACTGGAAAGGCAAAAGCTTGACTGAAGCAAGTGCCCGCTAATACCTTGTCAACTTGGGACCAACTGGAGCAGGCATTCTTAGAAAAATTCTCCCCTCCATCCAAGACGGCTTACATACGAACCCAGATCACCGGCTTCTTCCAAAAAGACGGAGAATGCTTATCAGAAGCTTGGGATCGCTACAAGAGATTGCTGGAGTCTTGCCCACATGATGGACTTGAGAGGTGGTTGTTAGTGCACACCTTCTACAACGGATTGGATTACTCTTCGAAGGTGTCACTTGATTTCGCAGCTGGTGGAGCCTTTATGAATAGGCCTCTGACTGAGGCATTCAACATCATTGAAAATGTGGCCACCAACTACCACCAATGGGGTTCGGAAAGAGGTAATAAGCCGAAAAATATGCACCGATCTTATTATGTCTAAAATTGACTCACTTAATAAACGCTTTGATCAGTTTGAAAGGGCTAATGTGAGTTCAATAGGTGCTACTAACATTGTTTGTAAGATTTGTGGAATGCAGGGACATGACATAATGGAGTGCCCACATGGTATTGCTCATGGATCCGGCGCTTCGAGGGAACAAGTGAACTCTTGTCACAACTTCTACGACACGAACCCGAAGTTGCCAAACTATGCTCCTCCAAATGCTTATAACCAAGGAAGGAAGAACAACCCTTACCTCTCTCACGGGAACTACAGCAACACGCTGAACCACGAGTACCAAGAAGGACAAGGTAATAGGAAACCTGCACCGGGTTATCCTCAGGTACAGAAGTCTAAACTCGAGTCTCTATTGGAAAGTTTTGTTGAAACTCAAACAAAACAAAATGAAGAGTTTAGACAATAGGGTAGGGCAGTCAACTAGACGATAAAATAGCTAGAATCTAAGGTAGATAACTTAGCCATCCATAACAAGATGCTAGAAACTCAGATAGCCCAACAAGCCAGCAATACTCTAGACCTAAGGGTACGTTCCCGGGGCAACCCGAAGAAAATCCCATTGAACATTGTAATGCCATATACTTGAGGGATGATAAGCTTGGGGTGGTTGAAAAGGACGTGGAACCACAGGAGGACATGAGCGAAGATGAAGAGCCAGAACCAAAGTATGTCCCCCCTCCACCACCGTACCAACCCCCGATACCTTTCCCACAAAGGTTGGTCAAGAGAAAGCAAGTAGATATAGAAACTAATATGCCTCCTAAACTGAAAGACCCAGGTAGTTTCTCTATCGCTTGCTCAATTGAAGAAGTACAGATAGACCAAGCCTTATGTGACTTAGGGTCTAGTGCGAGCTTGATGCCGCTTACTATCTTGGAGAGGTTGGGAACTAAGGAGTTGAGTCCATTCAAATTCTCCTTACAATTTGAGGATGGCTCAACTAAAACTCCTCTAGGCATACTAGAGAATGTTCCTGTAAAGGTAGGGAAATTTTTCATCCCTACCGATTTCCTGGTATTGGATATGAAAGGGAATGCTGAATTCCCCATCATTTTAGGAAGGCCATTCTTGGCCACCGCTGGAGCGATAATAGACGTAAATAATGGTAAACTCTCTCTGAATATAGAGGAAGGTAGGGTAGATTTTTATTTGACTAACTCATATAACAACCTTGCCATTGAGAGTCATGTGTGCAGGATCGATATAACGTCTCCAGTGGTAAAGGAAGAACTCAACATGGTAGCAACTCCGAAGACTTTCATGGCAATTGATGCACCCAGTAGTGATGAAGTTGGAGTTGCTCATCATGTGGAAACAAAACTTCCGCCGGGAGGGAGTAAGACCATGAATCTTAGAGTGAAAAGAGCGAAGCGGAAGCACAATTGGCCATATGAGCAGAATCGGCTCTTTGAAGGACTCCCATGGAAGAGAAGTGTTCCTGTACTTCTACGCCCAGCCGACCCCGGTTGACTGAAGTAAGTATGGTCAAGCTTAAGACCGTAAATAAGCGCTTCTTGGGAGGCAACCCAAGTTTTCTTTCCCTTTTCCATTTGTTTTTGAATTTACCTCTTGAATAATTTGAAAAAATCAAGAGGAAAAAGATCATAAATTAATAGAATTGTCAAGTGCTTTCAGGGTATGAAGCCAGGAAGAGCAAGAAGGGCAAGGACAAACAAAGTCAGAAGTCATCACGCCTAGGCCGTGACAGTGGTCACGGCCGTGATGAGCTAACCAGAGAAGACCAGAAAGGATCACGACCCAGCTGTGACATCCATCACGGGCGTGATGAAAAGGACCCTAAAGATCAGAGAGTATCATGGCCCAGCCGTGATACAGGTCATGGCCGTGACAGGCCAGCTCCTGAAGACCAGAATTGATCACGGCCTAGCCGTGATGAGCCTCACGGTCGTGATACAATGTCCAACAAACCTTTGACTGACATGTGAGCCAACACCCGCTACCACCTCGGTGAGTTGTTCCATTTTTTTCTCCTATCTCCGACTTGATTGTTTACATTGGGGACAATATAAGTTTTAAGCTTGGGGTAGGGGTGTTTTTGCATTTTTGCATTTTTCATGTTGCATTCATATAGGCATAGTTTTGCATGATCACACGATTAGATTGCCCCTTGCTTAGATTATGCATCCGATTGCGAGAACTAGGTGCCAAATAAATTGAGATAGTGAATTTTTGAACCCAATTTTTTTTTATTCTTGTGATAAGGCTAAAAATAAAAATTCTTGAGATGATCTTTTGATAGTTGATAATTAGCATATGGTTCCTTAGACTTGTGTTTCTCACTGATTTTTGAACTACTAAATGTAATATTTTTGAGCCTAAAAGGGGTACTCACTAAATCTACCCCATTCTTTGTGATTGAGTGTTTTATTCCTCTTGGATTGTATTCTCTAGAACATGACTTGAAACCATTTTGAAACTTAAAATTTTTTGAAAACATTTTTGAAAATGATTGAGGCATTAGGTATTTTTCCGGTCTTCTAAGCTTTGATTGATTAAATGCTACCCCTTAGTTGCCCAATTTTGAGCCAAAAAGAAAATAAAATACTTTTCTTGGTACCTTGAATCGTTTTGATGAATGATGCTTGGTATGGCACCTTTTAAAGTATTGCAAAAAGGATAAAAGGGTAGTTTGATAAAAAATAAAATTGTGGGATGAGAAAGTAGAAAAATATTTCTCTTGAATTGAAAGTCTCCCCTTCTCCAAATAAATAAAATGAAATAAACAAAAAAAAATGGAGAAGGGGATGACAAAAAGAAAGTGAGAAATAAAAAAGAAAAGAAAAGAAAGAAAGGTGGAAAAATGAATCAAAGCCCAAAAAGGTATTTTAGAAGGTGTCATGCTTTGGAATGTTTGATATTTTGTTTAGCCTTCTTGAATTTCCTTTTCTTGATTTCCCCACCTAACGATTAATCCCATGGCCTCATTACAACCAAAATAAAAGACCTCTTGATTCTTATGTGTTTTCATTAATAAAATAGAGATTTGGTTGATAGTCAAGCTTATGCTAGAGTACATTCCTTGAGGAAATTGAGCGAATTGTCATATACCCTTAAACACTTGAGTGAGGTGAGAAGAGTGCCCAAATCAGTGAGAATATGGATTTAGGAAACCTAAGCTTCTAATTGGACTTGAAATTGATTGTCTCTAGGTTTCTTACTTGAATAAGCCTGTTACTTGGATTAGTTACTCGGGTTCTTGGTTGACTATCCACGCTCTGATTATTTATATCTTCTGGCCTTGGTGATTGCTTGAGGACAAGCAAAATCTTAAGCTTGGGGTGATTTGATGAGTGTGATTACACCTCATATTTGTTTATCATTTTGCATGCATTTTCATATAGTTTAGGCATTTTTTAATTTGATTTTTGTTAGTTTTTACCTTGGAATGTGTAAGGCGGTTTTGTTGTGTTGTTTTGCAGAAATTAAGGATAAAATGCTCAGGATCAACCATGATGGAGCTTTGATGAAGATAGAGCTTGAAAAGTGAAGAAAGTGATCCAAACAGAGCTCATCACGGCCTAGCCGTGATGACCATCACGTCCATGATCAAGCAGAGCTGAAAAGAAAGAAGCAAAAGTCAGAAATGGTCACGGCCTAGCCATGATGCCCATCACGGCCGTGACAAGTCAGCTGAACCAGACCCTCAACAGGCAAAACCGATCACGGCCTAGCCGTGATGAACATCACGGTCGTGACAGACCAAAAATTGAAGAAACGCCAGTGGCAGAATCCGTCACGGTCTGGCCGTGATGGCCATCACGGCCATGACGCGTATTACTTGGATCAGAAGCAACTGATTTGGATCTAATTTGTGTTAGATTGGGATTCTAACTTCTCTAATCTATAAATAAGGCATCTGGGCAGAGACAAAAAGAAGACTTTTGGGATGCTACTCTTAGGCTACAATTTAGGATCTCTCTCTTCTTCTTCTTCTTCTCTTATTTTTATTTTATGTTGTTACTGACCAGGCTTGTCATCACCATGGCAAGGCTTGAGTAGTAGTTTAATTTCTAGGGATTGGGGCTATGGCCAAGGTTTGTTTATGGAAATGAATTGATGTTACGTCTTTGTTAATTGCAATTTTGCTTTAGATATGATTTATAGTGTTCTAATTACTCATAAATTCGGCGGCCGCTTATTTGCGTGACGTAGATATTCTATGGAGGAACCTAGCGGTGAACTTAGGTATCGGATCTATAGAATTAGACTTAGGACTGAAATCACGAGAGTTATGAGCCGTCCTTCGAGGATTAATGAATTGTCACGAAACGTAAAGGGTCCAATCTAAATTCGACTACCACGAGAGTAGGGGTTGGTTTAATTGGGCACAGTTTTTGTAACCCGAGAGGGAGCATTAACTATTTGAGGATAAATTCGCCTTCAAGGCGATTTCAATAATTAACAAGGGATAATCAATTTAGTAACATAAACAATCTTGTTGGTAACCTAATTCCTTGGAATCCATTTAGATCTTAAAAACCATAAACTGATTTATTTTCTGTTTTGCTTGATTGCATTCCTTATCTGATTTTCTAAGTTATATCTTATTTCAAATATCAAAAACCTTTTCAAAATCTTTTTTCTAAAGTCCAGTTTAGTCAATTTGATAATTAGCTGCGATTTGAGATCACAGTCTCTGTGGGATCGATATCTTTTTATTACTTGACAACACTCCGGTACACTTACCGGATCGCACAACGTGCATCGCACGACGTCACCCTACAAGTAAGTATTCAACTTTACTTTAGATAAAAATATTTCTTGTGAATGTTTGAATGATGCATCAGATATGTTAAGACTCATCTTATGTGAAGTGGATCCTTTTAAGACCGAGAAAAGCTTAATTAATTACAAAATCTCAAGGAATTAAGTGGGAAGTTAACGAGAAACCTTTTCGCTTCCTCGGCTAGTTTTTCTATCTCCAACTGTCGTGTCATAAATCGTTCACCTTCAGACTCCTTTCTCTCTCAAGTTCTCACATTTTTTATCTCTCTTGTCTCTGAAAAACCCCAATCTTTCTGTCCTCCTACCCAAAATGGCACATAAAAGAGCACCGAATCCTCCTGCTATCTCAAATATGGAAGAAGCTAATATAAGTATGTCGTTAGTAGAAAACGGAGTGAATTTTGATGAAATTAAGTGTGCTAATCTAGACGTTTCGTCAATACTAGAATATGCTAGTTGGATGAATTTCTTTTCAATTAGAGAAAATATCTATCCACACACAGTGAAAGAGTTTTGGAGAAGCTCTGGTACATCATGCACCATGTATGTCTACAACGTTACAGGAAATGTCAATGTGGTTAAACACAGGTTTGATGCTAAAGATTTAGAAGAAGAAACTGGTTGTGCTAGGGAAGGCGCGGGTTTTACTGATGAATGAGAAGATTCTGAAAAGAAAGAAGATATAAATCTTACATTGTTTGGATGCCCTTACATCGAGAGAAAGGCAGCTCATGACCTCACGCCTAAAGCAAGGTTTTTGCATCTCCTTCTTACAAGATGCGTAACCCCCAGAAGAGGTCATGTCAATGTTCTCTCCAAACAAGATAAGTTTGCTTTGTATCATCTTATGCGGTTTTGTAAGGTAGATATAAATGATTTAATTTTCAATCACATGATTAAGATTGTTAAACAGAAAACCAAAACCCGCTACCCATATGGTATGTTGCTGACAAGATTAATCAGAAACAAAGGGACAGTTCTAAACTCTGAGTTTCTGAACATGACCCCTATAATCTCCGTATCAACTCTGGCTGAGTTAAAGATGAAGAATAATGATGGTGTTGAGTTTACTATAATCCAAAATATTAGGATTTCTGAAAATCCTATTTTTGAAACCAGTTCTGGAAGAATCTCTAATGATTCTGATGTTTATAAACCATTTGCTGTGGTGTTGAAGAGGAAAGTTGACGTAAGGAATGATGTGTCTGTTGTTGAGAAGAGAAGGAAGAACAAGAATACCAAGTCTGTTAAGGCTTCTATTTTTGTATCTAAATTAGTTTCTGGTTTGTCTCAAAGTTTTAATAAAAAGAAGAAGATGACAAGGAAAAGGAAGGAAAGGAAAGATGGGAAGGATAAAGTAAGAATGAATAAGGCTATAAGGATTTGTGAACCTATACAAGAGGAAGGACAAGGTGGTCAGGGAAGGATGAATGAAGAAGAAATTGAAGATGATATTCAAGTTTGGGAAGGACAGGATGAAGAAACAAAGGAAGTGGTTGATGATGAAGAGGAAGAAACTGTAGAACAAAGAACAGCTAGGCTAGAAGAATTTGAAACAAGATGTAATAGGTATAAGCAAGGATGGTGTTCTTAATACAGAAGCGGACACTACTCCCAGACCCATCAGAACTATAGGTGAAATACCCCCACAAAGTGTCGTATCAGCAGAAGGAAGGAAAATTGTGAACAAGCAAGCCTTAGCAAATGACTCACATGTTCCAGTTTCAAGGAACCTGCTCATTGACTACCAAAGGAATGAAATCAAGAGAAGGATTGACAAAAGAAAATGCACAACAAGAGATGTAGCAGTTTTCCTAGAGGATCTTAAAGTACAGATGGGTGTTGAGGCATTAGATTGGGACTTATCATAAGTGGAAGACTCCTACTGGCGGATACAGGATCAAATTCGTTGTTTTACAACATTTTGGGTATATAGGTACCTCTGAACCCTTACTATGTATTCCTTCTATAGAAACTATCATTTCATGATTACCAATAATCATAGAGTCTCCCTTCTTGAAAACACCTTCTTTTTCTGTTGTGCTGGTCCAAGATTTGTGATTAACTGGTTTCAAAACTTCATTGTGTATGAAGAGGATGAAGAAAAACCTCTTCCTCCCACAAGGTCAATAGAAAGCTTATTCTATAGAGTCATTACTCATTCTATCTTAAATAGGTTAAGTATGTGGTGTAGGAACCCGCTGTTGAGGAAATCTTTTCTGAAACCTTACCTCCTTTTGAATCTTTCACATCTTTGTGTTCTTTAAATGATCATTTTTGTTCTTGTTCTGTAACAATTTCTATCCCTATAAACAATGCTAACATGATAATTGTTAATTCTTTGTCCATTTCTGAAGCTCTGTCTGAACCCCCTTCACTAAGTCTCTTTGAATCTGTTGATGTTGTTATGTCTGAAATCTTCTTTGCAAGTTTGTCAATAGTTGTAACATCTCTTCAAAATCCCTCTAAACCTAGATTTGAACCAGAACCCTTTGATGGATCAAGAGTGCATATGTCAGATCATTTCTTTTTAGATTCTGATGATGAAATGGAAGATAGAGTAGAAGTGGTTGTATTGGATGATTCCTATGAGGATGTAGATGAAGAGTTATAGGTGGAAGAAAGAGAAGTAGTAAGTAGACCCTAGCCTATTGAATGTGGCTAGGAATACCAGCGAACCCCTTACTCTCTCAGCAAATGTGTCTACATCAGAACCCTTTGCAAATGTTATTCTTCTCCTTAGTATGATAACTACGAGGAAGTCATGAATGAAAATCTGGCTATGGTTGAAGTAGCACCAATCCCAATAGACTCAATTCATCCAGATGATCATGTTGGACAAGAATCTGAAAACCCCCATCCTGAGCACTTTGAGCAAGCAATTGAACAAAGGACTGAACCTAACCGATCAAATGCTTGTGACCCAGTATCTAGAGACGAAATTCGAGGTGTCCAAGAACAAATGGATGTGGTCGTGAATCTTCTCCTCAATATTCTTGAGAAGATGAATTAATTAAAGAAACTTTTATGTGATGTTTTTAATTGTTTTTAAACGTATATCTCATGTTTATTCTGGTTGGGTTTTATGAACTCATGCTTATTCTGTTTGAGCATTTTGGACTCGTTATCTCCCGGTAGTTACGCTTTAAAATTGGATTCATTGTCTAACTATCTTGAACATATGATTAATTATGACTCATCTATGATGCTGAAATTTTTGCTATATGCTCTGATATCTTTATTGATGATATATATCCCGAAATACTTAATATCTCTATTTGATCTCTCGTTTCTAACATAAAAATATTTTCATAAAGAGTACCACAATACCTCCCTAAGTACCAAAGTACTTACCTTTTTTATAATGCCAAAAGGGGGAGAGAATGAGAGAAATAAAATGAGAAAGTAGAAGAAGAATAAGAGAAAGTAGAAATAAGAAAAATTCAGAATGATTTTATAGAAAGAATCAATATAAAGCAAAGCATAAGCTTAGGGGAGTCTCTAAACGCTCTTAACAAAGGAACAAAGAAAAATCGCTTCTATGTAATATATATATATATATATATATATATATATATATATATATATATATGTTGATATATTTTTTTCCAATTATCTTCTGTATATTTGCGATTGCTTGTGTTCAATATAGAATCATACGAAATGTTTGTCATCATAAAAAAGGGGGAGAATGTTAAGTCACAAAGCAACTGACTCTGTCATGCGTCTGACTCACACTCTAGTTAGCCCGTATGTGTCTTGATGAACCCAAACATTAAGAAAATTATTTTAATTGAACCGTCTGAGTATTGCTAATCATCTACTTGAGATGTGCATAAAGAAAAAAATAGTCTTAGCTGATCAACTCAACTAAAGGATCAAAGCATAGTATATGCGTCTGTTCTTTGGATGCTGAATACAAGATGAAGAGTAATGCGTCTGAGGAGAGATTCAATCCATGAAGCTCTAAGGCCAAAATCTTATCTTGGACTCCTTGACTCTGAAGAAAGCAGCTAGGAGCAAGAAGGCAAAATGCTACTCCCAATCAAGCATCTTCAAGAAGAAGATAGTGCATCATCTATTCAATCAAGCGTTCATGAGAAAGCTATGTCAAGAATAATCTACTCAAGATTTCCATGTCATCTCTGAGATTGAAAGAACAATAAAATTCTCTAAAACTATACACTGATCAGATACCCTTCGAAGAAATAAATTATACAAACACAATAGTCTGAAGAAAGTTTAAAAAAGATAGATTAAGATTACAGACCAAATCATCCAAGAAGACTCACATCAAGAAGCGTCTGATTATTCTTAAGATGTGTCCGGACTTCTGACAAAATCAAGAATTACACTCTTGTCAGAATTACTCAAAGGACTCGAAGGATGTTCAAGTTCATATCTCTGGCTTGGAAGACGTGGAGCATTAAATCTTGAGGTTACATTTTATCTCTCGTGGCTGAAGCAACGCTCAAAAGGAGAAAATAATTTATGAAGAAATTACTTGGAATCTGGATGAAAGTATTTCATTGAAGAAAGGAATTAAAATATAAGTATATTATTTTATTCCTTGTCTTGTATCGTGGAAAGAAAAGAAGAAAAGACAAATGGCAATGCTGCAAAACGTCTCTTATGCAATGAAGAGAAAAGGACATTTATATGAGCTTTTCTAAGTGTTGCACAAATAAGGAAAGAAACACCAGCCAAGTAAAGAAAGTATATCTGCTATGCTTTGTAGTCAACAAAGGACTTCCAATGTTCTCAAACATTAACGACCAAGTCAGAACGACTATTATCCAAAGGATAAAGAAGAAGACCTATGATCATACCTCAAAGGATCTATTGTGGTCAAGTATAAATAGAAGAAGTCGAAGACATGAAATAGGATGATAGATGAGAAATAGAGTTACACATACAGAAAAGATAAAGACTTAATAGTTACAAGCATTATCTTGAAAAGAAAATCACTCTCAATTAGAATACTACAAGCTGAAAGCTCTCATCAACTTCTCTCCAAATTATAAATCATCTACAGAAGAACTCGTCTGCAACTCACCAGATCTTAAATTTATATTCACTATCTGAAGTGTTATTTGGTTGAATTGCTATTGTAACATTGAATCTTTGCTTCAAACAAACCTTCAATCTTCCTGAGCCTGAAGAGGCTTGTTTCAAGAATACTTGTTGTGTAACACCCCGTTTTCTCACATATTAGTCGGTAATTATTTTCTTCATTTTTACCGGGGATACAGAAAATGATTTTGAGGAGAACAAAATCATAGTTGAAACCTTCTATACCTAAGTAATTTATGGCTAAATTTTGGGTTTAAAACTTTGACGGAAACCGGTCTGCGTTTTTATTGACAGTATAGTTTTATACCGGTAGACACCCCAATTTGACCCGAAACTGAAAAATTCTAGATTTTATCATAATTTCATTGATAAAGTCTATTTATAAAATTTTCGCACAAAAATAAAATAAAATATTTTATTCCGATGAATTTTGGCGAAAAACTATCGAAAACCCTAATCGGGTAAAGGACGGAGCTAGATACGAGACTACAGAGGTATGCCGGGAGATAGGAATGGTGAATCATAGCCTACATGAGTCACCATGGTGAGTCACCACCATGACTCATCAAAGTAATGATGAGTTTTTCAAAAATATCTCAAAATATCCATAAATATCTTAATTTACATGTAAAATGACCAAAATGCCCTTAACCTTCCTTGATAATTCTAACTTGATCCAATCATTTTTTGACCATTTCCCCCTCCTATATCCCTTGGTATTTTCGTGCCATATGGTGATATAAACATCAACCCACTTCATTTTGTCATACCAACACCAAAGTTGATAAGTTATTAAGTTTCAAGAATCAAAACATGAAACTTCATTTTCTCTCACTTGTTCTTGAGAAAGTTCATGACTTGTTCTTCATTTCTACTCCATATTTCATCATCTTAGAGAAATGATTTCATGATTCTTAATTCATGAAACTTGTTCCCTAGATCCTTGCCTTCACTTTTAGCTATCACGGTCCTAAATCCAAGAACATTCAAGTTCTTTTTTTTTTTCCTAACCCTCAAATTCGGCCAAGTCTCTAAATTCTCACCTAAATCTTTTCTTGATTTTCTAAGACCGTATCCTTGATCCTCTCATCATTATAAGACAAAGATCTCTCACAAGCTTTTCCATTTTGAGCCCTCTACAAAAATGGGTTTTTCTAGCCTATGGTTGTCATCCATTTGATCATCAACCTTTTGGCTTGAGTTAAGTGATTCAAATCTCGATTTTATTCCCTTGGTTATGTCTAAGTCCATTTGTGTAATCTTTTTTTTTGTTGATGTTCTTGCTAGGTTTCGGAGGAGCCAAAACCATGAGCACACCCTAAGTACACAACCATCCTTTTAGCTTGTTTTACTTGATTCCAAGTGATCTACAAGAAGTATGGGGGAGATTAACCACCATCTACCTTATTATGTGTGTGTGTGTGTGGTTTAAAGAATGTTTATGTTGTTTTGAATCCCTAAGTGTGGGGTTATGTGCTTTTATTCATATGATCCTTTATGGGGACTTTGTGTAATATTTATGTTGTGGTTGTGGTGTGTTCATGATTGATGTGCCATATGATTATTTGAAGTATGTTAGATTGAAAAAGATCATGATATGCTCATTTAGTCATATATAATAAAGCATGCTTAATGCTTTGATACATGAGTATGTACATGTGATTATGAGTTGATTGGTGAAGAGAAAGTCTTCACATTTGTTAGGTTTAAATTTGGCCATGTGACACCCTCTACCCCACATACATATATAAGCGATAAAAAGATAAGATAAATATAAAAACATGCATAATTTATTTTATAATAAAAAACAACGGGTAAAGGAGACCACATTGTAACAAGTCTCAAACGCTGAAAATAAAAACATAACATAGGTTTTAAAAGTAGCATAACATGAAAACAAAGGCCAACCCTTGATGTCACATACAGAGCTGTTATAACCAAATCTGGAAAATATCCTCGGATAAGCAAACTAACTAAACTAATAACATAAAGATGGAATTCCTAACTACAAGTCGCAGCTCCTCAGAGTCACTCCTCAACTGACTGCTCGCCGTCCTCTGCATAAAAGATACATGCCACAAAACACAAAACAGAGAAACTGGGAGTAAGAAACATATCTACGAATATAATGGCAAGGAAGCCGTTAGCAAGACGAGCATGCATGAAAACAATGATGTTATCACAACAACAACATATAACATAAACAATCATTCTCATCATACAAAAATGTATGCTATGCGATGCAGTGCTACTCCACTACTCCATTATGCGCTTGGATCCATCTACCTCAGGAAGTCAACTTCGGAGTTACATATCCCCATTGACCAATAAGCACCAACGCCGGGGCAGTTCACCTTACCTTGGGTGGACCCCGTGGATAGCCGACACACCTTACTCATGCACCACCACAGGGGCACACGATTCACCTTACTCTCTGATGAATCACCGTGGACGGCCATATCGCCTTACTCTCGGACGACCTCCCCTATGTTGAACATCCCCCACTAACATCTCTGATGCGTGAATACATGATCAACACAACACACAATCACAACCATCACCTCCTCTTGGGCCACTAGGCTACCCAAGTTTTATCACCATCAATACCTCAACGACTTGGCCATCGAGGTTTAACATAATATTTTCGTCATTTAGTCTTTTAACACCCTGACCGTTCTGCACCAGAGATTACCACCTCAACCACTCGACTATCGAGGCCCCTTTGGCCACTAGGCTACCGAGATTTCCACCTTGACCATCATGCATCAAGGCCGTCTTGGCCACTTGGAGACCAAGGTACAACATCTTATCACTTGTCTTTTGTCTTCATGTTCGTTTGGTGTCTTATAAATTATTTAAGATTTTTGGGGTGAAACACCCCTGTTTTTGTTATACTTTCTGTCCTGGGCAGGGAAGCACGGGTTGTGCTCCCTCTTCAGTACGGGCGTGCTAACATTCCAGTCAAGCACGACCGTGCTAGTTTAGCGCGGCCTTTTTGAATTTTGAACTGGAGCATGGGCGTTATCCTTATTAAGCACGATCGTGCTACCTGGAGCATGACCGTACCGATCTGGGTGTAAATCCTTTGGGGTAAAACATGGATTAAACCTATTGGCTTTGACTAAGTCTTTGAACATTAATTTCATTACTTTTGGCTTAATCTTCATGTTTTGTAATTAAGGGGAATTCATCCTTTAATACAGTTTCATTTAATTATTCCTAAACACTCATGGATCAATCCGGCTGACAAAACTCATAATCCTAGCCCTCATATAAACATTTTACACATATTAATAGCTTAACGTTTATCACTCATGGACGCCAACCAACAACCAAAGTTTCAAGAATTCATCATGATCATAGCAACGACATATTACCTACATGTTAACATCATCATCATAGTAACAAGTCTAAACATGTCAAACATAAACACATAAACATCACGATATCAAACAGGCATATATAAACAGGTTATCAAGCAAATAGGCATATAAACATTTTATCAAACACCGGGGGTCATGGGTAACCCTTCGTCTTATGCTACCCCCATGCCTACATACTCACACTATCCATTCTCCCTAAACCTGGCATGAAGATTTCCCTTTTACCAACGAAGCTCTAAACCGATTCCCTCAATTGGCTCGATGAACGTCCCAAGCCTTGGCCAACACAAAAAGGTTAACCAATTAGTTCCCAATTCAAGAAACGAAAAGGAAACAGAAGAGGGAAGAACCGTTACCTTACTAATTGGTACTTAGCGCGTGATTCACTCTCCCAAACTAGAGCAAGACCGCCAAGAAACGATTGGGTTCAAAGGGAAGGAAAGGGAGAGCCTGCCGTCACACTTAGGGTTGCCTAAAGTTCCAAAGTTTTTAACTTGTAACCCTCACTGACTGACGCATTTTTATAGATTCTGACCCGAGCACGACCATGCTCCTTCTAAGCACGGTCAGACAAAAAGACTGTCAACTATGCGTGTTTCCGACATCCGTGCTCCCATTGAGCAGGGCCGTGCTCCCATTGAGCACGACTGTGCTTGTGGCTTCAGCAGCCACTGACCACGCCAGAAGAGTACGGGAGTGCTGATACATGAGCACGGTCGTGCTCATGCACAAGGAAGGGATTTTCAACTTTAAAACCCCACTTATCCCTTTCTAAACATTCCTAATCATACTTCTAACAACCAAACATGAAAACAAGCATAAAGAAGCACTTAGCGAAAAATGGGGTGTTACAGGCCAAGTCTAAGAAAAAGGCATGATAATGTTAAACCTTAAAAGTATGCAAATTCTATGGTTGCTAAAAGGTTTAAAAAGTAATAAAACCAAGAGTAAAATGAAAGTTTGTAAAATTATTTTCAAGGTTGTGAAAACTGACTTTTATGGGTTAAGACCCCAAAAATAGTTTTGATTTGAGCTAAGTCTTAACTGAACAAAAATTGAGTTTTAGCGGACTTAAAAACATAATTTTCAAAGAACCGAACATGTAAAATGAGCTAAAATGAGTTAAATGTGACACCCTCTACCCTGCATGTATTTATAAAGCATAAAATAAAGAGATAAAATAAAAACATGAATATTATATCATAATAATAAAACCAAGGTAAAAGGTACCACATTGTAACAACTTCTCAATGCGGAAAAATAAAATAAAACATAACATAACATAAAAGATAAACCCAACCCCGATGTCACATTACAGAGCTGGTATAACCAAAATGCGGAAAAATCTCAGATAAATAATATAACTAAAGATAAATCCAAAACTACGAGTAGCGGCTCCTCAGAGTCACTCCTCAACAGAATGGTCACCATCATTTGCATAACAAAATATACATGCAAAGCAAACAACAAAATACGGGGAGTAGGAAACATGTTTAAAGCATAATGGCATGGAAGTAGTAAGCAATATGAGCATACATCATAACAGTAGCATGTTATCACACAACATTATACACAATATATTCATATAATATTCATCACATCAACAATATATGCTATACGGTGCATCACTACTCCACTACTCTGTTATGCATGTGGATCCAATCTACCTCAGTAAGTCAACTTTGGAGTTACATATCAATATTGGCCATTAAGCACCAACACCGACAGTTCACCAAACCATGGGTGAACCCCTTGGATGGTTGACGCACCTTACTCTCGGATACGCCATCGCGGATTACCAGATCACCTTACACATGGACGACCTCCCCTGTGTTTAACATCCCCCACTAACATCTCCAATGCATGAATGCTTGAGGAACAACAACACACAATTAAGCAGTCACCTCCTCCGCTTAGGCCACTAGGCTACCCAAGTTTTATCACCATCAACACCTCGAATACTTGGCATCGAGGTCCCCATGGCCACTAGGCTACCAAGGTTCAACAACACCCTGATCATTAAGCATCAAGGCCCCTTTGGCCACTTGGCACCAAGGTAAAATAACGTGCGGTAAACATCGTTACCGACATAACCATCTTTGCATTTGTATTTAATCATCTTTGTTCAGTCTTCATTAAGTTATCTAGCTTGTCTTTACTCCGTTTGTCGTCTTATTATATCATTTGGAACAAATGGGGTGAAACACCCCTGTTTTGTCTTTCAGCGTTCTGTTCTCTCAAGGGGAGCACGACTGTGCTGCCTTAGCACGGGCGTGTTGATACATGAGCACGACTGTGCTCATGTATCAGAAAGGAATTTCTTGCTTTTAAATCCCACTTAGCCCTTTATAACATATGCCAAACATAACTAAACACTTATAGCTTTTACATGAATAGCGGGGTGTTACAATTCCACCCCCTTATAAAAATTTCGTCCTCAAAATTTCTACTCACCTCGATTGAAAAGGTGCGGGTACGCTTCCATCATCTTGCTCTCCAGTTCCCATGTAGCACCTTCCTTAGTAGCCCCACTCCAAACTACTTTAACAAAGGGAATCTCCTTTCCTCTTAGCTACTTCACCCTTCGATCCTCGATTCAAAGCAGTAGTACCTCAAAACTCAAGTTCTCTTTCCATTGAATTGTGTTGGGTACTATCACATGGCTAGGATCATGAATGTATTTTCTAAGTTGTGACACATGAAACACGTTTTTAAGGTTGTACAAGAAAGGTGGTAATGCGATTTGGTAAGCAACTTCACTGACTCTGTTTAGAATTTGGTAAGGGCCAATGAATTTGGGAGTAAGTTTCTTCACTTTCATCACTCTACCGGCCCCAGTTATTGGAGTAACTCTCAAGAATACATGAGCACCCTCCTGGAATTTGAGAGCCTTCCTTCTCTTATCATGATAGCTCTTTTGCCTACTTTGTGCCACTCTCATCTTTTCCTGGATCATTATCACTTTCTCTATGGTTTCTTGCACTATCTCAGGTCCTAGCACAACATTCTCACCGGGTTCATTCCAACACAAGGGTGTTCTACATCTTCTCCTATACAACGCTTCATAGGGCGCCATCCCAATACTGGAATGGAAGCTGCTGTTGTAGGTGAACTCTATTAGGGGCAAAAACTTGTCCCAACTACCTGACTGTTCTAGCACACAAGCTCTCAACAAGTCCTCCAAGGACTGGATTGTTCTCTCAGACTGACCATCAGTCTGTGGATGGTAAGCTGAACTTAGCCTAAGCTTTATTCCTAAGACCTCAACCAAACTATTTCAAAACCTAGAGGTAAATCTAGAATCTCTATCTGGCACTATGCTAGAGGGTACACCATGTAGCCTAACTATCTCTTTAATGGACAACCTAGTCAACTTTTCTAAGGGATATTCCATATTCATAGGGATAAAATGGGCAGACTTAGTCAATCTATCCACAACAACCTATATAGCTTCATAACCAGCTAGAGTCCTAAGGAATCTAGGCACAAAGTCCATAGGGATACTATCCCATTTCCGTTATGGGATACTTAACGGTTGCATCTTACCTGATGGATTTTGGTTTTCTATCTTAGCCTTTTGGCACACTAAGCACACATAAATAAACTTAGCCACATCATTTTTCATCCTAGGCCACCAAAACATACGCTTTAAGTCCTGATACATCTTAGTGGCACCTGGTTGCATACTCAGTCCACTCCTATGTCCTTCTTCAAGAATCAACTTCCTAAGCTCCGGAACATCTGGTATGCAAACTGTATCCTGGAACCTTAAAACTCCATCACCTTCTTCCTTAAAGCTAAGGTCTCTACCCTGAGCAAGCAGCTGTCTTTGACTTAAGAGGTAAACATCTACCTTCTGGCCTTCTCTAATCTGATCCATCAAGCTATTGGTAACCTTCAAGGTTCCAAGCCTAATACTCTTAGGGGTAACTTCCTAAGCTAAGCTCAAGTCTCTAAATTCCTCAATCAAATCCAATTCCCTAACTGTCAAAGCTGAGACATGCAAGGTGTTTCTACTTAAAGCATATGCCACTACATTGGCTTTTCCTGGGTGGTAGGTCAACTCAATCATAATCCTTAAGGAACTCCATCCATTTACATTGCCTTATAATAAGCTTTTTTTGGTCAAACAGATATTTTAAATTCTTATGATCACTTAAAACCTCAAACTTAGCTCCAGTAAGGTAATGCCCCCAGATCTTTAAGGCACACACTACAGCTCCTAATTCCAAATCATGGGTAAGGTAATTCTTCTCATGGGTCTTCAACTGCCTAGAAGCATAAGTTACTACCTTAACATTCTGCATCAACACACCACCTAAACTTTTCTTAGAAGCATCGCAATACACTACGAAAGGTTCACTAGGATTGGGTAATCCTAACACTGGTGCTGTTGTTAACCTTTCCTTTAAGGTTTGGAAACTTTCCTCACACTTAGAGTCCCACACAAAGAGCTGTCCTTACTTGGTGAGACGGGTCAAGGGTAAAACTATCTTAGAGAAACCCTCTATAAACCTTCTATAGTACCCTGCTAAACCCAAGAAACTCCTAATCTCTGTCACTAACTTTGGCACTTCCTAGTGGAGTACCGTCTCTACCTTAGCCGGATCCACGACTATCCCACTTTTAGAGATGACATGTCCTAAGAAACTCACCTCTTCTAACCAAAACTCACCCTTAGACAACTTAGAATACAACTGCTTCTCTTTAAGGTACTGGAAGACAACCTTCAAGTGTTCCTCATGTTCCTCCTTGGTCTTGGAGTACACTAAAATCTCATCTATGAAAACCACCACAAACTTATCCAAGTAAGGGTGAAAGGTCTTGTTCATATAATCCATGAACACAACAAGAGCATTAGTCACACCAAAGGGCATAACCAAATACTCATAGTGACCATAACGCGTTCCAAACACAGTCTTTGGGATGTATTCATACTTAACCCGAATTTGATGGAACCCTGACCTTAGATCTATCTTGGAGAAAACACAAGCTCCTATCAACTGGTCCATAAGATCATCAAATCCTAGGGAGGGGATACATATTCTTAATGGTCACTTTGTTGAGTTGTCGAAAGTCGACACACAACCTCTTGCTCCCGTCTTCTTCTTCACCAACAACACCGGCGTTCCCCATGCGGAGACGTTGGGCCTAATGAATTGTTTCTGAATCAGTTCCTCCAACTGATTCTTCAACTCAGCTTGCTATAGAGGAGACATCCTATAAGGTGCTATGGATATGGGTCCCGTTGCTGGCACTAAGTCTATGGTAAACTCAACATCTCTCTTAGCGAGTAACTTATGGGCTCCGGCAAGTGTACCGGATCGAAGCAAGTAATAATTAAACGGTAAGTAAATACCGAGTATCGAACACATGGATTTGGTGGCTAATTGTAATCAATATTTAATGGAAACAGTTAGGATTAACCAAGTCAAGAGAGAGAGTTTGTTATGAAATCAAATTGTAGCCGATTATCAAGAATCAAGCAAGAGCTTAATCAAAGCAAGAGCAAATATCAAGAATTTGTGAAATATGAACGGGGAAGATCTAAGGGCACAAATCTACCAACCTAATCAAACATAGTTCAACAATGATTATTTTCTATCCCTAGGATCAATTACATGCCAATTAGGAACCCGAATTTATCCTAATGTCTCGGTCGAGCACAAGAGAAAATACCTAACATCCCAATCAACTATATCTCTATGATGATAAACATGCAAGATTCATTAAGTTCTTGGTTCCCTATAACGATTGCACAAATATCCGATTATATCTCTATCAATATTCAATTTGTGTTCTTAATTCAAGTCCTAAAACGTGAATCTCCGGTTGGACTCAACACACTTGACTAGTTAATCACAAAGCTCATACGATCAACACATAAAAAACAGAATTAAGAAACAGAATTGAGAACTAGGGAGTAGAAAACATCACAATTTCACTATACCATCATGAGCGGCTTCATCATTTCCTTAGATAAGAGGATTAGTTCTTCATAGAGTGCTTCAACATCATCGATCCAAAAGTAAACATGAATAAAAACAGTAAAAGTATATGTAAACCTAAATGAGACATAGCTCACAAAAAACTAGGATTGGATCTCTCAATTCTCAATTCGCGGGATGCGGCATGTCTCGTGGGGTGAGACTGAAAAGTCTTCAGAATCCTGTGTCTGGCTCGTGGGGCGAGACCGAAATACTCCAGCTTCCTGCTCAGCATCAGTTCTGTCTCGCGGGGCGAGTCCTTGGAAAACTTTTTTTTACTTGTTTTCTTCATTTAATCCAAGTTTCCCAGAGCTTCACTTTTAACCTGAAATTAAAAGTAGCATTAAATGATTTATTTTGACTAGAAAATAGTATAAATTACTAAAAGCCATTCCTAAGACTCAAAATGTCGCTTGTGAGCAGTTAAAGCCAAAATTGGTCTAAAACGAGAGTGAACTTGTGCAATTGGTATCAAAGTTGAGGTCTTTCTAGTCATAAAACTAGATGAACCAAAGGTTAATCAAAATACCCCAAACTTAAACTTTGCTTGTCCCCAAGCAAACTTAAAATTAGTAAGACTCAAAACTAGGTAAGCTCAATGGACTTAATCACCCTTGCCCCAAATTTCATGCAATCCCATCAAATCAATTTCAATCAATGATTCCCTTTCCTTACTTCACTTAAACAATCCCCAAATTCATCTACTTTTAACAATGAGAATCCAATCAATCATGCATTCATTAATCGAAGCAAAGGATCCAAGTCACACACGAAAGGGAGATCACCAAATTCAAACAATTGGCTTCCTCACAAGGGCATTTAGCAATTCACTCATTCGCTCAATTTGTCAAGGTTTTCATCTTTTCACTCAATTTCACATTTCAAGCAGGCTTTCCATGGATTGGATTTTCATCTAAACAAAGTCTCCACAAAAACATATATGCAACACCAAAAGGTCTTTTAAAGGTTGTAATGGGGCCTGGCTAAAGGTAGGATATACAAAGGTACTAGGCTTTAAGTCTCTAGGAGTCAAGTGAGTGATCAGCCTCTGGCTCGACCAGTTTTTAACTGGTAAGACCATAGGTTTTATTCGAGTTTAATCTCGTTTTCGCCCAAATTAGACTTTATTGTCTTCAAGCAACATTTTGAGTCTCTAGAGTAGTTTTAGGGTAATTTAGCTGATTTTGAGTCAAATAAAACACTTACTGCTATTCCATGTTTTCAGGTTAAGAGGGGAATCACCTAGAGCCAAGGGAACGAAGAAATCAGTGGAGAATGCAATCCTGGGAATGTTCTCCCCGCGAGAAGACACTTGCCTCGCGAGACTGAAGACCAGCCTGAACAGCAGAATGTCATCATTTCTGTCTCGCCTCGTGAACCATGTCTCGCCCCGCGAGCCTGGAAGTCAGAAAGCATCACGGCAAGGCCGTGATGCCCATCACGGGCGTGATGAGGAGACCCTAGAGGACAGAGACCATCATGGCCCAGCCGTGATGAAGGTCACGGCCATGACAGATAAGCACCCAAAGTCAGAAGACATCACGGCCTGGCCGTGATAGACATCACGGCCTGGCCGTGATAGACATCACGGCTGTGACAAACTAGGATTTGAAGTCTCGCCTCGCGAGATCCCAAATTTGAACTAGCGCCATTTTAATATTCGCGTCGTGAGGGACTACTGGCCTCGCGAGCGTGCGCAGATTCTGAAGCTATAATTACTGTTTAGGGCAGATCAGTGGGACACTTTTTGTCTAATCTCTGTTTTGCGAATTTTCTGAAGTTTTGTTGTGTTTTCCGTGGAGAACTAATTCCATAGATTGATCTGCTGTGATTGGTTTCCGTTTCACTTGAGGTTCTGTTGATTCCCAATTTAATTTACTTTTCCCTTTCAATACTTTTCCTATATTTCTTGTCTGCTTAATTCGAGTTATATAGGATGAGTCTTGATTTATTTGGATGATCATATGTTCCTTACTTGAATCGCGTTTGCTTAATTCACGTATGTTCAAATCGTGTTTGCTTAATTCACGAAGGGCTTAATCCGTTTGCTTAATTCGGAATAGGAATATATATCTCGTAGGAGCAATTTCGCTTGTTAATTGTTGCTATGATCGAAAAGGGATTAGAATCCGCTCAGGGCTTGGATTTATATGAACCAATGATAGTGGGAAACCGAGAACAGTAGATTAATCGTTTTAATCATCGATAATCACTTATTTCTTGTTTGCATTGTTTGCCTTCAATTGAATTTCAATATGAAAACAGCCCCCCAAAAACTGATTTTTTTTTGCAAATAACACTACAAGAGTCCGCGTGAGGCGATACTCGAGTTGTCGCATCCTAACTGCACTTTTTCAAACCACTCGCTTTTTGACGTGCGTGCGACGTGTCAAAATTGGCGCCGTTGCCGGGGACTCTTGTTTGTTGTTTTCGCATTTTTCGTTTTTCTGTTTTTCTACTGATTTAGTCTGGCTACTAGGTCTACTTGTTCTGACTTGTGTGATTTTGATCCTGAAATTGAAAGAACTTTGCACACACGCCGTAGAGCAATTCGGGCTAGCACTAGTAGTAATTCTAATTCTGCACCTGTTTCTAATAACATGGCTGACCAAAGAACATTAAGACAACTTGCTTCCCCTGATGTTAATTATAATGGTTTGTGTATTGAGTATGCTGATGTGGTTGCTCCTTTTGAACTAAAATATGGTTTAATACACTTGTTGCCAAGGTTTAGTGGTCTTGCAGGTGAGGATCCACATAAGCATCTGAAGGAGTTTCAGGTTGTTTGCTCTATGCCTCTGAGACCGGAAGGAATAACTGAAGACCATATCAAGCTCAGAGCCTTCCCTTTCTCGCTTCAAGGTGCTGCGAAGGACTGGTTATACTACCTTGAGCCAAACTCTGTTACAACCTGGAACGATCTGAAGAAAGTCTTCTTAGAGAGGTACTTTCCTGACTCCAGAGCCGCATCAATCAGGAAGGAGATATGTGGCATTAGACAGGGCAATGAGTCATTGGCTGAGTACTGGGAGAGATTCAAGAAGTTGGTATCTAGTTGCCCTCAACACCAGATTTCCGAGCAGCTCCTTATTCAGTACTTTTATGAAGGGTTGCTTCCGATGGACAAACATTTTAGATGCTGCTAGTGGGGGAGAACTTGTTGATAAGACCCCAGCCGCTGCCAAGCAGATGATTGAGAACATGTCACTCAACTCCCAACAGTTCACAACTAGAAGCAATTTTGTCGAAGCAAGGGGTGTGAACGCGATCCATGGTTCCTCTTCCAACAAGGCCCTCGAAACCAGAATTGATGAGCTCACCTCTTTGGTGAAGCAGTTGGTAATGGATAAGGTTCGACCAACAAGGTTGTGTGGCATTTGCACCTCTCCTGAGCAACTGATTGATGCATGCCCCATTCTGAGGGATGAGTCCGTCACTGATTTGCCTCAAGCTTATGCAGCCAATCTTTACAATCAAGGCAACAATCAGAACAGGTACAATAACATTCCTGACCTCTCTACAAATAAGTACCACCCCAACTGGAGGAACCATCCAAACCTTCGATATGGGGACTCATCCACACAATAGCAGCTGATAGCACCACCACAGAATTCTCCCCAAGTGACCACCTCTACACCTTCTGGACCTTCACTAGAGGACCTGATCAAGAAAATGACTGAAAGCAATCTCCAGTTTCAGCAGCAGACAAATGCTAGTATTCACTCTTTGCAGACATAGATTGGACAGCTTGCCACTTCGATGAATGCCATGCAGCAAGCTCAAGGATCGAATCGACTACCTGCACAAACAGTGGTGAATCCTAATGTTCCAAGTGCTAATGTGAGTGCGATTTCTTTGAGATCCGAGAAAGTTGTAGAGGCAGCCCCTGAAAAGAATGAAGTTGTTGAGATAACACCTGAACCTCCTGCTGTTATTGAAGCTGAAAAGGTGTATGTGCCACCGATCCCCTTCCCACAGAGAGTGCTGAAGAATAGAAATATTGTTGAGGAATACAAGGAGAAAGAGATCTTGGATGTGTTTAGAAAAGTGGCGGTAAACATTCCGCTTCTTGATGTGATCAAGAAGGTTTCGAAGTACGCAAAGTTTTTGAAAGATTTGTGCACACACAAGAGGAGGTTGAAGGGAAATGAGAGAGTCAACTTGGGGCGAAATGTTTCAGCCCTTATTCAACCTAAACCTGCGCCTGAGAAGGTTACAGTTTCAGCCCTCAGTCAGGCAATGCCACAGAGGTGCAAGGATCCGGGAACTTTTGTTATTCCATGCACCATTGGGGATAGTAAATTCGACAACTGCATGTTGGATTTGGGAGCTTCTATTAATGTCATGCCCACTTCTGTCTTCAACAACCTTAATCTTGGTCCCTTGCAACATACATGTCTTACTATTCAGTTGGCAAACAGGACCAATGCTCGCCCTATTGGAGTGGTAGAAGATGTGTTGGTACATGTTAATGAATTGATTTTCCCTGCTGATTTTTACATCCTGTACATGGCAGGGGAAACAAATTCAAGCAAATCACCAATCATTCTGGGCAGACCATTCATGAAGACAGCAAGGACAAAGATTGATGTTCACGATGGAACCATGTCCATGGAGTTTGGTGACATTGTGGCGAAATTCAACATTTTCGATACCATGAAGCATCCCTTGGAAGAGCACTATGTTTTTCAAATAGAGCTACTCTCTGAAATTGTTGATGAAACTTATGATGATTTGGAAGCAGCACCAGTGATCCTCTCCACTTGTTTGCCACCACCCACTGTGGGACATCCAGCAATGGAGTTCAAGCCTCTTCCTGAGAGACTGGAGTTTGCACACCTGAATGTGAAGGCACTTTGGCCAGTACAAGAGGTTGAACCCCATTTTTATTGGGAAGATTTTGTTGACAAGGCTGACAAGGAGGTCATCTTTGGCCCAAGAGGGAGTGAGAAGTCTGCCGCAGTCGGCAAAGTCACCATGATTGTCAAGTGCTCACTCTCATGGTTATGCTACATACCGTGGGATCCGAGAGGATCATATTGCATTTTGGGCAGTCCTTGGCCGCTGTATCACAGACAGTGGGATCCCGGTGAAACCGCCTCCATGAGTTTTTTCCAAACCCTCTCCTTTCCCCTCACTCTGATTTTATATTATGTTCTTTCATTGAGGACAATGCATGTTTTAAGTGTGGGGGAGGGAACCAATTTTTTGTTTTTTTTTTTTGTTTTTCCTTCAGCTCTTGAATAATTTGAGAAGATCAAGAGTTTGTGTGTGAGTCTTGTGTCGACAAGCTTGATTGGATTTTGTTGAATTTTGCATAGATGGACTGCGTGACATGTGTTGACTGTTTCCCCCTAGGTTTTGAGAATTGAAAATTGACCCCCATGTGAAAAATTGAAAATTAAACTTTGAGATATTCCATTATGACTGCATGATTTATGAGAAGTTTGGGGTGATAGGGATGCACACACTAGGGATTGAATCTCGGTCGAACAATTTGCGAAAAAATGTCCAGGTGAGGATTTGAGCCTCCAACATGTTTTTAACTGTGTGAATCACTTATGAGCTGCACTTTCCCTAATTTACTTGAATCTCTTCATGGTTTGCATGTCTATGTGTTTGCATCAGATGATTTAGGCAATTTTCTTTGAATTAGCTACTTGGCCTAAATTGAACCAGTCCCTAATGCATGTTCCCTAGTTAGCCCCGTTGAGCCTAATTAGCCTGTTGTTTCTTGATGACCTTATGTTATGAGCCTAAATTTGGAAATACCATGTTAACCCGATCTTAGGATTAGGAGAGCATGAAAGCTTAGCAAGAGAAGGGTTGCAAGAAACTAAGTTTGGGGTGGCTACAAGGATATGATGTGTTGTTTGGGATTGAGAAAAAGAAAAAAATAAAGGTTGGAGACAAAGGCAAAAAAGGAAGAGAAAAGTGCAAAAATGTCAAAAAGGGTATTAGAAGAAAAAGGCTGTGGTCACCCAAAGAGAAAAGAAAAATGGAAAAAGGAACTTGAGTGGGAATTCAATATGTAAAAATGCTCATGCTCTCTTAGTTCCTAGGGACTTAAGCCTAGTACCTTTGAATATCCTACCCTTAGCCAGGCCCCATTACAACCTTTAAAGACCTTCTGATGTTGCATGCATGTTTTCATGGGAACCTTGATTGAGATGAAAATCAAATTCATGGGAATTGCTCTTAAAAGTGAAATTGAGTGAAATTTTGTTAGACTAGACAAATTGAGTGAATGAGTGAAACACTAAATGCCCTTGTGAGGAAGGCGATTGTTTGAATTTGGTGATCTCCCTTTTGTGTGTAACTTGGATCCTCAACTTAGATTAGTGATTGCATGAATGATGGATTTCTCAATTGTTTAAAGTAAATGAATGTGGGGATTGCATTGTTGAAAGGGGGGAACATTAAAATTGTCTTGATAAAATTTCATGAAATCTGTACGAAATTGATTGAGTCCTTTAAGCTTGCCAAGTTTGAGTCATTTTTGAGTTTTAGTTTGCTTGGGGACAAGCAAAGTTTAAGTTTGGGGTATTTTGATCAGTCTCTGGCTCGACCAATTCTTAACTGGTAAGACCATAGGTTTTATTCGAGTTTAATCTCGTTTTCGCCCAAATTAGACTTTATTGTCTTCAAGCAACATTTTGAGTCTCTAGAGTAGTTTTAGGGTAATTTAGCTGATTTTGAGTCAAATAAAGCACTTACTGCTATTCCATGTTTTCAGGTTAAGAGGGGAAGCACCAAGAGCCAAGGGAACGAAGAAATCAATGGAGAATGCAATCCTAGGAATGTTCGCCCCGCGAGAAGACACTTGCCTCGCGAGACTAAAGACCAGCCTGAACAGCAGAATGTCATCATTTCTGTCTCGCCTCGCGAACCATGTCTCGCCCCGCGAGCCTGGAAGTCAGAAAGCATCACGGCGAGGCCGTGATGCCCATCACGAGCGTGATGAGGAGACCCTGGAGGACAGAGACCATCACGGCCCAGCCGTGATGAAGGTCACGGCCATGACAGATAAGCACCCAAAGTCAGAAGATATCACGGCCTGGCTGTGATAGACATCACGGCTGTGACAAACTAGGATTTGAAGTCTCGCCTCGCGAGATCCCAAATTTGAACTGGTGCCATTTTAATATTCACGTTGTGAGGGACTACTGGCCTCGCGAGCGTGTGCAGATTCTGAAGCTATAATTGCTGTTTAGGGCAGATTAGTGGGACACTTTTTGGCTAATCTCTGTTTTGCGAATTTTCTGAAATTTTGTTGTGTTTTCCATGGAGAACTAATTCCATAGATTGATCTGCTGTGATTGGTTTCCATTGCACTTGAGGTTCTATTGATTCCCAATTTAATTTTCTTTTCCCTTTCAATACTTTTCCTATATTTCTTGTCTGCTTAATTCGAGTTATATAGGATGAGTCTTGATTTATTTCGATGATCATATGTTCCTTACTTGAATCGCGTTTTCTTAATTCGCGTATGTTCAAATCGTGTTTGCTTAATTCACGAAGGGCTTAATCCGTTTGCTTAATTCGGAATAGGAATATATATCTCGTAGGAGCAATTTCGCTTGTTAATTGTTGCTACGATCGAAAAGGGATTAGAATCCGCTTAGGACTTGGATTTATATGAACCAATGATAGTGGGAAACCGAGAACAGTAGATTAATCGTTTTAATCATCGATAATCACTTATTTCTTGTTTGTATTGTTTGCCTTCAATTGAATTTCAATCTGAAAACAACCCCCCCAAAACTGATATTTTTTGCAAATAATACTACAAGAGTCCGCGTGAGACGATACTCGAGTTGTCGCATCCTAATTGCACTTTTTCAAACCACTCGCTTTTTGACGCGCGTGCGACAGTGTGTCAGTGAGCACAAACTTTTTACATCCTTATTTTCACTCTAATTCCATTTTAATTTTTTTTTTCATTTTCACGCTTTGGGTGGCTATAAACTTTTTCCTTTGACATCCTTTTATTTTGCCCTTTTTGGAAATTTTTGTATTTTTCTTCCTTTTACTTTGTCTCTTTTGCCTTTAGCTTCAACCCTTTTATATTTCTTTTTCTCATTCCCAAGTAACATGATAACTCATTGTAGCCACCCCAAACTTTGTTTCTAAACAACCCTTTTTTCTTGCTAAGCATCCATGCTCTCCTAAATCCTAAGATCGGGTTAACATTGTTTTACCGGATTTTCGGTTTATAACGTTAGGTCATTCATAAACAATAGGCTTATTAGGGTCAAATTGGCTAACTAAGGAACATGCATTAGGAATGGTTTATTTTGGCCAAGTAGCTATTTCAAGAAAAATTGCCTAAATCATTTGATGCAAACATATAAACATGCAAGCCATGAAGATATTCAAGCAAATCCAGGAAAATGCAACTCAAAAGTACTTCACACAATTCAATAACATGTTGGAGGCTCAAATTCCTCACCTATACATTTTTAGCAAATTATTTGACTGATATACATCCCTAATGTGTACAACCCTTCACCCCCAAACTTGTCATAAATCATGCAATCCAAACAGAAATTCTCATTGTTCAATTTTCAATTTTTCAAGGGAATCAATTTTTTTCCATTTTTCAAAAGCATTGGGAAAACATCAAAGATTTTTCTAGTTTTTTCTCATGCACTCAATTTTTGGTACAATGCAATTAATCCCATCAAGACTTACCAACTAGACTCTATGACACTATGATTTTTGTTTGTTGACCACTATTTACTTGCAACCAGAAAATTCAAAAGAAAATAAAAGAAAATAGTTGAGTTTTAGAAAGTGTAACACCCTTCTCGAGTGCTATATTGTACGTGACATTTTAAGGCTGAAGGGTAGGTTAATTAAAATTGGCTATAAAAGAATGGGGTAATTTTTTTTATTTTTCTTAAGTCGTAAATATAACTACTTTGATTTAAAGGAATGGAAAATAAAATATTCCATTATCACAATTAAGGTCATGAGTTCGAAAATCATTTACATAATACCCAACCCAACTCATAACAGAAATCATAGAAATGTACAAACTCAACAAAAAGATATGGAGACGCAGCTCCTACAATACAAGATACTTGGAGTTGTAGCTCCATAAACGTTAACATTAACTCATAAACATACCCAGCTGGCCAAACTAAAGCAGAAAAGACAATCCTTTCTCGTATATCGTGAGATGGACAAGCCCAACTAACGAGATCTAGAGGAAACTCTATTTGAGTCCACTACCGACGTCGTCACAAAATACACTACTAGAGTCACTACAAAAGTAACTCTTGAACTAAGCCCTTTCCTCTTCCAAGAGGAAAAACATGGTCTACGAACCCATCAAGAGTATGAAAGACATCCACTAGAAACTCCAACATATTGTCCGCATGCTCGAACCTCAATCTCTACGATGCGTCAGTCAAGGGACATCTTGACATCTCAATCTTCTCAAAATAAACAGGTGAGATTTCCATTTATCTTACACATAAGGCAGACATGCAGTGGTACGACTCACAGGTATATAATACAACAGTCGTATATTCCTCTTATCTCCCATTTTAATTTTCCAACTCAAAACTCCAAGATATACTATACCAAACTCAACGGTAAGTTTATCAAGCATACCGGACACGGTTTGTCCATCGAGGGTCAGGAATAGAGAGAAACTGATTGAAATCGTATAGTCCCATACCTGCACAGGCTCAAGGAATATCCAATTCTAACATCGGAGCTAATTTGACATTTTGGAAAGGAATGGTTAGTACAGGTTTCATCTATGCCCACCTTCAGGCACTATGTGTAGCTATCATGGAACACAAGGCTCAAATCATAATCATAATGTACATACTATCATAATCACATGTGATCTCTCTCGGTGAAACATTGGGCTCTTTATGAAACCACTATTACTGGGAAGCTTAGCTTCCTAGGCACAACGGCCTTTCTGAACATAGTATCAACTATGTAGTTGGCCAAAATTTTCGGAACACGTCCAATTGGTTTATCCATTGGATAACCTCGTGATTCCACCAGAATCCAGTTGAAGCCAATCTCTGACGAACGATATTCTCGGGTACAAATCATCGACTCTTCACTAATCCACAGTTCTCAAACAGACTTGTCATGTTTGTGTAAAGATGTTTTAAGGCACTTGCTTACAAGTCCTAACACATTATGAAATTGGATCGATAGTCCAATCATTTATTTCTTTACACTTTTCTAATGGAGCCTTTCTCTTAGCTTCCAAGAAATCAAATAAATCTTAGTCCATTAAATCTTATGGAGGAATGGATAATGAATTATCCACGCTTTACGACAAATGGTCTTGCTTCACCATAAGTCATAAATCATTAAGTTCATATTTTCACTAAGTCATTCATGACTTAGGTTTTGCTCTTTAATGTAAATACTAGTCTTTGAAGACTAAAATCCTCTTTTGTCTTAAAACCAAACCTTTTTGAAATCATATTCCATCAAAGTACATAAGTACGAAATTCCTCAAATCAGTTTCTTGAAAAATGTCGAAACTCTTAAAAGATCGTTTTACCGCTTTTTACTGTATTTCAACTTAAATTCCATATTTTCACAAATATAAACATTTTTCTCAAATCCTTCACTTTCCTAAGTTTCCATACTTATGTTAAAGTATTAAGATAATGATTTCAAACTTTACATCATGGTTTTCTCAAAAATCTTTAAAAACGTTTGACAACGGTGCTGCTTTTTACTGGTTTTTGGCTCAAAAGCCATACTTTTGAAAATATGGTTCTTCACCTCAAATATATTACTCACCTAGATTATAATACTCATATTAAGATGTTGAAACACTGATTTTACAATTTCCTTTCCAAGTATAAAAATTCCTAAAAATTTGACTGAACGTCGTTAAGTTTGTAAATCGTGTAAATCATTTTTCAACGATTTTAAACTCTAATAGTCCAAAACTCCTTTTGGAGTTTTAAAATAGTTAAATAGGTATGAAAAACAGTCTCAAACTGTGTTTACATTTATTTTCGAAAATTTCAGTTTAGTCCCTAAACTTTCATTAATTGCAAAAAGGTCCTTATTTACCTAAAACCTTATAACTTTTTATTTACAACTTCAAATCTCACCAAACCAACTTCTTTAGAAATGGTTTTCAGTTACCAACAAATTTCAACAAAATTATATTTTTGGTCTCATATTTTTCAATATTTGCAAATAGGTCCTTGTTTATTAAAAATCTCATTTTTTATATATTAATCAAAATAACACCAAACCAATTTCTATAGTCTTATATCATCAAGGGCTAAAATCACAAAATATAAGAATATGTTTTCAAAACAGTCCCTGAATTTCTCAGTATTTGCATAATGGTCCCTATATCTTCAATAATTCATAACTTTCAATATACTCAACCAATTCACTTCAAACCAATTTCTACATTCTTATATACTCATTCAATTTCTATAAAAATTATTTAGACAAGTTAAATCAACAAGAAACCTCCTCATACAGCTATGGTTTAGTGGCCTCAAATAATTATATTATGCATTTTTCTTAACAAATCAAGCAAACAACAATCATGGTTAACTTAAGGTCATTGGAACCAAAACAACCATATGACATATCATACCACAACCAAACATAAAATCAAATCCTCCAAGAGGATCACACAGCCATAAACAATAATACATAATCCTAACACTTAGGATTTGAAAAACAGCATACAAATATTTTAAATCGCATACATATCTACATTAAGGTATGATAGTTCTTCCCCCTTACCTCTTGTAGATCACTTGAAAGTCAAGTAGTATAAGGATGTTGTTCACCGAAAGACTCAAGGTTTGAATCAACCAAACCAAGCCATGAACAACCAACAAGAAATCAAGTTAAAGATTGAAGAAAATCATCTTAACCCATTATGGTAGAGGTTCGGCCAAGATAAAAAGAAATAGCTATGGATCTCAAAAAATTTCAAGCTCTTGGAAGATGAATATAGAACATGGATTTAAGAATAAAACTTGTGATGATAAGTGAAGGTATGATCATGGACATTAGGGCTATACCTTTGGAATCTCAAGAAATGATCAAGATCTCAGACTTCCTTTGCAAATCAAGTGTAAGAACTTAAGTGTTTTTGTAAGAAAGTTGAAGAACATGAACCAAATGGATGAATGAATGGCCAAGTGTGGTTTTAATGGGTGTGACCGTGTATCATCAAGGGAGAAAAGGGTCCAATTGTTGTCATGGCAACTTGAAATTACAATGCAAGCTTAAGGGTATTTTAGACATTTCATACTTAAGCCATCATTACTTGCATTTAATTCAAGATGACTAACCCCTATGACTCACCACCATGAGTCATCATATTGTCCTCATCAATCCGGCGCTGGGTTTTGTCTCTACACCTCCGTTCTCGATTCCGTCGATCCCCGATCATCGATTACTTGCCTGATTATCGTATAATAACCTATTTATTTTGACAATTTTCAAAATAACCACTATCGTTGGAAAAAATATAAGAATCTAAACTGTTTCCTTCTCGGGTCAAAATTAGGTTTTCTAATCACTAAAATCTTACCGTCAGTTAAAACGCAGATTGAGTTTTGTCTGAATTTTAAACCTAAATTTTTACCGTAACGTTCTACCATAAGGTAGAGTAAAATTATGATTTTATTTTATCAAAAATCATTTTCTTGATCTCAGATAAAATATAAATAACTAAAAATTCTACCGGTAATGAAAAATAGTAAAAACGGGGTGTTACAATACTACCCCTCTAAAAAGAATTTTGTCCCCGAAATTTACTTATCTAAGGAAAACGAACACGAATATCATTTTTCTATTTCGTGCTCTAGATATACACCATACTCGTTTGTCGAAACGTGATGTGGATTATTTCCGAGATTAGATCGTCGCTCTGACTTAAACCATATTCGCTAAACCTCCTAATAAAACAAATCAGGTAAACCCCTTTTTAAACTCTCAAGACTCGAAGCACACTCGAATAATTCGAATGTCAACAGAATGAAGTACACAAACTTCAGATAGATCTGGAAATTTGATTGATACCAACTTTGACTTTTGTTTCCATTGGCGATTCTAACACACCAACGGTAAATTAGAACTTATAATTTGAACAAGAATTTTTTTTCGGAGAGAGAAAATAATTCTCTACACTTTACTCTCACAAGAAAGAATAAAGTAGAATGAATAGGAAAACAAAGAATATTCTCATATGTGAAAAAGTTCTTTAATAGATTCCTGAATGTAAAATGCTCGGCCGGTACAGATTTACAAACATGACTCTAACAAAGCTACTCTTCTCACAAGAACTCCCTTCGAAGGAAAAATCTTTGAAGACAGTGATTCTCTTTCTTTCCTAGAGTCTAAGACTCAAGTCAAACTTACTCTTGGTTTTTAAGAAAACCACGGTAAAAGAATTTACGAGTTTCCTCACTTGAAGTAACTCCAACTCGTTTGTCACAACAACAGAATGAATTGGCAAAATTTTCATCTACCAGAAAATTTATAACTCTTTACCCATACAGACTAACTAGATATGATCTGTAAGAGATCACATCCTTTCTCAATTGTACTCATTGCGGAAAAAGTAAATGGTTAATTTTACGAGACTCAATCTTCAACAATGGAGGAGCATTCCAACAATTGTCTCCAACAAGAATAAATTATTAAGGAATGATAAAGATAATTTCTTTAAAAAATAACAAAGAAATGCAATTTTGATTGTACGCATAAAACTTAGACAATAGAAGATACAACTATGAAACTAAACCAGTTCAGAAACATGTTGATGACAAACATAGGCAATACATAGATAAATACACAGTATTTTACACATTCATAGAAAATCAAAATGATTTTTCAAACGAATTAACATTCTAGTCAAAAGTCTAGTTCCTATAACACATTTCACTTAAAAGTATTCATCCGATTGTGATACTTCAACCTAACTTATTACGAAAGTGTCACCCATTACGACTAACCACTGGTTTACATTTTACACCTTTGCGGATTCTTCTCTTTAACATACTATCCCAAAATCAAGCTCTTACCTTAAGCTTTCCACAATCCCTATTGATATGCCCTGGTTTCCCACACTTGAAACAGATAAAGTCTTTACTCTGACAGTCTTTTGTAGCGTGACCCATGCCACACCTATTACACCTCTGGGGAAGATTCCTAGATGATCCAGAACCCCCACTGCTGTCACCAAAAGATTTCTTTTGTGGTGATGTCCGCATTGGTCTTGCGTACGGGTCCTCCTGTAACTTCTTGGTATCTCTGAACCTCAAAGGTCCACAACTCCTATTTCTGTTTTTACCCTTCTCCGGATCTCGAGGAACTCGACACTTATCCACTAAGGTTGGAAATTGAAGTAGTTTCAATGACAAGATTGTCTTCCTCATTTCAACTTTCAAATTTTCCTCTAACATCCTACACGGTCGCCCTTCATCAGAATCCTTTGGATATAACTCTTTAAACCTAATAAGCTCTACAAACTCGGTGGCATACGCACTGATTGTCATGTCTTCTTGTTCTTGCTGCAGGAACACGGTCTCCTTGATATGACCCATTTCAGTGTGACCATACTTCTTCAGAAACTTACTCCGAAACACATCCCAAGTAATCACTCTCTGCTCTGCAACTAACAGTTGGCGAGTTTCTTCCCACCAAAATCCAGCATCTCCTGTTAACATAAACGTTCCACAAGCTACCTTCCAATTCTCAGGGTATTCCATTGTTCCAAATATTTCCTCCATCTCCTTAATCCATAGTTCAGCTTCCTCCGGGTTAAGCTCACCATCAAATTGAGATGGTTTTCTATGGTAGAACTCTGCTAGTCCTCACCTCTCAGTAATTTCCTCATTCTGACGGGCCACAGTTGTTGCTAGCTCCCTCAAGACTTGTACAGTTGCACTCATATCTCAGGATCGTTGATTGCTGAACCAAATCTGCTCGTTCCAGGACTAACCATAAATTTCTAATCAAAGCATGGTAGTCAAAAATAGGAAAAAACAATACATCAAAATCTGTCCAATATTATTCCTCCTTAGGAGTAATAATGAAAAGATTAGTAAACAATGTTGTATCCTTTCGGAACAACGTCATGAAGAACATGAATTCAATTGAGGATAGACAAAAGTCATTATACTTACAAACGTTGGTTCTCCATAGAACTAAGAATACTAAACAACACAAGACACAACCAGAGAAAACACAACAAAAAGACGACAGACTCAAGCCCCAAGCCTAAAAAAGACTCGGCCAGCTCTGATACCAAAAATCTAACACCTTTCTCAAGTGCTACATCGAACGTGACATTTTAAGGCCGAATAGTAGGTTAATTAAAATTGGCTATAAAAGAATGGGGTAATTTGTTTCTTTTTCTTAAGTCGTAAATATAACTACTTTGATTTAAAGGAATGGACAATAAAATATTCCATTATCACAATTAAGGTCAAGAGTTCAAAAATCATTTACATAATACCCAACCCGACTCATAAATAGAAATCATAGAAATGTACAGACTTAACATAAAGATATGGAGACGCAACTCCTAAAATACAAGATACTTGGAGTCGCAGCTCCATAAACGTTAACATTAACTCCCAAACATACCCAGCTGGCCAAACTAAAACATAAAAGACAATCCTTTCTCGTACAACGTGAGAAGGACAAACCCAACTGACGAGATCTAGTGGAAACTCTATTTGAGTCCACTACTGACGTCGTCACAAAAGACACTACTAGAGTCACTACAAAAGTAACTCTTTAACTAAGCCCTTTCCTCTTCAAATAGGAAAAACATGGGCTACGAACCCATCAAGAGTATGGAAGACGTCCACTAGAAACTCCAACATATTGTCTGCATGCTCGGACCTCAATCTCTACGATGCGTCAGTCAAGGGACATCTTGACATCTCAATCTTCTCAAAAAATTCAGAAGACACCAGCCGACATAGGCAATATAAAATAAAGAGGTGAGATTCTCATTTATCTTACACATAACGCAGACATGCAGTGATACGACTCACATGTGCATAATACAACAGTCATATATTCCTCTTATCTCCCATTTTAATTCTGCAACTCAAAATTCCTAGAATATACTATACCAAACTCAACGGTAAGTTTATCAAGCATACCGGACACGATTTGTCCAACGAGGTACAAGAATAGAGAGAAACTGATTGAAATCGTATAGTCTCATACCTACACAGCCACAAGGAATATCCGATTCTCACATCAGAGCTAATTTGACATTTTGGAAAGGAATGGTTAGTACAAGTTTCATCAACGCCCACCTTCAGGCACCATGTGTGGCTATCATGGCACACAAGGCTCAAATCATAATCATAATGTACGTACTATCATAATCACATGTGATCTCTCTCGGTGAAACATTGGGCTCTTTATGAAACCTCTACTACTGGGAAGCTTAGTTTCCTAGGCACAACGACCTTTCTGAACATAGTATCAACTATGTAGTTGGGCAAAATTGTCGGAACACGTCCAATTGGTTTATCAATCGGATAACCTCGTGATTCCACCAGAATCCATTTGATGTCAATCTTTGACGAACAATATTCTTGGGTACAAATCATCAGCTCTTCACTAATCCATAGTTCTCAAACAGACTTGTCATGTTTGTGTAAAGATGTTTTAAGGCACTTGCTTACAAGTCCTAACACATTATGAAATCGGATCGACAGTCCAATCATTTTTTCTTTACACTTTTCTAATGGAGCCTTTCTCTTGGCTTCCAAGAAATCAAATAACTCTTAGTCCATTAAATCTTATGGAGGTATGGATAATGAGTTATCCACACTTTACGACAAATGGTCTTGCTTCACCATAAGTCATAAATCATTAAGTTCATATTTTCACTAAGTCATTCATGACTAAGGTTATGCTCTTTAATGTAAATACTAGTTTTTGAAGACTAAAATCCTCTTTTGTCTTAAAACCAAACCTTTGGTCAAAACCAAACCTTTTAGAAATCAGATTCCATCAAAGTACATAAGTACTAAATTCCTCAAAATAGTTTCTTGAAAAACGTCGAAACTCTTAAAATATCGTTTTACCGCTTTTTACTATATTTCAACTTAAATTCCATATTTTCACAAATATAATCATTTTTCTCAAATCCTTCACTTTCCTAAGTTACCATACTTATGTTACGGTATTCAAATACTGATTTTGAACTTTACATCATGGTTTTCTCAAAAATCTTTAAAAACGTTTGATGACGATTTCGCTACTTTTTACTAGTTTTAGGCCCAAAAGCCATACTTTTGAAAATATGGTTCTTCACCTCAAATCTATTACTCCCATAGGTTATAATACTCATATTAAGATGTTGAAACACTGCTTGTACAGTTTCCTTCGCATGTATATGAAATTCCTAAAAATTTGACTGAACGTCGTTAAGTTTATAAATCACGTAAATCTTTTTTCAACGATTTTAAACTCTAATAGTCCAAAATTCATTTTGGAGTTTTAGAATAGTTAAATAGGTATGAAAAACAGTCTCTAACTGTCCAATTACATTTATTTTCTAAAATTAAAGTTTAGTCCCTAAACTTTCATTAATTGCAAAAAGGTTCTTATTCACTTAAAACCTTATAACTTTTTATTTACAACTTCAAATCTCACCAAACCAACTTCTTTAGAAATGGTTTTCAGTTACCAACAAATTTCAAAAAAAATTATATTTTTGGTCTTATACTTTCCAATATTTGCAAATAGGTCCTTGTTTATTAAAAAGCTCATAACTTTTTATATATTAATCCAAATAACACCAAACTAATTTCTATAGTCTTATATCATCAAGGGCTAAAATCACAAAATATAAGAATATGTTTTCAGAACAGTCCCTGAATTTCTCAGTATTTGCATAATGGTCCCTATATCTTCAATAATTCATAACTTTCAATATACTCAACCAATTCACTTCAAACCAATTTCTACATTCTTATATACTCATTCAATTTCTATAAAAATTATTTAGACAAATTAAATCAACAAGAAACCTCCACATCCAGCTATGGCCGAACGGCCTCAAATAATTATATTATGCATTTTTCTTAACAAATCAAGCAAACAACAATCATGGTTCCAACTTAAGGTCATTGGAACCAAAACAACCATATGTCATATCATACCACAACCAAACATCAAATCAAATTCTCCAAGAGGATCCGACAACCATAAACAATAATACATAATCCTAACACTTAGGATTTGAAAAGAAACATACAAATATTTTAAACCACAGACATATCTACATTAAGGTAGGTAGTAGTAATCTCCCCCCTTACCTCTTGTAGATCACTTGAAAGTCAAGTAGTATAAGGATGTTGTTCACCTAAAGCCTCAAGGTTTGAATCAACCAAACCTAGTCATGAACAACCAACAAGAAATCAAGTTAAAGATTGAAGAAAATCATCCTAACCCATTATGGTATAGGTTCGGCCAATATCAAAAGAAATAGCTAGTGTTCTCTAAATTTTTCAAGCTCTTGGATGATGAATATAGAAGTCATATGAAGATCATAGAAATTGACCTCACATTAAACTGATTTTTCTATGATTTTCTAGATTTTTTTTTGAAAAACTAGATCTAGGAATTTGATCTTGAACAAAACATGGATTTAAGAAGAAAACTTGAGATGAGAAATGAAGGTATGATCATGGATCATAAGGCTATAACTTTGGAATCTCAAGAAATGATCAAGATCTAAGACTTCCTTTGCAAATCTAGTGTAAGAACTTGAGTGTTTTTGTGAGAAAGTTTAAGAACATGAACCAAATGGATGATGAATGGCCAAGTGTGGTTTTAATGGGTGTGGCCGTCTATCATCTAGGGAGAAAAGGGTCCAATTGTTGTCATGGCAACTTGAAATTACAATGCAACTTAAGGGTATTTTAGACATTTAACACTTAAGCCATTATTACTTGCATTTAATGCAAGATGAGTAACCCCTATGACACACCACCATGAGTCATCATAGATGACTCATTGTCCACATCCCTCCGGTGTCGGGTTTTGTCTCTGCACCTCCGTTCTCGATTCCATCGATCCCCGATCGTCGAGTAATTGCCCGATTATCATATAATATACTATTATTTTGAAAATTTTCAAAATAACCACTATCGTTGGAAAAATATAAGAATCTAAACTGTTTCATTCCCGGGTCAAAATTAGGTTTTCTGATCATTAAAATCTTACTGTCAGTTAAAACGCAGACCGCGTTTCGTCTGAATTTTAAACATGAATTTTTACCGTAACCTTCTACCATAAGGTAGAGTAAATTTATGATTTTATTTTATCAAAAATCATTTTCTACATCTCAAATAAAATATGAAGAATTAAAATTCTACCGATAATGAAAAGTATTAAAAACAAGGTGTTACAGTAACCTTCTTCCTTGTCTTTCTTTTCTTTCTTCCTTGGCCTACTAGATTTGGACACATCGAGATACTTAGCCCAAACTATGTCCAGGCTAACAACAGTCGCTTCCTCTATTGGATTTCTTCCACTCGGAATTCTTTCCCTTGCATGCCGGATCATTTCCAATTACACCCATGAGATATCATTGGCTCCCTTGAAGGTTAGTAACCATTTTGGGTCCCACTTGTCCTCTTCATCCTTAGTTAAGCTCTCCACATCCGAGAATGGAATCTCTCCTCCTCCCACCGCCTTCTTGACTTTATCATATAAGGCATGCTCGGTGTTTATGCAAACTGGGAAGTCCTTTTACCTTTCTTCAATTTCACGCTCAATTACCCTCCGGACATAGTCATTCACACCCCTATCAAAGCTCAAGTGAGACGGATCCTCCTCCTCCTCTTGTTCTTTTGTCAATTTTTCTAAGTGAAGGTAGCGGATCCGTCTCTCTCGTATGCACATACTGATGTACTCATAACCGGGGTGGTTCGGAGTGATTGTTCTCTCATCAATTGGTTGCCTTTCCTTGCATAAGAAACTCCAATCGATAGTCATCTAATTCACAAGTCAACTAATGGTCAATGAGAATAAAAAAAATTAAAAAGAAAAGAGCAAAAATATAAACATGCACCACAAAACATGTCTATAGTCAGAAACAGTGCATAAGGTATAAAGGTAATATGAGTTTTTAGCTAACAAACATATACAACCATATCAAAAGTATAGCTATAACTCAAAGGAAAATAAAAATGGCCACCTCCGGCTCAACTGAAGTTGATCTGCTCCAACATATCATCGTCCTAGTTACCTTGAGCAGCCGCCTTATCATCTACTGGAACCTCGGGCACCCCCCTGTGGTTGGGCATCCTGGTCCCCGGGATAGTCCTGCTACCCTAGCCGAGGTGCTAAATCCTCCACGGAGGGGTAGATGGGTACTCGTCCCTCCTGCTGAGCCAGGGACATATTTCGGAAGAAGTCCCGGAGTACCTCGTACGACCTCCTCTCCACCTGTTTGTTTTGCAAGAGCAAAACCATCTCCGCTGATAATGGCCTCTGAGGGGCCTGTCCTGTTGGCCTCCTAGGTGGTGCTGGATCTCCATAACAGTGGCGGCGGATATATTCTCTGTCGATCGGCTATCGAGGAACCTTCTCGTTCTCCTCATAAACATCAATCCCCACCTTTGTCATCATCTCTGTGATCAGAAATCCATGATCCAACACCTCATTGGCATTCCTGGAGTTGGTATTCTGTTGGATGTCCTGGGCTGTGACTGCTCCTACATCAACAATCTTCCCCTCCATAATGTCATAGAGGAGGTGGGCCCGTGCAGCTGTGATATCAGACTCGTGAGAGCTGCACATCAGGTTGGCATGGGTGAAAGCATGCCAAACTAGGGTCGTGGGATTAAGATCCCTCCTCCTAAGCCTCAGTAGGTTCCCGGAGGTCCCTATTTCCCATTATGCTCCAAGTTTGTAGCAGGTCTCTAAAATGGGTTGGGTAAGTGCCTGGACTGCCTGCATCTGAGAGTGCTCGCTCCTCTCTCCCCAAGTGTTGGGAATGCCCAAGCACTGGTTAATGTCATTGGGGTGGAATGTAACTGCCACACCCCTCACCATGCTAATGCAGCCTGGCTCAAAAGGGCCAGGGCTGTAAGCATTGGCATAAAATTCCTTGACGAATTTAACATCGAATCGCCTAGGAAGATCTGCCAAATAACTCTAGCCCCGATCCCTAATAGCATCAAAGACGAAGGAGCAGTTGTTCCCCGTGAGAACCACCATCCTCTCATGTACTATATCCTTCTTTCACACCAACTCCCAATGCTCTTGATGAACAAGAGATCGGAAGCAGATGGAAGGAGTAGTACTCCTAGAAGAGGTCCCGGATCCCTCAAGGAACACCTGCTCCTCTCCCTGAGTTGCATGGCGCTTCTTGCGCTTCACAGGTTGTTTCTCAGTAGGGTTCTTTGGAGGATCCATACTTGAAAATCAGAAAAGTTCCTAGTAAAGTTTATAACACAAGCACAATATAGCTCAGAATACAGAAATTCATTCTAAGCTATTAACAGTTAAATCTCAGGCAGACCAATCCTTAATTTAGAACACAGAATTTCGTTCTCCACAATATTTTCAGTAATAATCCAAAAATTTCAGAATTTCATTCCTAGATTCGAGCATTCAATATTTGTGCCTATTGCCCCTTAGTCATGCATCAGTTTCTAATAATTCCCAGGGAACCCCAAACTTAGTTCTAAATAGTCAGTTCATCAAAGATATTCAACCGAGATCTTTATTCAAGGGATAAACATTAGTAAACATTCCTCATCCACACTCATCCATATTGATCAAAATTTATGCAAAATTTTAAGAATTTAATTCACAGAATTTCATGACACTCTCACATGTTCTTTTCCTATACACAATTTTCATTTAAAATTCAATCATCCATAGTGAGCATCAGTGTTGTGCATCCCTATATCATGGCATACTTGTTTTGAAATTTCAAGAACAGATCAAGATACTTATGCAAGCAGAAATCAAATTCCAATGCATAACAATGGTCATGAGAATACCTTGAATGAGTGGGTGAGAATGAAAGAGTTAGAAGGAGGAAGAACTTTGGTTCCCTTCTTGGTTCTGATTCGCGCCCGAGAGAGAAGAGGAGAGAGACCTTTGAATTTTTGTTTATGGAAGTGAGGCAGAAAGCCTCGCGAGGGGCTTAAGTTCCTCTTGCTCGCGGGGCAAACGCGTGCTCGTGGGGCTAACGCGTGCTCGTGGGGCGAGCACTTAAAATTTCCCAATTTGAAACCCTAATTTCAAGGTTCGCGGGGCGAACCGGAAAGTTTTGTCCCCCTTTCAGTTACCCATATTCACGGGGCGAGAGAGTGCTCATGAGTCGAATCTGGGAATTTCAAATTGTTCATTTGTTGCCAAGATTCACAGGGCGACCAAGTTCTCGTAGGGCGAATATGGGAATTTCAACTATTCCCATCCCCGCGGTCTCGCGAGACGAGACTTGCATCGCGGGGAGAGCCAGACACAGTGTTTTTGTTCCCCTTCTGGTCACGGGGCGAGCCTCTACTCCCGGGGCGAGCCAGAGACAAAATTTTGTCCCCATATTTCTAAATGTAACTAAGTCCTATATACTTCTTAAATTCAATTTTTCTAACTAAGGACCCTATATGAGACTTTTTATTTTTTATTTTCGGACTCTAATAATGCATAAAAAGGATATGAAAGCTTGGGTTGCCTCCCAAGTAGCGCTTGTTTAACGTCCCGAGCCTGACTCAAGTCTCCCGCGGAGGGCTAGTCTAGCTTGAAGCTTTGGTGGTTTCTTTCGAAGGCCTCCCCATAATAGTGTTTGAGTCTTTGGCCATTCACCTTGAAGATGTCACCTGGTTCATTGTCCTCTAACTCCACTGCTCCATGTGGAAATACCTCGTGAACCTTAAAAGGTCTGGACCACCGGGATTTCAGCTTACCCGAAAATAATCTTAGCCTGGAGTTGTACAATAAGACCCATTGCCCTAATTCAAACCTTCTAGGAAAAATATGCTTATCATGCCAAATCTTTGTCCGCTCCTTGTAAATCCGTGCATTTTCATATGCTTGCATACGGATCTCAGTCAATTCATTCAAGTCCAGTAGGCACTTTTCACCGGCTTTCGTCAAGTCATAATTGAGGGCCTTGATGGCCCAATATGATTTATGCTCCAATTCCACCGGTAAGTGAGCATTTCCAAACACCAACCCCCACCTACTTTTGAGCCTATCACAGATGAACCTGTTGCTGAAGAACATGGACATATTGCCACTGTTGTTGGTTTAGAAGATACAGCTGAATCCATTCACCAATAGAGCTCATCAGAAAGACAATCTTCTCAACCTTTAGCTCTAGTTGTGATGCTCCCTGAATATCATTCAAGAACACTAAGCACATTTCAAGAGTCTGCAGAAAGCTCAAGGCAACAGGCTCTGCCATCTAATATTGAAGAAGTTCTTGGAAAACTAGTTGATGAAAGGGTTGGCAAGATAGTTGATGAGAAGGTTGAAAAGATGACTGAGAAGATTAAGGAGGATGTCCATCAGCAAGTTCAAACTTCAATGGCTCCAACCTTAGAGGATGTAAATAAAATGCTTGAATTCATTATGGACTTCAAGAAAAGTCAAGCTCAGAACCCTCCTCCTCCACCACCTCCTCCTACTTAACCTTTACCTGTATTTTCTTTTGTACTGACAATGATGGTCCTTTCCTTTTACCTTTTTGGCTGATGACAAAATGGGGGAGAAAGGAAAGAAAAGAGATATATATATATATATATATATATATATATATATATATATATATATATATATATATATATATATAAAGTCACTTTTTGAAAAGCTCTTATTTGTTTGCATCTGTATATTCTCTTCTACTTGCTAAACTGCTCTGATACTTATGTTTATACCTTTATATATATGCTAAGAATGATAAGCTATTGCACTTAATTGTTAGCTTACATGCAATTGTTTTTCATATGCTTATTCTGCTTAAATATTTGTATGCCCTATCTTAGGGAGAGCCTTGCAAGCTCTCTTAGACTTTGTTTTTCAAATTTAATTAATTTTGTCATCATCAAAAAGTGGGAGATTGTTGGAACCAAAGTGGTTTTGGATTTAATAATCTCTAAGTTTTGATGCTAACAAAAGGATTAAATTTGTCTCAAAAAGTGTTAGTTAAGATCTAACATGTGCTTTTAGTTATGCAGGAATACTTTAATATAAGTAAAATAAACTTGGGATAAGTTTTCGTTGAAAAATATGCATCCACCCTTGTAGACGGGCTGCTCAAAAACTTTGGTAAAGTTACTTCTTTAGACTGGCTTACTTAAGTAGACGAAGCTCTAAATATTTTCTAGATGAATACCTAAATAACTTGTTAGGTACAGCAAGTCCAAAGACTTGATAAATAAGCACGTCCATCTTGCCACGTAAGCAGACGTAAGTAATTAGTTGAAGTAAATGAAGTGAAAAATAAAGTAATATAGTAGACGAGCTCTAACCACCACGTCACCAGACGGAGATCTTTATAACTCATTAAGTAATAGCAAGTCCGAACACTTGATAGACAAGAGGATATGCCACGTCATTAGACGAGCAAAGTAAAATATTAAACAGACTTAGTCTCTCATATAACTAAGTAGACGAAGTTTCTTTTTATACGAGCTCCATCTTAGAATGAATTAAATGCAATCCGAATCTCTTGAATTTATTTCAAATGATTGATATTTATTTCAATAGAATATTTGTTCTTCATATTTGTTTTATCTGCTTTAATGTTTCACCTTGTTGTATCGTACATTTGTTTTATCGTACAATAAGATACAGCAAAAAATCTGTACGATGACAACTCTATGACTAAAAAAGCTGAATTATACACAAAGGAGGAACAAGTGCTCAAGCTGCAATACTCAGAGGAGTGAACCTACAATTTCATGCTACCTCGATAACCAAGAGTACTATTCAGCATTGCCACAATCAAGCTATCAGTCACAACGGATATCATGCATTAAATGCTATCTCTAAACGGGATTATTCAAAGTAACCGTTGAAGAAATACAAGTGAAGAAGAAGATCACCATAAATAGAAGACCTCAAGTTCTGAAGAAAAAACTTTTGCCAATAAATAATCACTCATTCTAATATTCTTTCAAGAGCAAGAGTCTGTATTATTTAGTTTGAATATTGTTGTAATATTCAACTGATCTTAAACTGTCATATTCTCATTCGGAGTGAGTTAAGAAGATCAAACATTATATCTCTTTGTTAGAGTTAGAGCCTGAAGAGGCATGGTACAGAAGAAATACTTGTAGCCTGGAGAGGTGTTGAATACTTGGTTGTAATCTATTTGGAGAAATAGTGGATAAATCCTTCAAGTCGAAGGGACTGGACATAGCTCTTGGTTGGAAAAGAGTAAACCAGGATAAAATCTCTTGTGTGAATCTTCTATCCCTAAACTCTTCAATTTTATTTGCTTATACTAACCGTGGGGTTTTGATATTGCTTTTGTTAAAGTCTTTTAAAAAGGATCGTTGTCCTTGTGCTTGCTTCTGTTTCTAATCTCCTTGAGTTCAAATATTGTTTTAAATGTTGTTTTTGAAGATTATTAACAAACACAATTCAAACCCCCCACCCCATTCTTGTGTTTGCCTGTGTCAACTTCACTGTGGACAAAGAACGCCTAGTTCTACTCCACAACATCTTGAACGAAAAGATGATCAATGTAGGGGAGATACTCAAGAGTTAGATCTCCATCTGTGCAATGACGCAGTAAGGTAACCTGATTTTCCCCTAACGTATTACTGAACTCTGTTTGGAGCAAGGAATAGAGTACAACCCTAGAGAAGGGCTAGAGCAGAACAAGGGCCCCATTGATATGAACTGCATGTTGAGGATGTACACTAGTTCTGAAAAAGCCAGTGCAAGTGCAAGCAAGCCTCCCAGATCTGGCACCAGAAAACAGCAGGATCGTTCTGGGATGCTGGAGCAGAAAGTAGAGCAACTGACCATCATGCTGCAGCAACACATGCAACATGAGAAGACCTTTTGAAGAAGAAGTTCCAGCAACACCCCATGACAATGTTCCTGATCCCACCTCTGTGAATCCTGAAAAGCACAACAGCAACATCAATCCTGCCCACAGCTCTGCCTCGGATGAAGAACGGATGGGCATTGCCACATCCAAGCAGCAGAAAGATATTGAGGCCTCTGTGCCCAAAAGGAAGAAATCTGCCTCTAAAGTCTCCCAGCAAGATTAGGGGAGCACTAAAATATCACGTGCTGCAACACAAGAGAAAGAACTCTCCTCCACCCCTGCTGTAGCATCAACTCCCCCTCCAGCATCAAAACCAACAAAAGGCACAAAATCTGCTACTGAGAAGGAAAGCCCAGTGAAGAAGATATCCACTACCTATGCTGCAGCAGAAAATGAAGATGAGGATGAGACACTTCCTCTCTCAAAGAAGCTAAAGATGGATGCACCCAATGCTGCAGCTAAGGTCAAGAAGGAGAAGGTTGTTGCAGCATTGCGGGAAGAGGAAGCTAAATCTGCTGAAGCAGAAGAAAATGATAGTGAACAAGAGGCTGAGGCGGAGGAGGAGAAAGAAGATGAAGCTGAGGAAGATGCTGAGGAGGAAAATGAAGATGAGGCAGGAGATGAAGAAGAAGAAAAAGATGAAGAAGATAAGGAAGAGGAAGAAGTCCAGGTCACCGGAGCAACAAAAGGCAAGCTGCCCTCCACCAAAAGTGGAGGCACCAGGAAGAGTTTGCGCACCAGAGCACCATAGGCTTGAAACAGAGCCAAATTGTATGTTGCAGCTTGCTGCAGCATCCCATATCAGGATGCCCTAAACCTTCCACCCCTATTCCCAGAATTATGTTTTTTTTAAGTTTTCTGCAAGTAGCGGTCACTAGGACCTGTTGTATTTGTTTGTTTGTAGGGCCATAGTTGTTTGAATTCTGATTAATGAATGGTTGTGTGTGAGCCCCACCCCCTGTTTTAACTCCTAATGATTAATGATTAATTGGAGACGGTCTCTGGCCTCTTTTCTGTGTTTAACTCTCTTACTGCTTGGAATGAAACTCTTGCTGACTAATCTAATGCAATAACTTGAATGTCACCATCAACACTGTTGCACCACTGTTAGAATAGAGGACATATGTGCTGCAACATGAATATATAAATGTGAGCTGGAGTGACAATTTACATTGTATATCTATGCATCAAACTCATACATTTTCTGTAAGGTTTGCTTTGATTCTGTCTGATTTGAACACACATGATTCCACATACTATATGCTTGGAGCATCTTCTTGTTTGTTTTATGTTAGGCAGAGCCTTAATAAGCCCACCTACTTAATGTACTTGCCCCTAGTAAACCCTTTTTGAACTTTGGCCATTTATTGAAACAACTAGCACAATACAAACCTTAGAACTGGAAAAACAAAATTCACCTGAAGGTAGATTTTAAGGATGCTTTTGTAGCTAGTTCTGGCATACATTTGGGGGGAAGCTTGAGGACAAGCATATGCTTAAGTTTGGGGGTGGTGCGCTGCAACACATGTGTATGCTGCAACAAGGCTGTAAATAAAATAATAAACGGATAGGCAACAAATGAATTAAGAAGTCATAAGTGTATAATGTGAAGCTGCCATTCCTTATGTGAAGTTGTTTTCAAGCTATAAAAAAATAAAATAAAATAAAAGAGCTGAAAAGGTGAAAATTTTAAAAAAATATGAACAGAGAACAATGAGAAGCTAGTAGATTGGCAATAGTTTGTTCTCTGTTCCCCATAAAAAGAATAAGCTGTGGACTTAGTGAAGGAAAGGAAAAACCAAGAAAGCAAAACAGTCAAGCTTGTGGGAATAACTGGAAGTTGAGCTAGATAGAAAAACATCCTTTTGCTCTTCCTTGAGTAAGCTACTTTGCCAAATATCTTAATCCCACCTGTCCTAAGCCCAGTTACAGCCCTAAAGACCTCTTGTTGTGTGTAATTCTGTGATTGTTTTAATTGTGATAGAATCTCATCAAGTATAAATCAGAGGTGCATGTTTGTGGTGAAGAGTGAAAAATCTAATGTGAGGGTCCGGTGCAGAACCAATTGTTCTGAGAGGTGAATGCTGCATCATGTGTTAATCTGTTTGAACCAGTGTGTAGTAGTTGTTGTTGTGAGCAGGATAGAAAGAGTATTTTGGTTAGGAAAGCAAGTATGGATTTCTGGATGTGAGTGAAGGAAGGAAAATTTTGGGTGGTTCTTGCATGCCATTCATTAATTGGGATTTTTTTTCTTGTGTTTCTTTGGTGTTTCTTTTGCATTACTTGAGGACAAGCAATGGTTTAAGTTTTGGGGTGTGATAGCTCTTTGAATGAAGAGTTATTTAGATCCTTTTTACTATGAATTTTTGCTATCTTTGAGGTTTTGTGTCTTGTTTTTGTTAGAAAATGTTAGTTTGTAAATATTTGTGTTAAGTTTTGTGAATAGCAGCCATTTGCTTTTGATTTGCTATATCAATGTCTGAAAATTGTGTCTGCATTTGCAGTACCTTTGCTGGAGCATGGCTGAAGCTCTGGGGAATAAGCTAATGGATGATGCAGCATGAATCATCTCCGGTAGCTCTGCACTAAAGGACAAAGCTGACAAGGACACCTTTCTCTCTCCTCCAGGTGCAGACACTATCGCTTTTAAGGAATTCCACGTGCCTAGGATCTGATGACCCACTTTTTAAGGAATTGGGACAGGGTTATTTTATTATTACTTTTGTATTGGCCCAAAAGAGGATGAAAGAAAGTAGAGTACTATAAAGGCATTCATGGAAACCCTAGCTGGACACACTTGAATTTTATTACACAATTAATCTGTCCTTGGAGGCTGCGCTCATCTCTTCCAGCTGCTGCTGCGTTTCTTTTCGTTTTTCAACCATTGTAATGGTTTCTTGCTCATTTTCTTCATTTTGTTCTTGTAAGCTCATTATGATCTAAACTCTCTTAAGCTTTAGGTATGTTTGTGTAATGAATGTTTAGCTGAGTTATGTAATGACTATGTTTTGCATCTTCTTTTATTATGCATTTAATGTTTTTTAATTAAGAGTGATTGACTTGATTGAATATCTAGCTTGCTTGGTTTGGGAAAATTAAGTAAGTGAGAACTTGATAAAATATACGGGTTAGGTCGTTAATTGGAAAATTACTTGATGTTGAATAGGCTAGGAGTAGCTATTCAAGTCCCTAAGCTAGATGGACCATGCTTGATTAAGAGGGTGGTGTAATTAATCTGAATCTAGGAATAGATAAAGTTAATGAACCTAACCCTGTAATGTTGGAAAACAAACTTTAATTTCTTGGAGTTAGATGCTAGAGCATAGTCAGAGCATGATAAAGGCTAAACAGGATTTATGCTGCAGCATACCTAGAGCTACTCTTCTCATCTGATTCATCAAATCATTTCTCTGTTGACTTGTTTATTCTCAATTTTTAACTCACAGCTATATTTATTTTTCAGTGCAAGCATATTATAATTTTTGGTTATTAATCCTAAATTTTAGAATATATAATCTAATTTAGAGTTTATTGCATCATTATAATCCCTGTGGGAACGATATCTGAACTTAAGTTCTATATTACTTGAGGCATTTGTGTATACTTGCACAAGCTTAAAGACATTTGTTTTTAAGGCAACATCTCCGAGTCTCCGAAATTCCACCTAAGTATCACATTGTGAATGACACATTGTAAGGAACTTAAAATCTGCAACAAACACCACAAAATCCTCCACTGTTTCGGCACTATATCTCACAATTCAGACATTTGTTTAAAAATTGGAACAGTGAAAATAAAGAGCGACCTGTCCTTGACCTCCTCCAATAATTTCAGCCCGACCCAACGGTGGACGAACCTCGGATGGCCCTTCTATGGTGATTGGTCATAAGCTGGATGAGTTGAGTTTCTCTCCATCTCCGGAGCTGAATAACTCAGACTCAGAGGGTTATACAGAAATTCAAATCATTGGATATGAAACACTATTAGTCCAGAACCTCCCTATAAAATTTGAACACAATCCAACGGTGGAAGAAACTCTATCTCTCTCTCTAGTTTTCTCTCCCCCTCTCTCTAACCTTCCTGCACCCAACGCTAGGTCTGCACCAGAGAGCTCCTGCAAAGCCGTCACGTCAGCGTACTTGCGTCATTGTGCATGTCTGTGCTCCGGGAACTTAACGCCAGTACCCAGCGCTCAGCATTGGCCTTTTGGGAAGCCATGCTGGTCTCGCGCATTTCTGAGCTCGTTCGAAGTTCGATTGATCCCAAATTTGCGATATAGGCTCATTAAGACCTAATGAACAACCTCTAGCCATTAAAAATGCCTAATCTCAATCCTAACTCCAAATTTCTTGTTTCACATTCAAACGTCCTAAAGACGATAATCGGGAAAACCCCAAGTTTTGCTCACATTTAAACTCATTCCCGATAATTGCTTACTTTCTATGAAAAAATTCCTAGACTTTAACTAACATTTTAACCACATAATCCAAGTCTTAATCTTAATCATTATACATAAAACAGATTAGGAAAATCAGGCCGTTAAATTTCTACCCCCTTAAAAGAAATTCCGTCCTTGGAATTTACAAACCTGAAAACAAATGGGGATACTGTTGCTAAATGTCTGTCTCACGCTCCCAAGTAGCATCTCTAGTAACACTATCCCAAATGACCTTAACCAGGGGAATCTGTTTACCACGGAGTTCTTTAATCCTTCTATCTGCAATCTTAGACGGTAAAACCTCATATTCTAGATTCTCTTGGAGTTGTATTGACTCTGGCTCAATCAGATGAGAAGGACTTGGGTACTATTTTCTCGACTGGGAAACATGGAAGACATTGTGAAGGTTGGAAAGGTTAGGTGGTAAGGCTATCTAGTAAGTTACTGGACCAATCCGTCGAAGAATCTGAAATGGTCCAATGAATCGGGGAGTAAGCTTTCTAGACTTTATAGCTCTGCAAATTCCGATCTTCGGAGTGACTCTCAAGAACACGTGATCACCTTCTTGGAACTCTAAGGGTCTTATCCTCTTGTAACTGTAGCTCCTCTGCCTATCCTGAGCTTCCTTCATTTTCTCTCTTATTTTCCTGATTTGTTCTGTTGTTTGTTGTACCATATCAGGACCCAACACTTGGCTCTCGCCAGTCTCATACCAACACAATGAAGTCCTGCACTTTCTCCCATACAGAGCCTCATACGGTGTCACCCTGATACTGCTTTGGAAACTGTTATTGTATGTGAACTCAATCAAAGGTAGGAATTCATCCCAACTACCAACATGTTCCAACACACAAGCTCTTAGAAGATCCTCCAATGACTGAATGGTTCTCTCTGACTGTCCATCCGTCTGAAGATGATAAGCAGAACTCATCCTCAACTTTGTTCCCAAAGCATCGTGTAATTGTCTCCAAAATCTAGATGTAAATCTAGGATCTTGGTTGGAGACAATACTCGATGGCACACCGTGCAACATCACAACTTCCTTGATGTAGATCCGGGTCAACCTCTCCAGACTGTAACTCTCAGAAAAATCGCATCAAACCTCTTCGGAGTTTGTGGTAATCCAACTACAAAGTCCATCGCTATACTATCATATTTCCATTCTGGGATATCCAAAGACTGCAACAAACCAACATGTTTATGATCCTCTATCTTAGCTTTTTGACACGCCAAACATGATAGAACATACTCCGCCACCTCTTTCTTCATTTTGGACCACCAAAACATCTTCAAATCTTGATACATCTTGGTGGCTCCTGGGTGAAAACTTAACTTACTCTTATGTGCCTCCTCTAAGATCATCTTCCTAATGTCTCAGTCCTTGTCACACATATCTAATCTCTAAACCTTAACACCCCATCGGGTCCTCTCCTAAACTCTGAAAATTTTCCCTCATCTATGCCTCGACTCACCTCTAACAAGTATTCATCCTGAACCTGTTTAGCCTTAAGGTCTCTCAAAAACTCACTGCTAATGGTGATCATACCTAAGCATATTCTATCCTCAGTCAAATCCATAACTAAGTTCATATCTCTAAACTGTTCAAGCAACTCCATATCTTTCACCATCATTGTGGACAGGTACAAAGATTTTCGACTCAGTGCATCCGCCACAACATTCGCTTTCCCTAGATGGTATTGAAGATCAAACTCATAATCCTTAATGAATTCCATCCATCTATGATGCCTCATGTTCAGCTCCTTCTGATCAAACAAATACTTTAAACTCTTGTGATCGCTGAACACATTGAACTTAGCTCCATGGAGATAGTGTCGCCATATCTTCAATGCGAACGCTGGTAACTCCAGATCATGGGTCAGGTAATTCCTTTCATGAACCCTCAACTGTCGGGAAGCATAAGCCACAACTCTTCCCTCTTGCATCAAAACACAACCCAATCCTTGATATGACGCGTCACAGTATACGTCAAACTGTCCTAGAGGATCTAGTAATGTCAGCACTGGAGATGTTGCCAACTTCTCCTTTAGCTTCAGAAAGCTCTCTTCACACTTTTCCATCCAAACAAATGTCGTACCCTTTCTCATTAACTGCGACATAGGCAACACAATCTTCGAGAAACCCTCAATAAATCTCCTGTAATACCCTGCTAATCCTAGAAAACTCCTCACCTCACTCACTGACTTAGGCCTCTCCCACTTAATCACGGCCTCTACCTTAACTGGATCAATAACTATCCCTTCCTTGTTGATTATATGCCCTAGAAACTGTACTTCCTCTAACCAAAATTCACATTTGGATAGCTTAGCATACAACTGCCTATCTCTCTACACCTGCAACACAACTTTTAGATGTTCCTCGTGCTCTTCCCGGCTACGGGATTAGATAAGAATGTCATCTATAAACGCCACAAAACTTGTCGAGGAACGGTCTAAAGATCATGTTCATGTAATCCGTGAACACCGTTGGAGCATTAGTTACACCAAAAGGCATAACTAGGTACTCATAGTGTCCATACCTCGTCCTGAAAGCGGTCTTAGGTATATCCTCCTTCTTCACCCTAATCTGATGGTATCCTGATCTTAAATCTATCTTAGAAAACACCGAAGCACCCTTCAACCGATCCATCAAATCATCTATCTTAGGCAACTATGAACTTCCATTGCCTGTAACCTTATTCAATTGCCTTGTAATCCGTGCACAACCTAGAACTTCCATTCTTCTTCTTATCAAACAAGATTGTTGCTCCCCAAGGTGATACACTCGATCTGATGAATTCCTTCTTCATCATATCATCCAGTTGTTTCTTTAACTCTGCCAACTCCACGGGTGACATCCGATAAGGAGCTACTGATCTAGGTCCGGTCCCTGGTATGAGATCTATAGCGAACTCCACTTCCCTCTCTGGTGGCAAACCTGGAACATCTAGAGGGAAAACCTCATGAAACTCTCTCACGATAGGTAAAGAATCTATATTCGGAGTCTCATTAACTTCCAAAGAGAAAAGCATCACATACTGCTGAGAATCGTCACTCCTCATAGTTACTCCTTCATTGGCAGATACTATGCTAGAAGGCTCAAGAAAAGATAAGGTCTTTTGGGCACAGTCTAATACGACATGGTTAGCCGAAAGCCAATCCATGCCAAGGATAACATCTATCTGTTGCATAGGCAAACAGATAAGATCTACAAGGAATGTCATATTTTCAACAACTATATCACACTGTAAGCAAACAGACATAGTGATCAAAGGATCACCGGTAGGGGTAGATAATGTCAAAGTATATGGTAGTTGAGAAATGTGCAAATGTAAATGATCCACACACTCATGTGAAACAAACGAATGTGTAGCGCTTGAGTCAAACAACACAGACGAGAGTCTGCCAGATATTAAACACATACCTTGAATAAGATCTGCAGATTGAGAGGACTCAGATCCTCTCACTATAAACACCCTCCCCGTGGCCTGAGGTCTGGCCATCTGTCGTCCTGCCGCTGGAACTCATCTCCCAGCTCCACCTCTAGAACCACTAGGTCCTCTACCGGCAGCTGGCTGCTGCTGTCCTGCTCTCTATCGGCAATCCCTAGAAAAATGACCTGGTTTGCAACATATGTAGCAACCAGATATATCTGTACAATCTCTGATATAATGCGGACCCCCGCATCTGAAACATACTGGGCCTCTCTGCTGCTGGCCCTCTCTGCTAACTGGTGCTGGTGGTGCGGATGTCTGACCACTCTTCCCGGGTCTAGTGTATGGTCCTCTCCTCCACTGAGAACCTCCGTCCCCTCTCCTCTAAGGACCTGCTCGGGTAGGACCCCCACTACGCTGTTATCTTTGCTCTGTAGCCTGTCTCTGGTCCATACTCTCAAAAGCACTAGACCTCTCAACCATCTCTAGAAAGCTCAAAATATCTAAGGGCACTATAGCCCTCCCCAACTCATGCCGTAAACCCTCCTCAAAACTCGGGCACATCCAGTCATCATCTGGAAACCTTGTGTAGAACTTAGAAAACTGAATCAGGGCCTCAAATCTGGCCGCATAGTCACCCACAGACCCGTCTCCCTGCTGAAGACTCGTGAACTCTCTCTCATTCTCGCGTCTGACTAACCGCGGGAAGTACTTCTCAAAGAAACACTCTCTGAACAGCTCCCAAATGATCAACCTGCCCTCGGCCTCAAGGAACCTCCTCTTGCCTCTCCACCATGACTCGGCCCCTCCGGTCAACTTAAAGGCGGCATAAGTCACTTTCCTATCATCTCTGCATCGCATGGTGTCAAAGATCTTCTCGAGCTCCTGTATCCACCACTCTGCTCTCTCTGGATCATACTCTCCTCCAAACTGTGGTGGCTTACCTTTCAGAAAGGTAGCAAATCCTGCATCCTCAGCCTCAGCGACTCTCCTCATATCCTGCATCTCTGCCTCTCTCTGTACCCTTGGAGCTTTCTGTTGCTCCTACTGCAACAGAATAGATGCTAACTCGTGGATTGTCCGAAGAGTCTCGAATGACTCTCCTCCACCTCCAATCCCTACCTCAGGCTGATGCTCATCCCCAACACCCTGTATCGCTATACCACCACGTCTACCACGTCCTCGACCTCCGCCTCGAGCCATAATCTTGTTAAAAGAAATCATTAGCCCACATCAATATGACATATAATACTACATAAAACTGGAATATATAAATACTATATGTCATAAAAATGCCGCGTGCAGACTCACTACCCAACTTCTAAGCATAGTCATTATCCGACGTGGATTCAACTAAATGGCCAGTTCACCCTAATCACAGTCCTCAAATCCGCTTTAACCGAATCAAGCTCTGATACCACCAAATGAGACCCCCAGACGTCCCATTAGATAAACCCATAATATTTAGGACCCAATCGTGTTATTATCGTTAAGTGGATATATAGGACAGAGTACAAAGGTTTATGTTCTCGATGGTACTATGTTTCTATTCTCAAGAAACAAAGAGTTCAGTTGTTAAAAGCTAGTGGACGCGCAGGTCTTTGGACGTGCAAGACTAACTTATTAACAAGACGAGCTCGTCTACTGATACTGCGTCTAGTGAGACTACTCGTCTACTATCAGGTCTTTGGGACTTATTGTTTTTCTGAAGATTATTTTATTGGCTCGTCTACTTGACTTTTCTTAGACTTAGATATTCGTCTACCTTAGCCAATTTAAGATCTCGTCTATAGATAACTTAACAGACTCATAATTTTACCAAGAATTGCAGACTCGAATAGAGAAACAAAATAGAATCAGATAAGATTCCATTAGCAAAGCGAAGATACTCTTTTCAAATTTCTATGACTAGAAACATCCAAACAGTCCTGCAATCTAGATCAAACAAGTTAGATCTTTGACAAAACTTTGCCATACAAATTTCACCTTTTTGTTAACATCAAAACTTAAGAGATTATTTTATCCAAAACCACTTTGGTTCTAACAATCTCGCTCTTTTTGTTGATGACAAAAACTAATTAAATTTGAGTGAGCAAGGTCTAAGAGAGCTACAGAGCTGCCCCTGAGACAACATTCAAACTTAAAAAGATAAAATTGATAACTAGCAGCACATATCATATATATAACTTATCGGATCAGTTAAGCATTGACTCAGTCATATTCAAAACATAGTATTATAACTTAAAAGAATTTTTAGCATAGAGATATATCAAAAGCAGTAATAAGGTATCAAAACATATCAAACATAGGTATGCATATGAAAACAGATATGTCTGTCCAAAAACTGACTTTTGTATTTATATAAATTTAGTTCTCAATATCCTTTCTCCCCTTTTTTTGTCATCGCACAAAAAGGAAACAAGAGTGAACCATCATTGTCGGTTAAAGGGATAAAAAAAAGAACTAAGAATAGGGTGGAGGTGGTTGAGGAGGGTCTTGACTTGGTGGAGGTGGAGGAGGTTGAACGGGGAGATTATGACTCTGTTGAAAACTGGTAAGAATGCTCATCATCTGATTGATTAGAACATTTATTGGAGCCAAGGCTTCTGCAACTTGTTCCTTTACCTGCTCCTTGACCTCTACTTTTACTTTCTCCTCTACTATTTTGCCTATGATTTCTTCAAAATTTGGTTGCAGTGAAGGTCTTGAGCTTTCAGCTGAATCATGCATAAAATTTTGACCTTGCAAAGTACTGAGAGCTTGAGACTATTGAGGTTGGTCATGAGGATGTATGACTGCCAGAGCCAGTGGTTGTGAAGAGTGCTTTCCAAAAGTTTCTTGTCTGCTTGCAGACTCAACAACTTCTTCACCCATTGGCTTAGTCCGGACAGCTTTTGTGTTCATATCCGGACATTCAACAATTATCTCTTCCTCAGTTTGCTCAATAGAAGAAGAGGAATCTTCAAAGGGTTGTGGAGAATGTGCAAGAGTAAGCACTGGAGTAGGTAAATCTAGAGCCCAGTGAATAGGATCTTCTTCATAAACAGAGCTGATGAGTGGCACTGCTAGTGTATCAGCATGAATGAAATGCCAGAAGTAGGAGAACCCAAACTTCCCTCTGATTGTGGGAATGGTTCTTCTATCTTCATTAGTCAGTCCAGAAGAAGATGTTTCTTTAGTGCAAGCCTTCATATGACACTCCCAGACACAAAGAGCATCCTGTTCTTTCAGTGTTTCTTGTGGTTGAGACATCAAGTAATCAACTATTTCTTGATCAACAAAAGGATCAAAGTTTAGCTTGATAGTGTGATTTTACATGATGTTTTCTGTATACTTTTGCATGCATTTTGCATATAGATTAGGCATTCTTTATTTGATTTTTGTTAGATTTTCCCTTGGAACGGGTGAAGCGGTTTCTTGGTGTTGTTTTGCAGGAATTCAATGTAAAAATGATCAAAATCAGCCATGGTGGAGCTTGGATGAAATAGAGCTTGAAAAGTGAAGAATATGAGCCAAACAGAGCCCATCACGGCCTGGCCGTGATGACCATCACGGCCATGATCAAGCGAAGCGCAGAAGCCAAAAGTCGAGAATCCGTCACGGCCTGGCCGTGATGCCCATCACGGCCGTGATGACCAAAAAAGTAAAGACGCGCCCAGGGCAGAAGCCATCACGGCCTGGCCGTGATGGCCATCACGGCCGTGACGCGCAACAGGTCTATATAAAGAAACGCAGCAGACAGAACAGGGAGTTTTTTTTTTGGAGGGTCCATTTGAAGGCATTTGGAGGCTGCAACTGGGCTAGGGTTTCAACCCTAGAAGGGAGCCAAGAGGGGTTGCTTTGAAGAAGAAGGAAAGCTCCCATGGGGCCTCTTCTCTCCTCTTCCTTCCTATTTCTCTGGTTTGGTTTTCTTTGTTTTATGAGTAGTTAAATCCCTGTGTTGGGATTAGATGTAATCAAACTCATGTTTATGTATTTATCTTGACTGATTAATCTATGTTCATGTCTTCGTATTAGTGGTTATTTTTCTGTGCTTAATGCTTGTTGTGGCTAGCACCCCCATGACTTGATTTGTGTTTTGGTATGCAATGGGAACGTTCATATCATAACCGGAACTGAACTTAATCACCTAGTAAGCCTTGTATCTAGGAATGGAACTAGGTTTGCTAGTAATCGCGTAATCCCTAATCTTAATGCAAATTCATTAATCTAGGCCACCTAAGGAATTAGGGTCTATTAGTGGATTTAGGCTCTTGCCATCCGAGGAATCGGGGTTTGAGTAGTTTAGTGGATTGATTTTAATATCTGAAGCATGAATGGGAGGTATCTAGTCCTGATAGTGCATGAGTTAGAAGTTTGGTGAAGTCTAGTCCCAACATATCCTTTCTGCACTCCAAGTGTTTGTTAAAAGTCCCCAAAAAGACAAAAAGATTTTATTTCTTTTCTTTTGTTTGTTTTGATTTCTCAGTTTAGTCTAGATAGTTGCTGAGTTTGCGAATTGGTACTTGACATCCAATCCCCGTGGATACGATAAACCGGTCTTACCACCGTATTACTTGCACGACTGGGTATACTTGCCCAGATCAGTCAACAAGTTTTTGGCGCCGTTGCCGGGGATTGGTTTTGCCAATATCATTAGTAACAAAGGAGGCAACTAATTTAGACATTTTTATTATTTTTATTTTCTGTATATATTTGATCTTTTTGTTTTGAGTTGTGTTTGTACAAGGTGGATGCAACAAATGGAGACTTATTACTTTCCCACCTTGGATGGAGTTACAAAATACCACTTTGGGCCTAATGTAGTCTTGGGAGACTACGGGCTCTGGGGACGTCACTGCCCTCATGCACAAGCTTATAGTGTGATAATGAAGCATGAATGGGAGGTATCTAGTCCTGATAGTGCATGAGTTAGAAGTTTGGTGAAGTCTAGTCCCAACATATCCTTTCTGCACTCCAAGTGTTTGTTAAAAGTCCCCAAAAAGACAAAAAGATTTTATTTCTTTTCTTTTGTTTGTTTTGATTTCTCAGTTTAGTCTAGATAGTTGCTGAGTTTGCGAATTGGTACTTGACATCCAATCCCTGTGGATACGATAAACCGGTCTTACCACCGTATTACTTGCACGACTGGGTATACTTGCCCAGATCAGTCAAGGGGTTTTGCATTTTGCATTTGCATATTTCATGTTGCATTCATATAGTTTTGCATGATAGTTTGCATGATCACACAATTAGATTGCCCTTGACTAGATTTTGCATCCAATAGTGAGAACTAAGTGCCAAATAAATTGTGATAGTGAATTGTTGAACCCAATTTGTTATTCTTGTGATATGGCTGCAAATGAAAATGTTTGAGATAATCTTGGATAGTTGATAATTAGCATGTGGTTCTGTGGATTTGTGTTTTTCATTGATTCTGAACTAAAATGTGAGATTTTGAGCCATAAAGGGGTACTCACAAAATGTTACCCCATTCTTTGTGTTAGAGTGTTATTCCTCTTGGTTTGCTTTCTCTAGAACTTGACTTGAAACCATTTTGAAGCTTAAAAAATGGTTGAAAACATTTTTGAAAATGATTGAGGCATTAGGTATTTTTTCTGGCCTTCTGAGCTTTTAATGATGAAATGCTACCCCTTAGTTGCCCAATTTTGAGCCTGAAAGAAAATACTTTTCTTGGTGCCCTGAAAAATTTTGATGAATATGTTTGATAAGGGACCTTCTAAAGTATTACAAAAAGGGTAAAAAAAAATGTAGTTGAAAGTTGAGATGAAAGAATCAGAAAAAAAAAAAAAATTCTCTTGATTTGAAAAAATCTCCCCTTCTCCAAATAAAAGAAAAAGAAAAGAAAAGAAAATTTAATAAATAGAGAAGGGGAAGACAAAAACAAAAAGAAAAAGAAAGAAAAGAAAGGTGGAAAAATAAATTGAAAACCCAAGAAGGTATTTTAGAAGGTCATGTTTGCAATGTTGATGTTTATATAGCCTTTTGAAATGTCCTTTTCTTGTTATCCCCACCTAACGATTAATCCCATGGCCATGTTACAACCAAATAAAAGACCTCGTGATTCTAAATTGTTTTCATTAATAAAGTAGAGATGTGGTTGATAGTCAAGCCTATGGTAGGATTCATTCCTTGAGGAAAATTGAGCGAAACGTCTTATTCCCCTAAACACTTGAGTGGTGAGGAAGAGAGCCAAGCAAATGAACAAGCTTGGGGTGAACTTCAGGTGAGAAAGAGTGCCCAAATCAGTGAGAGCATGAGTCTAAGGAACCTAAGCCTCTAATTGGACTTGAATTGATTGTCTCTTACTGAATTGTTTGAATTGCCTATTGCTTGGATTATTTGCTCGGGTTCTTGGTTCACTATCCATGTTCTGTTTTCTTCTTCTGGCCTTGGTGATTGCTTGAGGACAAGCAATTGAATAAGCTTGGGGTGATTTGATAGTGTGATTTTACATGATGTTTTCTGTATACTTTTGCATGCATTTTGCATATAGATTAGGCATTCTTTATTTGATTTTTGTTAGATTTTCCCTTGGAACGGGTGAAGCGGTTTCTTGGTGTTGTTTTGCAGGAATTCAATGTAAAAATGATCAAAATCAGCCATGGTGGAGCTTGGATGAAATAGAGCTTGAAAAGTGAAGAATATGAGCCAAACAGAGCCCATCACGGCCTGGCCGTGATGACCATCACGGCCATGATCAAGCAGAGCAGAAGCCAAAAGTCAGAATCTGTCACGGCCTGGCCGTGATGCCCATCACGGCCGTGATGACCAAAAAAGTAAAGACGCGCCCGGGCGAAGCCATCACGGCCTGGCCGTGATGGCCATCACTGCCGTGACGCGCAATGTGTCTATATAAAGAAACGCAGCAGAGCAGTAACGGGGAGTTTTTTTTTTTTGGAGGGTCCATTTGAAGGCATTTGGAGGCTGCTACTGGGCTAGGGTTTCAACCCTAGAAGGGAGCCAAGAGGGGTTGCTTTGAAGAAGAAGGAAAGCTCCCATGGGGCCTCTTCTCTCTCTCTTCCTTCCTATTTCTCTGGTTTGGTTTTCTTTGTTTTATGAGTAGTTAAATCCTCGTGTTGGGATTAGATGTAATCAAACTCATGTTTATGTATTTATCTTGACTGATTAATCTATGTTCATGTCTTCGTATTAGTGGTTATTTTTCTCGTGCTTAATGCTTGTTGTGGCTAGCACCCCCATGACTTGATTTGTGTTTTGGTATGCAATGGGAACGTTCGTATCATAACGGAACTGAACTTAATCACCTAGTAAGCCTTGTATCTAGGAATGGAACTAGGTTTGCTAGTAATCGCGTAATCCCTAATCTTAATGCAAATTCATTAATCTAGGCCACCTAAGGAATTAGGGTCTATTAGTGGATTTAGGCTCTTGCCATCCGAGGAATCGGGGTTTGAGTAGTTTAGTGGATTGATTTTAATATCTGAAGCATGAATGGGAGGTATCTAGTCCTGATAGTGCATGAGTTAGAAGTTTGGTGAAGTCTAGTCCCAACATATCCTTTCTGCACTCCAAGTGTTTGTTAAAAGTCCCCAAAAAGACAAAAAGATTTTATTTCTTTTCTTTTGTTTGTTTTGATTTCTCAGTTTAGTCTAGATAGTTGCTGAGTTTGCGAATTGGTACTTGACATCCAATCCCCGTGGATACGATAAACCGGTCTTACCACCGTATTACTTGCACGACTGGGTATACTTGCCCAGATCAGTCAACATAGCTCAATCATGCAAGAGTTGTCAGCTGGTCTTTTGTGAGTGTCTCTTTTCTTCCTAATATCCCTGTCCTTATTCAAATCAATCATTGGCAGCCTTGGACAAATCGTGGGAGGTTGAATGCCTAAAAATGTGTCTTTCAAAGTGTGAAATGGCCATGTAGGAGGCACAAAATTTGCAGCCCTGTAGAATCTTGGCAATTCGAACTCAGCTTTGAGATGTGCATACATTATGTGATCACACATGTCTGCAGCACTCCCATACTCCCTAGGATGGACAAATTTCTTCCATTTAGTATTTTTGTCCATGATGGACTCATCTCTGCCATAGGTCCTAGACCTTCTGTACTCATATCGTTATGCAGCAATCTTTAGAGGATTTGTGGTCCAATCAGGAATGATGTGTTGATTTACACCATCTGTGTGGGGTTTGAAAGGTGGAAATTTGATTAGGTTTGTGTAGATTTTTCTAGGTGGGAATTTTGTAGTGGAAGGTGAGCGAGGGTAGGTCCAATATGATTGTAGAGAAGAGATGGAAGTGGATTAGTCTGCTTATAAGGAATGGGTGCATGCCATGGGGTGTATGTAGGTTCAGGCTCATATTCATACTCAGGGAGAGGGTAAAAAGGTCTGGTTGACTGTGGTTCAGGTTCATGTTTATGGTAGAGGATTCTCCAATTTCTCTTGACTTTGGCCCAGATTTCAGCTTTGCCATCATACAAGATTGATGTATCTGTGTAAGGGAAAGTTGTTCTTGGCATTTTGGGAAAGGGTGCAGTAGGGTTAATCCCTACATCATCTGGTTGATTAAACCAGGGATCATCTGCAGGTATTATGGGTTGGAATTGTGGTCTATTTGGTGAGGTTTGGACAGGTGAGTGGGTTGGTGAGGTTATTTGTGGTGATGTGGTTTGTGGATCAATTTCTGATTGTGTTGGCAGTGTAGGTCTATACAGATCAGTGTGAAGTGATTGTGATGGTGGTAGCACAGACAGTGCAGGTGTAGTAGTATTATCAAAACTTTGATCAAGAGCATCAACTGCTAACTGTACATGGTCATTAGCAGGGATGCTTACCTTAGTCGCCAGAACAGACTTGGCCTTCCTCTGAGGTTGTCTTCTCCTTGTTGGGACAGCAGCAGCAGACACCTTTTGCTTCTTCAGCACAGTTCCAATAGGAACATTATCTTCATCATCCTCATCGTCATTGTGAGACAGGATTAGATTCTTGGTTCTCATCTGAGATGTGGCAGGTTGAGGTACATTAGCAGGTTGTACTCTGATTACAATGCCAGCAGCAAGTTTCTTAGCAACAGGCTTCCTTGCAGCAGTGGTCTTCCTTCCAACTGTCTTCTTTCTTAGCCCTAGAGTCTCAGCATTGTTGAGCTCTATTTGTTCTTCTTTTATCTTTAGCCTTTCTTCTTCTTTAGCAAATTCTACCTAAGTAACAGTACTCAACTTCATATTGGTGAGGTTCACCTTGCCAAACACCAAAGCAGACATGCCCTTCTCCTTTAATATCAAAGCTTGTTCTTCAGGGGATTTGGCCTCTAAGAAGGCATAGATTTGTTGAGTCTTGAAAACCTTGGATAGCAAGTGACAAAAGGGAATACATTTCCCTTCTCCCTGTGAGAGATATAGTCTCTAAATCTTCCGAAAAGGATATGTGGAAGATTGATTTTGGTCTCTTCTACAAGATTGCACAAACAAAACTTGTGCAGTGCAGATAGGTTGTCCTTAGACCCAATTTTGTGAAGAACCATCTTGTTCAACATCCGATGAGGGATTCTAATCTCATCCTTCATCTCCACGGTCTTCCATGAGTGAGTCCTAACCTTGTTAGGCCTTATCAAAAGAGAAGCAGTGACCTCTGGTCCACCCAAGTCTTGCTCCCAAGTATCAGCAATGATTAATCCCTCTTGGGCACAGTTGATAGCTTCGAAGATGGTTTTCTCATACACTACCACTTTCCTACCCAACACAGTAGCATACATGTAACATCCTAAAATTCTAACATAATTAAGTTGAAAAATTAATAATAAATAAATAATAATAATGATAATATTAAGTTATTAAAAAGTGTAGTACAAATAAAATATAAATGGGAGATTTAGTGTAAAGAAGTGATGGTATAAGGATTTATTGCAATTTATTAACTATAATAGAGAATACAAAATTATATATATGTATATATATATATATATATATATATATATATATATATATATATGAAAAAAAAAGAAGGATACTTGGGCGTTAAGCCCAAGCAGCCATGCAAGGCTAAAGAAAAAAAAAAGAAAGAGAAGGGGGCAACCTACGCTGACAATATAAATATATATAGTGATTAGTGAACAAAAAGGAGAAGGGAACGTGGATCAGTGCCGCATAGAGGTTTAGTTCGTCGGTTCCGTTTTTCCTTGTCAGTAGAACCGTAACAACATAGATACAAGAACGCCACCAAACGGGAGAGGAATTTTCAGGGAAGCGCAAATCCTTATCATACGTAATTTTTAGAGCACGTGGAGGGCTGCAAAAGGTGAGTAAAAATACTTTTTCTAACACTTTCATGGTACAGATAATTTGATGCTTCTACATGTAACCTTGTCTCTCTGAAATAGTAAAATATTTTAGGGTTCTTGATTCTTGATTTGAGACTCTTAAAATATCTCCCCCTTTAATGATTGATTATTTATAGAAGAATATTTTCAGATTAAGGCAATGTTATAGAAGAATAATGATTGTTATTCGTGATTCCCTATACCGAATTTTCTTCCATTGTTCATGTCAGAGTTTTAATTTCTGATTGGAGATTGAACAATCTCGCTACAGTGGCGTAACATGCATCAATCTCGCTACAGATTGAACAATTTCTATTTTTTTGTTTTGTTTTGTTTGTTATTCCTATATTATATTCCAATGCCTTCTATCTATATAAATATATATAAATATATACGTGGAATAGCAGCCTATACGTTGTTAAGGATATTAACCATATAACAAACATATATTATATTAATTAAATAGCATTGTGTTATGATATCTGAATTTTTAAATCTGATATGGTGATTGATGCATGGGGTTTGAGAAAATATTTGGTAGTCATCTGGGATGACATATTGTATGGTACATATGAGTTGGTCATCACCTTCCGGGAAGGGGTGACGGTTGTACATTCTATTCCGGTAATAGGACGAGAGATATCACCATCTGGGATGGGACATCAATTATTTGAAAATATCCACATCTGGGATGGGATATTAGATACCCCCATCCGGGATGGGGAAGGCAGTGGGACGCCATTGCACGGATATAAGCTCATAGACCTTAGTGGATCTGGGATTCACACCGGTTATGGGAACCAAAGAGTCAAGTAAAGTGGTTCGGGGAATCACCGAGTCATGTTCATAGAGTCGCATTGCATAGAGCTTGCATGGTGAATGTGGATAAATGTGATGAGATGTGATCATAGTTGATCTTATGAGTTTGTGGTTCAAATGCTTGATAATTAATTTTATTTATGTATTATTATTTCGGAGGTTTAATATATTCATTATTTTAAAAATTAGCGGGTACCATGAATGTTTTTCCGATTACCGCGCCGGCTAAAAACAACACTATTTGCGAACCTTTTCATCAAGTGATTATTTTTATTCAGAGATTATATGTCATTAAAAGTGTCGTTTTCAGAGCACGAGGACGACACCACTGGAACTAAAGAGGACTGAAGACTTAGCGAATTTTCTTAGTTATTATTCTTAGCTTGGTTAGTACTTTCTTAAATAAGGAGCTATATGTGGCTAGACGTTTTTTTTATTTATCGCTGGGTTTATTAGTAGACGCCCGTTTTTTTGAGGCTTTTGGTTTTTATTTGGATATATGGATTTACTAATATATTATCACATTGGATACTTTATCACTATTTGAATTAATATGAGGTATTTTTCAGACCCGATTAAGTTGCGAAATTTTTTTTATGACTTGTATGTTTTAATTTTAAATTCTTCAAAGGATTTTCATTGATTTTGTTTTGGGTTACTAATGTAACGAAGGGTGTTACATTTATGGTATCAGAGTCGTTCGATTCCATATCGGACTATGGTATTGGGGCTTTTTCTAAAACAAAACTTGGGCGTGTAGGATGCTTGGTTGAGTTATAATTTTGCATTCTATTCTTTTGGATATTGGACTTGATCAACCCACTGTTTGATTGGTGGTATGCAGATTATGGCAAACAAACAAAGAGGAGAAATGATGCACTTGTCGCGACTTTGGCTCGAATGGCCAGAGTTAATGAGGAGCAGACGGAGACTCTCCGTCAGATGAGGGATAATGGGGACGTGCTTAACATGGTGCCGGTTGCAGCTCCAGATCCACATGACAGGGTCCAGCTCGAATTCAGGAACAATAACCCGCCTGCTTTTCGAGGTACCACCGATCCTATTGAGGCAGAGGAATGGTTGATGAAATTAGAGAAGATCTTCCGGGCCATGAGGTGCTCTGATGCTCAGAAGGTGGATTTTGCCACCTATATGCTAGAGTCAGATGCAGTGCACTGGTGGGACTGTGCTACGGGTGGGTTGCTTGCTTCGGGCGCCCCTATCACATGGGACCGATTCAAGGAGGTTTTTCTGGAGAAATACTTTCCGCACAGTATCCGGATACAGAAGGAGATGGAGTTTCTACAGTTTCGTCAGGGGAGTATGATAGTGGCTGAATATGTGGTCAAGTTTGAGAGCTTTGCAAGGTTCTCTGCTCAGGTGAGGGATAATCCTGACGGTCAATGGAAAGCAATTAAGTTTGAGCAGGGTTTGAGGCCAGAGCTGCAGAGCCTTATCGGACTCCTAGAAATTCGGGACTACCCCACTCTTGTGAAATAGTGTAAGGTGGCAGAGCATAATATGCAAGTCGTGCTGGCCGAGAGGCAAAAGGAGAAGATTCTTAGCGATGGAAAGAGATTTCAGGGCAAGGATGGGAAATTTCATAAGCATTTGCGACCAGTCTCCTCCATCAACAAAGGGAAGCAAGTGCATGGAGCCCAAACTGACAAGGGCACCGGATGTCATATGTGTGGGTTGAATCATGGAGATCGCACATGTCCAGCGGCACAGACCACTTTCTACAAGTGTGGTAAAGTGGGACACTATGCCAGAAACTGCAGGAGTGGAGGACCAGTCCAACCTAGACCACTGAGCCAAGGGAGAGTCTTTACGCTCCAAGGGGAAAAGGTGAAGGAGTCAGATGGCCTGATACAAGGTATGGGTTTAATTAAAGAAAGAAAAATCAATTTATTGTCTGATTCAGGAGCAACTCATTCATTTATATCTTTAGAGTGTGTGAAAAATCTATCTTTGTCTGTTTCTAAGTTGCCATATGATTTGAGTGTCGCTACTCCTGCAAATGATAAACTTGTTACCTCTATTGCTTGCCTGAGCTGTCCCTTGGTGTACCAAGGTGTACCTTATTTTGTTGATCTTATATGCTTGCCCATGTCTGGGTTAGATGTCATTCTTGGCATGGATTGGTTGTCTGCAAATCATGTTGTCATAATTGCTCTGATAAAACTATCTCCATTCCTATACAACCAATGTCTAATGATTTTCCCATACCCGGTTCTATTGTTTCTGTTGTTGCTTGTCATAAGTGCTTAGTTGAGGGAGCTCAAGGATATATACTCTTATTCTCTGCTAAGATAGAGGCTGACCGTGATGTGACGGCTATACCTGTGGTGTGTGAGTTCCAGGATGTTTTCCCTAAGGATGTCTCTAGCTTGCCTCCGAATAGGGAAGTTGAGTTTAACATAGATCTAGTGTCGGGAGTGGACCAGTATCGGTAGCGCCTTATAGGATGTCACCATTAGAGTTGAGCGAGCTTAAGAAACAGTTAGAGGAGATGCTAGGGAAGGGGTTTATTAGGCCTAGTGTGTCACCCTGGGGAGCACCTGTCCTACTGGTGAAAAAGAAGGATGGGACCATGAGGCTATGTGTTGACTATATGCAGTTGAACAAAGTGACCATCAATAATAAATACCCTTTGCCTAGGATAGATGACCTCTTAGACCAGCTGAGGGGAGCGTCAGTGTTTTCCAAAATAGATCTAAGATCGGGATACCATCAAATTAGAGTCAAGAATGAGGACATTCCTAAGACAACCTTTAGGACAAGGTATGGGCACTACGAGTATGTAGTGATGCCCTTTGGAGTGACCAACGCTCCAGCCGTTTTCATGGACTACATGAATCAGATCTTTAGGCCGTTCTTGGATAGCTTTGTGGTGGTGTTCATAGATGATATTTTGATATACTCTAGGACACCAGAGGATCATGAGGAGCATTTGAGGTTAGTGTTGCAGATTCTGAGGGAAGAACAACCGTATGCAAAGCCAGAAAAGTGTGAATTTTGGCTTGATGAGGTGAAGTTTTTAGGACATACCATATCTAGGAGTGGTGCAGCGGTTGACTCTAGTAAGGTTGATGCAGTGCTTGGATGGGAGCAACCTAAGTCAGTGACGGAAGTGAGGAGTTTCCTGTGACTGGAAGGTTACTATAGGAAGTTCATAGAGGGGTTCTCTAGACTAGCTTTACCTCTCACCAAGTTGATTAGGAAAGGAAAATCTTTTGAGTGGGATAAGGAATGCGAAGAGAATTTTGAGGAGCTTAAGAGAAGATTGGTGTCATCACCGGTCTTAACCATTCCATATCCTTCAGTGAGTTTTGTGGTATATTGTGACGCTTCTAAGAATGGTTTAGGTTGTGTTGATGCAGGAAGGCAAGGTGGTGGCTTATGCATCTAGGCAGCTTAGGACACATAAGGTGAATTATCCTACTCATGACCTTGAGTTAGCAGCAATAGTCTTTGCTTTTAAGATTTGGAGGCACTATTTGTATGGTGCAAAGTTTGAGGTTTTTAGTGATCATAAGAGCCTTAAGTATTTGTTTGACCAAAAATAATTGAATATGAGGTAAAGGAGGTGGATGGAATTCCTTAAGGACTATGATTTTGAGTTGAAGTATCATCCAGGGAAAGCCAATGTGGTGGCTGATGCACTCAGTAGGAAAACCTTGCATGTGTCTAGTTTGATGGTCCGAGAGATGAATATGTTAGAGGAGTTCAGGGACATGAATCTAGATGTGTCTCTTAGTGCTCTAAGCTTGAAGTTGAATAGGCTGGAAATTTGCAGTGACCTTAGGGAAATGATTAGGCGAGAGCAGCTTTTAGATCAGGAGTTACGATCTCTTTTAGATCAAGAGAATTATATGTTGTCTACTGATGGTCTAGTGCTGTTTAAGAATAAAATCGTTGTTCCTAAGGAGGGGAGCCTTAGAGAGAAAGTTTTAGAGGAAGCGCATAAGGGAAAGTTCACCATACATCCAGGGATAACCAAGATGTACCAAGATCTAAAGAAGATGTATTGGTGGCCAGGAATGAAACGGGATGTGGCTAGCTTTGTAGCCAAGTGTTTAGTATGTCAAAAGGTTAAGATAGAACATCAGAGACCTTCGGGTTTGTTGCAGCCTTTAGAAATTCCTCAATGGAAATGGGAGAGGATTTCTATGTATTTTGTGATGGGGTTACCTAGGACTCGTTTGGGTTTAGATGCCATATGGGTAATTGTGGATAGGTTGACCAAGTCTGCTCACTTCTTGCCAATTAAGGCAACCTATAGTTTGAGTAAGTTAGCAGACTTATACATTAAGGAGATAGTGAGGCTTCATGGCATACCTACCTTTATAGTGTCAGATAGAGACCCACGGTTTACCTCTAGATTTTGGAGAGCTTTCCAACAGGCTTTTGGATCTAAGTTGAGTTTTAGCACAGCCTATCATCCCCAAACGAACGGTCAGTCGGAAAGGACCATTCAGTCCCTTGAGGACATGCTTAGAGCATGTGTTTTAGATGAAGGTGGGGGTTGGTATAAATTTTTGCCTCTTATAGAGTTTGCTTATAACAACAGTTATCACGCTAGCATCGGCATGGTACCCTATGAAGCTCTTTATGGGAGGAAGTGTAGGTCCCCTTTATGTTGGTGTGAGGTGGGTGAGAAGACCCTGCTAGGACCAGAGTTAGTCCAGGAGAGCACCGAGAGGATTAAAGTCATTAGGGAAAGGATGCGCACTGCACAGAGTAGGGAAAAGAGTTATGCCGACAAGAGAAGGAAGCCTTTAGAATTTCAGGAAGAGGAACATGTATTCTTGAGAGTCACTCCTAAGACTGGGGTTGGTAGGTCGATGAAAGTCAAAAAGATCAACCCTCGTTTCATGGGTCCGTTTCAAATCCTAAAAAGAGTCGGGCCTATTTCTTACCAATTGGCTCTTCCACCACAGTTGTCGAATCTCCATGACGTCTTCCATGTGTCTCAACTCCGGAAGTATGTACCAGATATTTCACACGTGATAGCTCCTGAGTCAATACAATTGAAGGATAACTTGATCTTTAAGCCCAGGCCTATTCAGATCATTGACAAGAGCACAAAAACTCTGAGGAACAAGATGATCCCATTGGTGAAAGTGATTTGCGAAGGGTTGACTCCAGAGGAAGCTACCATGGAACTTGAGGAAGATGTTAGACAACATCATCCAGATCTTTTCGGCACAGGTACATAACTTGGTATTGCATTACCTTTAATGTTGTGTAGTTTGGGTGAGACGTGAGAATTTTGGGGACGAAATTCATTAAGGAGGGGAGAAAATGTAACATCCTAAAATTCTAACATAATTAAGTTGAAAAAATAATAATAAATAAATAATAATAATGATAATATTAAGTTATTAAAAAGTGTAGTACAAATAAAATATAAATGGGAGATTTAGTGTAAAGAAGTGATGGTATAAGGATTTATTGCAATTTATTAACTATTATAGAGAATACAAAATTATATATATATATATATATATATATATATATATATATATATATATATATATATATATATATGGAAAAAAAAAAGAAGGATACTTGGGCGTTAAGCCCAAGCAGCCATGCAAGGCTAAAGAAAAAAAAAAGAAAAAAAAAGAAAGAGAAGGGGACAACCTACGCTGGAGCGCAAATCCTTATCATACGTAATTTTTAGAGCACGTGGAGGGCTGCAAAAGGTGAGTAAAAATACTTTTTCTCACACTTTCATGGTACAGATAATTTGATGCTTCTACATGTAACCTTGTCTCTCTGAAAAAGTAAAATATTTTAGTGTTCTTGATTCTTGATTTGAGACTCTTAAAATATCTCCCCCTTTAATGATTGATTATTTATAGAAGAATATTTTCAGATTAAGGCAATGTTATAGAAGAATAATGATTGTTATTCGTGATTCCCTATACCGAATTTTCTTCCATTGTTCATGTCAGAGTTTTAATTTCTGATTGGAGATTGAACAATCTCGCTACAGTGGCGTAACATGCATCAATCTCGCTACAGATTGAACCATTTCTATTTTTTTGTTTTGTTTTGTTTGTTATTCCTATATTATATTCCAATGCCTTCTATCTATATAAATATATATATAAATATATACGTGGAATGCTGCCTGTACGTTGTTAAGGATATTAACCATATAACAAACATATATTATATTAATTAAATAGAATTGTGTTATGATATTTGAATTTTGAAATCTGATATGGTGATTGATGCATGGGGTTTGAGAAAATATTTGGTAGTCATCTGGGATGACATATTGTATGGTACATACGAGTTGGTCATCACCCGGGAAGGGGTGACGGTTGTACATTCTATTCCGGGAATAGGATGAGAGATATCACCATCTGGGATGGGACATCAATTATTTGAAAATATCCGCATCTGGGATGGGATATTAGATACCCCCATCCGGGATGGGGAAGGCAGTGGGACGCCATTACATGGATATGAGCTCATAGACCTTAGTGGATCTGGGATTCACACCGGTTATGGGAACTAAAGAGTCAAGTAAAGTGGTTCGGGGAATCACTGAGTCATGTTCATAGAGTCGCATTACATAGAGCTTGCATGGTGAATGTGGATAAATGTGATGAGATGTGACCGTAGTTGATCTTATGAGTTTGTGGTTCAAATGCTTGATAATTAATTTTATTTATGTATTATTATTTCGGAGGTTTAATATATTCATTATTTAAAAAATTAGAGGGTACCATGAATGTTTTTCCGGTTATCGAGCCGGCTGAAAACAACACTATTTGCGAGGACGACACCACTGGAACTGAAGAGGACTGAAGACTTAGCGAATTTTCTTAGTTATTATTCTTAGCTTGGTTAGTACTTTCTTAAATAAGGAGCTGTATGTGGCTAGACGTTTTTTTTATTTATCGCTGGGTTTATTAGTAGACGCCCGTTTTTTTGAGGCTTTTGGTTTTTATTTGGATTTATGAATTTACTAATATATTATCACATTGGATACTTTATCACTATTTTAATTAATATGAGGTGTTTTCAGACCCGATTAAGTTGCGAATTTTTTTTTATGACATGTATGTTTTTAATTTTAAATTCTTCAAAGGATTTTCATTGATTTTGTTTTGGGTTACTAATGTAACGAAGGGTGTTACATACACCTCAGTATCTATAGCTTGAGGGTTTCTCCAGAAGGCCCTAATCAAGTCGGGGTACAAAGAAATCTTCTCCATGAAGAGACCATCCCAGCCAGCGGCGATGATGTACTTGCTTGCATCAACATTATACTCTTTCAAAATCCCGAACTCAAAGTGGTATTCGATACCAATGTTCAGCTTAGTGACATCATAAGTTGAAGAAGAAGCCATTGTTGAAGATTAAGAGTTAGGGTTTGGAGACAGGGGAAACAGAGTACTTGAATATTCAAAGAGAAGAGGTTGTGAAAGGTTTTTTAGAGGGAAATGATATTACTTAAAAAGGTTTCGAATGTGAAGAGTTTTCCCAAAGAAAATAATTAAAAAATAAAAAGAAAACGTGTGAAAGGACATGTAATGAGTATTGATGCGGTGCAGGTTTTTGAAACTCTAAAAAGCTATTGATGGGATTGATGGAAATAACTGACTCAGAAAGAGAATATTATTAAATAATTCTTGGACATAAATTAATGCAAATTTAATAATAGATAGCGTGGAAGAGTCTGATAATACCATGCAGACAGTCAATGGACGCGATGCCTACTGGATGCACTTTTAACATACATTGGATGCATTTTGAGCAATAGACGTGCATGCAGTAGACACACAATCAATCCACACAGATCATATTGAGATGCTTTCTAATAAAAATAAATCTGTCCTCAGCAAGAAGTTTAGTAAAGATATCTTCCCATTGATGATCAGTATCTACAAATTGTATATCAATAATGCCTTTTTGTACATAATCTCTAATAAAGTGATGTTTAATCTCTATATACTTAGCCCTTGAATGTAATATTGGATTCTTAGATAGATTTATTGCAGTAGTATTATCACACATAAGTGGAATGCTACTTACAATCACATTGTAGTCTTCCAATTGATGCTTGATCCACAGTAGTTGTGAGTAAAGAACTAGCAGCTGAAATATACTCAGCTTCAGCAGTTGATAAGTCAATAATACTTTGTCTTTTGCTTGACCATGAGACTAGATTAGCTCCAATGAAGTGGCATCCTCCACTGGTACTTTTTCTTTCAATTCTATCTCCAGCATAGTCAGCATCACAAAAGCCAACTAATCTGTAATCACCATTTTTCTTAAAGCACAAACCCAGATTAGTAGTACCTTTTAAATATCTAAATATTCTTTTAACTGCTGATAAATGAGATTCTCTATGATCATATTGAAATCGAGTAGATAAACATACAATGAACATTATGTCAGGTCTAGACGCAGTGAGATACAAGAGAGATCCTATCATACCTCTATATACCTTTTGGCCTACCTTTTTATCTTTATCATCTTTGTTCAGTATGGACGTGGGATGAATGGGAGTGTTCATAGGTTTGCAATCATCCATCTTGAATTTCTTTAATAGTTCCTTTGTGTACTTAGTCTGATGGATGTACACCTCGTCCGCTGTTTGTTTAACTTGAAGTCCAAGAAAGAACTTGAGTTCTCCCATCATGCTCATTTCAAACTATTTATCCATAAGTTTAGAGAATTCTTTGTATAAATATTCATTAGTAGCACCAAAGATTATGTCATCAACATATATTTGAATAACAATAAAACTGGACTTATTTGATTTTCTGAATAAGGTTGTATCAACCTTTCCTCTACTAAATCCATTGTCCATTAAGAATGAACTTAACCTTTCATACCAAGCTCTAGGAGCTTGTTTAAGGCCATATAAAGCTTTCTTTAGATTATATACATGTTCAGGTTGGGTTTCACTTTCAAAACCCGGAGGTTGCATAATATACACTTCCTCACTAATAACACCATTTAGAAAAACACTTTTTACATCCATTTGACATAGCATTATACTATGATGTGTAGCAAATGATAATAAGATGCGAATAGCCTCTAGTCTAGCAACTGGTGCAAAAGTTTCAGTATAATCTACACCTTCTTCCTGTGAATAACCTTGTGCAACAAGTCTAGCTTTATTTCTTATCACCTTACCATTTTCATCAAGTTTGTTTCTGTAAACCCATTTGGTTCCAATAACTAATCTTTCTTTTGGTAAAGGAATAAGAGTCCATACTTTACTTCTCTCAAACTGGTTCAATTCTTCCTGTATTGCTAGAATCCGATTAAATGGTTTGATTTTAATTATGATGTTCAACCGGTTAAAATATAATTAATTATATTTTTAATTTGAGAGTTAGAAATTGTTTTTGATTAAAATAAAATCATATTCATAGTCTACTTTATGGTAGAGGGTTACGGTAAAATTTTGGGTTGAAAATTCAGACGAAAGTCGGTCTGCGTTTTCACTGACAGTAAAAGATTAATGAGCAGAAAACCTAATTTTGACCCGTGAACGAAATGGTTAATGTTTTTATCGTGTTTCCAATGACTTTAGTAATTTTGGAAATTTTACGTTCGGAATTAAAATGTAACATTTATTTCGGGTAAAATACGATTGGGAACTCAAACGGGATACACAATTGAGCATAATAGGAGACATGAAATGATTGAAGCGACTTGTTGGAAAAGTAGGCATGGTGGTATATGCCTTTTGTCACATCCATAAAAAGTGTCATCATTACACTTTTCAAACTTTACTATTTTATAATCAAATAAGTCATTTTTCTCCTTTTTGCCAACCAAACATGGCATAACCCAAAACTTGGTCATCAAGTTCTCTCCCTCTCTCTCTCCTCTATAAAAAAATTTTATCTTCTTCAATTCCTCACTTTCTTCTTCATAAACACATAAACTCCATTTTTGAAGCTTCAAAAGCTTCAAGTGCTTTCAAGTGAAAACTTGCCAAGATCATCATAAATTCTTCTTCTACTTTCTCATCTTAGGTAACATAATCATCTCCTTTCTTTTCCAAGCTTTTGTTCTTCATTTTCATGGTTTTTCATTTCTAGATCTAGAACTTCAAAAAATTCATAGAAAACTGTAGAAAAATCTTAAAAATGTGAAACCAATTTCTATGATCTAGTTATGATCTCTACTCTCATTATCCAAGAGCTTTTGATCAAAAACATTTTCTTTCCTATAGAACCCTAGTTGGCCGAACCTAGAGAGGAAAATGGGTATGATGTTTTTGTGTCTTTTCTAAATCCTAACACTTGATTCATACTCTTTAATACCTTTATGATCTAAATCTAGAAGCTTAACTTCAACAAGGTTTTCTATCCTAAATTTCATGTATGGGCCGAACCTATGTAAGAAAGAGGAGTTGATGTTTTGTTGTTGTTTTTGAAAGTTAATGCTTGATTTGAACTCTCTAATACTTGTATTGTCTAAATCCAAGAGCTTGAATCCAACAAAGTTTTCTAACCTATATTTTTTACATAGGGTCGAAACCCTAACAGAAAAGGGGTGAAAGGTTTTTGATTGATTTGTGAAATCTAATGATTGATTCATACTCTTTATACTCTAAGATCATTGATCTAAGAAATTGTGTTGTTTTAAAACCCTAGCCTATTTTGTAATACAAGGCCGAAACTTACCCTAAGTGGTTGGATGATTTTTATTCCATATTTTCAAGTTATAGCAATTTATCTAAGTTACCTAGAACCTAAGTGATAAGTATCCAAAGGCTTATGTTGAGAAAATAATCCTAACTCTAATTTGAATTAAATGGCCAAACCTAGCCTAAAGAGAACATAGATGAGTTTGTTTGATTTATTGGTTAATATGTTGATTGGTTGAAGGTGGAGTTAGTACTTTGTGGTGTGACAACGAGGAGCTTCGAGTTCAGGATTTCGGTGATAACCCAGGTGGGGGAAAGAACCAACCTATCGTCGGAATGGATAAGTAGTAGATTATATAATAATTGTGTAAGGCGACCTAAACCGGCGTACTTTGTTTGATTTTAGTTAATCGTAAGGAGTATTGAGATGTTTTACTTGGAAACTTGGAATGTATGAATTTGATATAATCTAGAATAGTGTAATACGTTCAAAGGAACCGAGATAGTGATTGAATACATCGAGTAAGAAGTTATGATAATATTGATCTTGGTGTATATTGTGTGAGTTAGATGTCAGAATAAGGTTTTCTAGGGGACCTGTGTTAAGAAGAGAAAATTATTCAGTTTTGATGAAGTTCTTCAAGGATGATAGATTAAGGTGAAATGTTAAGGATAAGGAAAACAATGTAGTGATGGAGTTGGCTGAGGATAAAATTTGCTTGAGTATGACCACTATTAGTAGTGATTTTATGAAAGATCTTAAGGATAAACAAGTTCAAGATCTATATCTTCAAGAAGTAAGTAGAGATATAGATGAAGGCAAAGTTACTGAGTTTAGTAGAGGAACATATGGTGTGTTAAGGTTTAGAGGTAGAATATGTGTGCCAGAGGATGTAGAGCTTAGGGAAATTTTTTTTGAAAGAAGCACATAAGATTAAACTGAGTTTTCATCCTGGATCGACTAAAATGTATCAGGATTTGAAGAAAATGTGTTGGTGGACACGGATGAAGAAGGAAGTAACAGAGTATGTGTTATATTGTTTGGTGTGTCAGAAAGCTAAGATTGAACATCAGAAGCTAGCAGGATTACTACAATCTTTAGATATCCCAGAGTGGAAATGGGATAGTATAGCTATGGATTTTGTGGTCGGATTACCACGAACTCCTAAGAAGCATGATGCGATTTGGGTCATCATTGATATGTTGACGAAATATGCCCACTTCTTGTCTATTGGTGAAAGTTATAATTTGGAAAGGTTAACTGAGATTTACATCACAGAAATTGTTAGATTGCATGGTGTGACATCGAGCATTGTCTCAGACCGAGATCCTAGATTCACATCTAGATTTTGGAGACAATTGCAAAATGCCTTGGGAACAAAGTTGAGGATGAGTTATGCTTATCATCCCCAAACTGATGGACTGTCAGAAAGGACAATTCAGTCATTGGAGGATCTATTGAGAGCTTATGTGTTGGAGCACATTGGCAGTTGGGATGAGCTCTAACCATTGATTGAATTTACTTATAACAATAGTTTCCACGGTAGTATCAGAATGGCACCACATGAGGCTTTGTATGGCAGAAAGTGTAGGACCCCGTTATGTTGGTATGAGACTGGTGAGAACCAAGTTTTGGGTCCAGATGTGGTGCAACAAACTACGGTGCAAGTCAGGGAGATACGGGAAAAGATGAAGGAAGCACAGGATAGGCAAATAAGCTACAGTAACAGGAGGAGGAGACCATTAGAATTCTAGGAAGGCGATCACGTGCTTTTGAGAGCTACTCAGCAAACTGGAATTGGCAGAGCTATCATATCCAGAAAACTTACTCATCGATTCATTGGACCTTTTCAGATTCTTCGACCAATTGGTCCAGTAGGTTACCAAATTGCCTTACCACCCAATCTTTCCAACCTTCATGGTGTCTTTCATGTTTCTCAGTTGAGAAAGTATTATCCTAATCCTTCACATGTCATTGAGTTTAAGTCTATACAACTGCGAGAGAATCTAGAGCATGAGTCTTTACCTATAAGGATAGCAGATAGACGGATTAAGGAGCTTCACGGTAGACAAATTCCTTTGGTTAAGGTCGTGTGGGATGAAACAACTGGAGATGCTACTTGGGAACGTGAGGAGGATATACAACAACAATATCCACATATTTTCTAAGGTACCTAAATTCCGAGGATAGAATTTTCTTTTAAGAGGGGTAGTAATGTAACAACCTGATTTTAATTACGCTGTTCAACCAGCTAAAATATAATTAATTATATTTTTAATTTGAGAGTTAGAAAGTGTTTTTGAATAAAATAAAATCATATTCATAGTCTACTTTATGGTAGGGGTTACGGTAAAATTTTGGGTTGAAAATTCAGACGAAAGTTGGTCTGCGTTTTCACTAACAGTAAAAGTTTACTGAGTAGAAAACATAATTTAGACCCGTGAACGAAATGGTTAGTGTTTTTGTCGTGTTTCCAATGACTTTAGTAATTTTGGAAATTTTACGTTCGGAATTAAAATATAATATTTATTTCGGGTGAAATACGATCGGGAACTTGAACCGGATACGCAATGGAGCAGAATAGAAGACATGAAAAGGATTGAAGTGACTTGTTGGAAAAGTAGGCATGGTGGTAGAAGCCTTTTGTCACATCCATAAAAAGTGACATCATTACACTTTTTCAAATTTTACTATTTTATAATCAAATAAGCCATTTTTCTCCTTTTTGCCAAGCAAACATGGCATAACCCAAAACTTGGTCATCAAGTTCTCTCTCCATCTCTCTCTCTCTATCCTCTATAAAAACACTTTATCTTCTTCATTTCCTCACTTTCTTCTTCATAAACACATAAACTTCATTTTTGAAGCTTCAAAAACTTCAAATGCTTTCAAGTGAAAACTTGCCAAGATCATCATCAATTCTTCTTCTACTTTCTCATCTTTGGTAACATAATCATCTCCTTTATTTTCCAAGCTTTTGTTCTTCATTTTCATGGTTTTTCATTTCTAGATCTCGAACTTCAAAAAATTCATAGAAAATTGTAGAGAAATCCTAAAAATGTGAAACCAATTTCGATGATCTAGTTATGATCTCTACTCTCGTTATCCAAGAGCTTTTGATCAAAAACATTTTCTTTCCTACAGAACCCTAGTTGGCCGAACCTAGAGAGGAAAATGGGTATGATGTTTTTGTGTCTTTTCTAAATCCTAACACTTGATTCATACTCTTTAATACCTTTATGATCTAAATCTAGAAGCTTAACTTCAACAAGGGTTTCTATCCTAAATTCTATGCATGGGCCGAACCTATTTAAGAAAGAGGAGTTGATGTTTTTGAAAGTTAATGCTTGATTTGAACTCTCTAATACTTGTATTGTCTAAATCCAAGAGCTTGAATTCAACAAAGTTTTCTAACCTATATTTTTTACATAGGACCGAAACCCTAACATAAAAGGGGTGAAAGGTTTTTGATTGGTTTGTGAAATTTAATGATTGATTCATACTCTTTAATACTCTAAGATCATTGATCTAAGAAATTGTGTTGTTTTGAAAACCCTAGCCTATTTTGTAATACAAGGCCGAAACCTACCCTAAGTGGTTGGATGATTTTTATTCCATATTTTCAAGTTATAGCAATTTATCTAAGTTACCTAGAACCTAAGTGATAAGTATCCAAAGACTTCTGTTGAGAAAAGAATCCTAACTCTAATTTGAATTAAATGGCCAAACCTGTAACAGCCTGATTTTAATTATGTTATTCAACCGGTTAAAATACAATTAAATTATATTTTAAATTTGAGAGTTAGAAAGTGTTTTTGATTAAAATAAAAATCATATTCATAGTCTACTTTATGGTAGAGGGTTACGGTAAAATTTTCGTTTGAAAATTCAAACGAAAGCCGGTCTGCAATTTCACTGCCGGTACAAGTTTACTGTGCAGAAAACCTAATTTTGACATGTGAATGAGATAGTTAGTGTTTTTATTACGTATCCTTCAACTTTGGTTTTTTGAAAATTTTCGTTCAAAAATAAAATATAATATTTTATTCGGGTGAAAACGTCGGAAGAATTACGATCAGAAATGCAACCGGATACGAAATAGAGCAAAATAGGAGACATAAAAGGCTTGAGGTAAGATGAGGGAGTGAGGTGACTCACTAGAGGTATGGCCTAAGCTACCTCCTAAAAAGTGGTCATGATGGGCTTTTTGAAATATATCATATTATATTCTAAAAACTTATTTTTCTCTTTCCTCTTCAACCAAACAAGGCAGAAGGTCAAAACTTGTTCTCCAAGCTCATTCCTCTCTCCTCAATTTCATGCCACTCTCTCCCCTCTCTATTTGGATGCTAAGTCTAAGAGATTGGAGAGTTTAAGGATTTCTAACTTGTTTATTCTATGTTATTAAAGTTAGGATGTATTACCTTCATTTTTCCAAGATGATCATGGACTTGAGCTCCATAAGATATTTGGATGCCAAGTCTTAGAGATTGGAATGTTTAAGTTTCCATTGTTTTCCAAAATGATCATGGACTTGAGCTCCATAAGATATATGGATGCTAAGTCTAAGAGATTGGAAAGTTTAAGGATTTCTAACTTGTTTATTCTATGTTATTAAATCTAGGATGTATTACTTTCATTTTTCCAAGATGATCATGGACTTGAGCTCCATAAGATATTTGGATGCTAAGTCTAAGAGATTGGAAAGTTTAAAGATTCCTAACCTATAAATCCTATGAAGGCCGAACCTAGAAGGTTATGGACCTATGATACTTTGTTCTTATTTTTCCAAAATGATCATGGTTTTGAGCTCCTTAATACATATGGTTGCTAAACCTAAAACATTCGTGGTATACCTCTTCGAGCATCTAATCTCCTTACCTTCACAGAAGGTGGAGCTAGTACTTTGTGGTGTGACAACGAGGAGCTTCGAGTTCGGGAGTCTGGTGATAACCCAGGTGGGGGAAAGAACCAACCTATTATCCGACTCATGATTTGGAGTTAGCAACAATAGTGTTCATATTAAAGATATGGCAACACTTTTTGTATGGAGCAAAGTTTAATGTCTTCAGTGACCACAAGAGCCTGAAGTATCTATTTGATCAAAAAGAATTGAATATGAGACAGCGAAGATGGATGGAGTTTATCAAAGATTATGATTTTGAATTACTGTACCATCCTGGGATGGCCAATGTGGTAGCAGATGCTTTAAGCTGGAAATCCTTGCACGTGTCTACGATGATGGTTAAGGAGTTAGAATTGCTTGAACAGTTCAGGGATTTGAACTTAGGAATGAAATTGGTTGAGAATAAGATTTGCTTAAGTATGATCACTATTAGTAGTGATTTTATGATAGATCTTAAAGATAAACAAGTTCAGGATCTATACCTCCAAGAAGTAAGTAGAAGAATCAATGAAGGTAAAATTTCTGAGTTTAATAGAGGAACTGATGGTGTGTTAGGGTTTAGAGATAGAATATGTGTGCCAGAGGATGCAGAACTTAGGAAGATGATTTTAGAGAAAGCACATAAGAGTAAGTTGAGTTTCCATCCTGGATCCACAAAAATGTATCAGGATTTGAAGAAAATGTTTTGGTGGACAAGGATGAAGAAACAAGTAGAGGAGCATGTTTTATCTTGTCTGGTGTGTCAGAAAGCTAAGATTGAACATCAGAAGCCAGCAGGATTACTACAATCTTTAGATATCCCAGAGTGGAAATGGGATAGTACAGCTATGGATTTTGTGGTCGGGTTACCACGAAATCCTAAGAAGCATGATGCGATCTGGGTTATCATTGATAGGTTGACGAAGTGTGCTCACTTCTTATCTATTGGTGAAAGTTATAATTTGGAAAGGTTGACTCAGATTTACATAAAGAAATTGTTAGATTGCATGGTGTGCCATCGAGCATTATCTCAGACCGAGATCCTAGATTCACATCTAGATTTTGGAGACAATTGCAAAATGCCTTGGGAACAAAGTTGAGGATGAGTTCTGCTTATCATCCCCAAATTGATGGACAGTCAGAAAGGACAATTCAATCATTGGAGGATCTATTGAGAGCTTGTGTGTTGGAGAACACTGGCAATTAGGATGAGTTCTTACCATTGATTGAATTTACTTATAACAATAGTTTCCATAGTAGTATCGAAATGGCAACCATATGAGGCTTTGTATGGTAAAAAGTGTAAGACCCCACTGTGTTGGTATGAGACTAGTGAGAACCAAGTTTTGGGTCCAGATGTGGTGCAACAAACTACGGAGCAAGACAGGAATTTACAGGAAAAGATGAAGGAAGCACACGATAGGCAAAGGAGCTACAGTGACAAGAGGAGGAGACCATTAGAATTCCAGGAAGGCGATCACGTGTTTTTTAGAGTTACTGGAAAAAATGGAATTGGCAGAGCTATCAAATCCAGAAAACTTACTCCTTGATTCATTGGACCCTTTCAGATTCTTCGACGAATTCGTCCAGTAGATTACCAAATTGCCTTACCACCCAATCTTTCCAACCTTCAAGATGTCTTTCATGTTTCTCAGTTGAGAAAGTATTATCCAAATCCTTCACATGTCATTGAGTTTGAGTCTATACAACTGCGATAGAATCTAGAGCATGAGGCTTTACCTGTAAAGATCGCAGATAGACGGACTAAGGAGCATCGTGGTAAACAAATTCCTTTGGTTAAGGTCGTATGGGATGAAACTGCTGGAGATGCTACATGGGAATGCGAGGAGGATATGCAACAACAATATCCACATCTTTTCTAAGGTACGTAAATTCCGAGGACGGAATTTTCTTTTAAGAGGGGTAGTAATTTAATAGTCTGATTTTAATTATGTTGTTCAACCGGTTAAAATATAATTAAATTAAATTTTAAATTTGAGAGTTAGAAAGTGTTTTTGATTAAAATAAAATCATATTCATAGTCTACTTTATGGTAGAGGGTTAAAGTAAAATTTTTGGTTGAAAATTCAGACGAAAGTCGGTCTGCGTTTTCACTGTCGCTACAAGTTTACTGTACAGAAAACCTAATTTTGACCTGTGAATGAGATAGTTAGTGTTTTTACTATGTTTCCTTCAACTTTGGTTATTTTGAAAATTTTCGTTAAGAAATAAAATAAAATATTTTATTCGGGCGAAAACGTCGGAAGAATTACGATCGGAAATGCAACCGGGTACGAAATGGAGCAGAATAGGAGACATAAAAGTCTTGAGGTGAGATGAGGGAGTGAGGCGACTCACTAGAGATATGACCTAAGCTACCTCCTAAAAAGTTGTCATGATGGACTTTTTGAAATATATCATATTATATTCTAAAAACCTATTTTTCTCTTTCCTCTTCAACCAAACAAGGCACAAGGTCAAAACTTGTTCTCCAATCTCATTCTTATCTCCTCAATTTTGTGACACTCTCTCCCCTCTCTATATATACCCCTTTCATTTACACTTTATCATCTTCCTCCTTCAACCTCCATTAAACCTTCATCTTCTTATTTCTTCTAAAAGTTCAAGCTCTTAAAGCTTTAGTTTTTATTCATATTTTCTACTTAAGTTCTTCATTAAAGTTCTTCCTTATACTAAGGGTAATGCTCTCATATGAATCTTTTTGCAAGTTTCATCTTTTATTTCTTAGTTTACTTTATGTGTTCTTTATATGCTTTAAACTTCTAAAATCTCTCTAAAATGGTAGAAAACTCCTTTTGACTTGAAACCACTTTCTATAGTCTTGTATTAACTTATATTTTCACATACTAAGAGGTTATGTAAAACAAAAAACTCTACCTATCTCTTTCAATGAAGGTCGAATGCTTGCATTTTTGACCTAGGAAGTTTTTGTTTCAACTTTTGGAATATGATCATGTGATTGAGTTTCTAACTATCCATTGATCTTAAATCTATAAATCTTGGAAGTTTTGATAGCTTGTTCCTATGATGGCTGAAAATATGAATAAGTAAGCCTAGGATACAATGTTTCAACTTTCCAAGTATGATCATGGATTTAGAACTCTTAATACCTTGTGATTCTAAACCTAAAAGTTACTGTTAAACAGAGAATATTTTTCCTCATCATCCTATGATGGCCGAAACTTAGTGTTTAGGTACTTGGATGTTTGAGTTTTTATTTTTCCAAAATGATCATGGACTTAAGCTCCATAAGATATTTGGATGCTAAGTCTAAGAGATTGGAAAGCTTAAGGATTTCTAACTTGTTTATTCTATGTTATTAAAGTTAGGATGTATTACTTTCATTTTTCCAAGATGATCATGGACTTGAGCTCCATAATATATTTGGATTCCAAGTCTAAGAGATTGGAATGTTTAAGTTTCCATTGTTTTCCGAAATGATCATGGACTTGAGCTCCATAAGATATTTGGATGCTAAGTCTAAGAGATTGGAAAGTTTAAGGATTTCTAACTTGTTTATTCTATGTTATTAAATCTAGGATGTATTATTTTCATTTTTCCAAGATGATCATGGATTCGAGCTCCATAAGATATTTGGATGCTAAGTCTAAGAGATTGGAAAGTTTAAAGATTTCTAACCTATAAATCCTATGAAGGCCGAACCTAGAAGGTTATGGACCTATGATACTTTGTTCTTATTTTTCTAAAATGATCATGGTTTTGAGCTTCTTAATACATATGGTTGCTAAACCTAAGAGATTGGAAAATTTAGTGAATGCTAGCCTATTTTACTAGCCTTGGCAGAATACCCTAAGTTTATAACTCTGTTAAGTGATCATTGTTTATGAACTCCTAACACTTAAGGATCATAAATCCGTGAGTTGTATAATTTTCAGGAATCTCTAACCCTAAGAACTAGTCTTGGTCGAACCTATACCTTGTGGTTTAGTGTTCTTGTTTGATTTTAACTTGTGATTTTGTCTTCATAACCTTAGACTTCCATCGCGGAGGAAACGAGGACGTTCCTGGTATACCTCTTCGAGCATCTAATCTCCTTACCTTCACAGAAGGTGGAGTTAGTACTTTGTGGTGTGACAACGAGGAGCTTCGAGTTTGGGAGTCCGGTGATAACCCAGGTGGGGGAAAGAACCAACCTATAGTCGGATTGGATAAGTAGTAGATTATATATTAATTGTGTAGGGTGACCTAAACCCTACTAGTAGTCGAGTAATCGACAAGACCAAAATCACATTGGAAACCTTTTCTGAAAAACCAATGGCGATTCCGGGATTATAGGTTTATCGATATTAGGTTGATTTTATATTGTTGATGGTTGATTTGATTTTATTACCTTTATTGAATGGATTTTGTGCTATGATTGGTGATATGAGAATATTTTGATTGATATTGTGTTATGCACGATCTGCCTGGTTTGTATTATTATGCTTAGTGGTTTCTAAGCAAAGATATATTTGTTGTCTAAGAGATGATTGTTTTGGGTGTGAGGATAATAATGATTTAAAAGTGCCTAACCTAGATGATGTATGTTAAAGAGGTGTCATGGCATAGAATATGTGTCAAGTTCTAATGGAAGGTTAAGGCACTAGGATGTTGTTAAAACGGGTTGGTGAGATTCAAGTATAGGTGTTGTTGTCCACAACCGTGTATTGGTAATATAATACACAAGGACAAAAGTGTATTGGTAATATAATACACAAAGACAAATGTGTATTGGTAATATAATATGCAAGGACATCTGTGTATTGGTAATATAATACACCGTGTATTGGTAATATAATACACGTAAAACACTTCTGTGTATTGGTAATATAATACACCGTGTATTGGTAATATAATACACGTAAAAATCAAGAGTTCTTGCGAGACCACTTCCACCTTAGGAAATAGGTGTGCAGCTATGGTGTATTTGAGTAGAATGAGATTGGGGGTAGAGGATGATATATTAACTTGAGGGTGATCTGTTAGTTATGTGCGTTGTTTGTTTGTGACAATTACTGTATGATTTACTATGACTCTTTTTCGCTTTTTGATGATAGAACTATTTTCCTATCCCCTATGTTTCTGTATTCTTGTGGGTTACTTTACTTACATTAGAAGACCCAATGGAGGATTATGTTGCTGAGGAGCTGGACGGAGCTCTGTATGAAACAGAGGTTGTTGAGGAATTGTATGGAACTCCTTATGAACCAGACACTGGAGGTCGAGCTGTGATCCATGGCGAGTGGTGTATAGAAAGTATGGCCAGTGTGTCTAAGAAGGAGTATTTTTATATGTTTCTGCTAAGTATGGCTTTTACTTTAAGTTTATGCCTGTGAGGGATCCTACTGAGAGGATTCCCTCAAACGATGTTTTGGTAATGTAATAAATAAACAGGTGTGTATTTATATATATTACAACCTTGATGTGTTTAATTTACAGAAGTTATATGATTGTTTAAATAAAGTTTTAAATTTTTACGTACTTTTCACGCTAAGTGCGCGATTAAGGAATTAATTAATAAGGTTTTAAGCTAATAAAACACTGGGCACAATGGGGTGTCTCAAAACCTAGCCTAAAGAGAACATAGTAGATGAGTTTTTTTGATTTATTGGTTATTATGTTGATTGGTTGAAGGTGGAGTTAGTACTTTGTAGTGTGACAATGAGGAGCTTCGAGTTCGGGAGTTTGGTGAGAACCCAAGTGGGGGAAAGAACCAACCTATCATCGGAATGGATTAGTAGTAGATTATATGATAATTGTGTAGGGCGACCTAAACCCTACTAGTAGTCGAGTAATCGACAAGACCAAAATCACATTGGAAACCTTTTCTGAAAAACCAATGGTGATTCAGGGATTGTAGGTTTATCGATATTAGGTTGATTTTATATTGTTGATGGTTGATTTGATTTTATTATCTTTATTGAATTGATTTTGTGCTATGTTGGTGATATGAGAATATTTTGATTGATATTGTGTTATGCATGATCTGCCTGGTTCTTATTATTATGCTTAGTGGATTTTAAGCAAAGATATATATATATATATATATATATATATGTTGTCTAAGAGATGATTGTTTTGGGTGTGAGGATAATGATGATTTAGAAGTGCCTAACCTAGATTATGTATGTTAAAGAGGTGTTATGGCATAGAATATGTGTCAAGTTCTAATGGAAGGTTAAGGCACTAGGATGTTGTTAAAACGGGTTGGTGAGATTCAACTATAGGTGTTTTTGTCCAAAACCGTTTATTGGTAATATAATACACAAGGACAAATGTGTATTGGTAATATAATACACGATGACATCTGTGTATTGGTAATATAATGCACCGTGTATTGGTGATATAATACACGTAAAACACCTCTGTGTAACGTAAAACACTTCTGTGTTTTGGTAATATAATACATCATGTATTGGTAATATAATACACATAAAATCAAGAGTTATCGCGAGACCACTTCCACCTTAGAAATAGGTGTACAACTATGTTGTCTATGAGTAGCATGAGATTGAGGGTAGATGATGATATATTAACTTGAGGATGATCTGTTAGTTATGTGTGTTGTTTGTCTGTGACAATTACCATATAATTTACTATGACTCTTTTCTGTTTTTTGATGATAGAACTGTTTCTTATCCCCTGTATATTTCTGTATGTTGTATTTTATCTCCTTGTGGAATCGTACGAGAAGACCCTGTGGATGAGCGTAACCAGGAGGAGTTGGATGGAACTCCCTACGAACCGGAGACTGGAGGATGAGTTGTGACCCATGGTGATTAGGGTCTAGTTAGTTATGGCCAGTGCATCTCGTGAGGCGTATTTTTATTATGTTTTCCACTGTTTAACTTTTTGTCTAAGTATATGCCAGTGAGGGATCCTACTGATAGGATATCCTCAACAGTGTTTTGTAATATGCATAATATACTTATATTGTGATATGCTATTCTATATGAAGTTGTATACTTTATAAGTTAAGTTATTAATTTGTTTACGTATTTTCATGATAAGCAGGAGATTAAGAAGTTAATTAATAAGGGTTTAATCTAATAACACAACGAGGCACAGCGGGGTGTCTCATCTAGCCCTCGTCTAGTAGAACCTTGTCTGCTGTCTTTGGTTCTAACTCAGAGACTAATGCTGAATCATCTTGCTCTCTGAATGTAGAAATGGTTCTTAGCCTATCATTTGGATTCCCAATAATTTGTTCTTGTGGATGATAATTCTTGAAGTACCAAGATCTTTGAACATTTTCCTGTTGAGAAGTTGAAGTTTCTGACTCATGATGTTGAGGTTCGCCCACTTGATCACCAGGTTTGACATTTGCTTGATTTTCAGAATCTTTGAGATTCAAATCTACAATAGCTTCATCAAGCTCTGATATTTTTTATCAGGCTGCTTGTCATCAAACTTAACATGTATACATTCTTCTACTACTAAGGTTCTAGAATTATAATCTCCAAACCCTTTGGGCGACTCAGAATACCCTAACAGAAATCCATTATCTACTTTAGCATCAAACTTACCAAGTTGATCTTTAGTATTTAATGTATAGCATTTATAACCAAAAGGATGAAAGTAAGATATGTTTGGTTTTCGACCTTCCCACAATTCATAGGGAGTCTTATTCAAGATAGTTCTAATGTATATTCTGTTCTGAATGTAGCAGGCAGTATTAACAGCTTCAGCCTAGAAGTGTCTAGGTACAGAGTTATCATTGAGCATTGTTCTAGCCATCTCTTGAAGAGATCTGTTCTTTCTCTTTACCACACCATTTTGTTGTGGTGTTCTAGGTATTGAGAAGTTGTGGAGTATACCACTTTCTTCACAGAACTTTTGGAATAGCTCATTTTCAAAATCTCTCCCATGGTCACTTCTGATTGAAGTGATACACATGCCTTTTTCATTCTGTACATGTTTGCAGAATACGGAGAAGACCCTGAAAGACTCATCCTTGTGAGCTAGGAACTTAACCCAGGTCCATCTAGTGTAGTCGTCTACTATGACTAGACCATGTTTCTTCCCACTAACAGAGGCAGTCATAGTTGGTCCAAATAGATCAAGGTGTAGCAGCTCTAGTGGTCTATTGGTACTAACAATATTCTTATATTCAAAGGAACCTTTGACTTGTTTTCCCTTTTGACATGCATCACAGAGAGCATCAGATTTGAACTTAAGGTTTGGTAATCCTATCACGAGGTTATGCTTATTTAGCTTTGAAATTAATTTCAAGCTTGCATGACCTAGCCTTTTGTGCCAAATCCATCGCTCATCTTCAATGGACACTAAACATGAGACACTTTGATTTGTGAGGTCCTCCAAGTCAATCTTATACAGATTCTTTTGCCTCTTGGCTGTGAATAAGAGTGATCCATCAGCCTTCTTGACATTACACGTGTTCTTATCAAAAGAAACAACAAACCCACTATCACACTTATGCTTAGCAGATTGTGTTTTAAACCATTAACTAAAAGAACATTATCAATGGAAGGAAAATGATGTTTACCAATTTTACCTATTCCAATGATCTTTCCAATCTGATTACCTCCAACGGTAACCCAGCCACCATCCTTATGTTTAAGGTCTTGGAACCTACACCTTTCTCCCGTCATATGACGTGAGCAACCACTGTCCAAGTACCAGGATGTGTGTTTCTTTCATGTTGTTAAGCCAATCTGCAATAGGTGTAATCTTATCTTTAGGTACCCAGATTGACTTGTGTCCTTTTTTTATAGTAGTCACTGGACGAGCATGTTTGGTATGCTTGTGATGTATGCATCTAGATGTTACATGACCACTTTTTCCACATACTTTACAGTAAGTGTTGGACGAGCTCAGTTTAGTTTTAACATGTTGTGTTTGAGCTTTTGAAGCTCTATTATGTGTGTGTGATTTTGAAATTTTATGAGATGCTTCATGCTTCTTTGTCATAACCAAGGTCAGACTTATCATGAGGCGACCTAGAGTACCTTAAAATTAAACTTAGTTTATCTGAGCCACCTACAAATTTAGACAGAGTGTCTGTTAGGTATGTCACATATTGTTTCAATTTAGCAACTTCACAAGAAACATTGGGCTCACACTTGAGTTTGTCAGTTAGATTGACATTCTCAGATTTAAGGTTATTATTTTCATTTACAAGACTTAGTTTTTCCATGCAAACCCTATCATATTCTTTAGATAGTTTTGAAAATTTCTTTTTGAGACTTCTATATTCATGAGACAAAATTGAAGAGTTGTGCAATAATTCATCGAATGCATCTTGAAGGATGGATCGGTCAGAATCCATTACCTCAGCATCAGTGTATTCACTCTCTAATGATGTATTAGTCATGAGACAGATATTGGCCTCTTCCTCAGCTTCATTTCCTTCATCAGATGAAGACAGATCCAAATCCTCCCAAGTAGCCATCAAATCCTTCTTGAAGAACTTCTTTTTGTCCTTCAGATCTGGATAGTCATCTTTGAAGTGACCAGACTTCTTGCATTCGAAACACAGAGGTAGACCTTTTTCTTTGGAGTTTGATTTCTCCTTGAGGAACTTTTTGTTGAACTATTTCCTTCTGAAGCCACCTTTCTTTCTCCACATGTGTTGAATCTTTCTGGAGATGAAAGACAATTCATCCTCATCAGATCCTTCATCACTGTCAGATGGGTCTGCTTCATCTGAGGATTCCTCAGCTTTAAGAACTTTGGATGAGCTAGCCTTATTTGTCTTTAGGGCACCAGACTTTCCTTTTCTGGAACTTTCTTCTTCATTGAGCTCAAGCTCATGAACTTTCAGAGATCCAAGGAGTTCCTCCAAAGTGAGAGTATTGAGGTTCTTTGCCTCCCGAATAGCAGTGACCTTAGGTCTCCACTGTTTATGTAAGCTCCTCAAAAATTTTGACATGATCTCTATTCTCATAGATTTTTCCAAGAGATGTAAGACTGTTGGTGATGGTTTGGAATCTTCCATACATTTGATCTATAGTTTCACGTTCCGCCATTTTAAATAGTTCATACTGATGAACCAGCATGCTTATCTTTGACTCCTTGAATTGAGATGACCCTTCATGAGCTAGGGCAAGAGTATCCCATATTTCCTTAGCAGTGTTACAGCTATGGACTTTATCATGCTCGGATCTGGTGATAGCACACATCAAATAGTGCTTAGCTTTCAAATTTAGTTGAGGTTGAGTTTTCTTCTCTTGAGTCCATTGAGCTCTAGGAATAGTAGCTCCAGCATCACCTCTTGGCTCAGTATAGCCAGTTTCAATCAGCTCCCGGATATCCACATTTTGTGCTTCAAGAAAAGCCATCATTCTCTTTTTCCAGTAGTCATAATCACTACCATCAAAGAGAGGAGGTATGTTGATTGCTTGTCCTTCTATATCCATGCCTTTTGGATCATACTCCCTCAGCACTTGTTGGATGCTCAACCCTTTCCAGGCTGAGCTCTGATACCAACTGAAGTTAACACAGGGAAACACAAGAAGGGGGGGGGGGGGAGGAGCGGTTGAATTGTGTTTCTTAAAAGTTTTTCAAAAAAGCCTTTTTCTCAAACCTTTTACAAGCAAAACAATAAAATCAACACACAAACACGAAAACCTTTATAAAGAGTTAACAAACTCATATTCAAATCCCCGCAGTTAGTATAACTAAAAACTGTAAAAGATAAGGGTTAGAAGATTCACACAAGAGTTTTATCGTGGTTCACTCTCTTCAAACCAAGAGCTACGTCCGGTCCCTTCTACCTGAAGGTTGTTCTCCACTATTCTCCAAAATAGATTACAAGTATTCAACACCTCTTCAGTCTACAAGTATTCTTTCACTACCAAGCCTTTTCAGGCTCTAACTCTAACAAAGAGATTAACAGATTTGATCTAAGAACTCACTATGTGTGAGGATATTAAAGATTAAGATCATCAAGGTTTACAAGTAAACTTGTTTAACAAAGTTTAGCAACATTTTTACACTATTGATATCAGAGCTTATGTATATCTTTCTGTTGAAGTTCTTCAAGTATTTATAGAATGGGTGATTTTATTTCTTGAACTTCTTCAACGGTCTTCAAGATATATCTGTTTAGACATAGAATTAAATGCTTGGATCCGTTGAGACAATAGCTTGATATGCTTTCTGGAGAAGTGCTCTTGGTTATCAGAAGAATGATCAAAGTGGAGCTGTCACTTCCCTGGTGTACCAAAGGTAGCTTTCTGAATTTCCTTCTTTGTACTTGATTTGAACTTTACAGCAATGTAGAGGACAGAGTACAAAGGTTTATGTTATCGATGGTACTATGTTTCTATTCTCAAGAAACAAAGAGTTAACAATAGAAGCAACAAGAACAAAAAGACATATATTTTCTTCCATTAAAAAGACAATCATTTGAAATAAATACGTTTAAGCTTAGACGGGTTCACTTTTTAAAAGCTAGTGGACGTGCAGGTCTTTGGATGTGCAAGACTAACTTATTAACAAGACGGGCTCGTCTACTAATACTGCGTCTAGTGAGACTACTCGTCTATTATCAGGTCTTTGATGATACTTGTTGTAAATTCAAAATTCAAATAATCAAATTTTTTATTGTGATTTTCCAAATTTTTGAATTATGGCGATATATTTTTGTTATTCAAAAATCATTATCTCCTCATTTTATTACAAAATCAAAATTTGTTTGAAAATTTATTTTAATACCCAATTAGTAATTAATTCATGAGCATATCTTTTATTTGAATATTTCTTCTTGCCAAAACTATTGAAGATTTAAAATAAAATATTTTATGATTAATAGCGAAAATTTCATTAACGTTGAAATCTGGATGATTATTTGAAATTCAAAAGTCTAATTGTGAGAAACATATCAATCTTTGTGATAAAGTCTATAAATGTTTCCATAATAAAACTTTATAAATATGGAATAAATGTTTGAATAAATAGTGCGCATTTATTTGTTAAATCATATTAACACTCTAGGTGAATAATTTGAAATTCAAATTTTCGGAATTTATGGAAAGTCTTCAAGTTCACCATAAATAATTAAATCAAAATTAATTGTGATTGTGATTAATAAGGAAATATTTTAAATCAATCACAAATTGCATGAATGCTTGTGTAGGCATCCTTATTTTCATCTTGTTACTTCTAACATGTGCATTGAAGTATGGAAACAAGGTTATACAGGTTTTCTCCTAAGAGATTGACAAAGTTTTTGAAAAATCGATCAACAATCGATTATGAAGAGTAGATAATCGATTATCAACAAGTTAGTGAGTCAATAATCGATTAAGATAATTGATTACATGTGAAAGGGGGAGAAACCACAAAAGTCAGAGGAGTCCTAATCGATTACAATAATCGATTATATCACGACTCATGGAGATTCAAACACCAAGGTTCAAAATGTGTTATCTTGACAAAACTGGTGATCTCTATCCTTATTCCTCATGATGATTTAGTTGCAATATACATGAAATTTTATGAAATCATCATAGACATGTCTTAGAGCTTTTAAATGCAATACTTATAAGATAATCATCTTAAGACATGTGTCATGTATGGACATTTTAAATGTTATGCCTATCTAGCTATGCTTATATCCTCAAATTTGCTACATGTAACTGTCATACTTGAAATGGGATACTCTGACATATTTTTGAATGAAATGGCATGTAAAGGTAATATAGCTTGGTAATCTTGAGACATAGACATGCTTAAACCAAGTTTGTGAACTTAAGTTCATGATATATGATTTACATATTATCTATCAACTTACGTCTTGCTCATAGATATGCTTAAACCATATTTGACGCTAACTTTTGTTTTGAGAGCTCTATAAGTGTCAAAATACAACAATCAATATTTGGAATTATAAACACATATGGACAAAGGAGAACTGAATAAAGATGAGAAATGAAAGATCTTCTTCCGACAATATGAAGTGAAAAATCTCAAGGGAAGACATTGAATGTGAAATGGCTGCAAATAAGGAGCGTCACATTATATTTAACTGAATAAGTTTCTCAATCCCTAGTCTACCATGATATTCTATTATGTGGATTGTTTAATGCTTATTGGGATTAAATGTGCTTCTACCCTTTCTCTTATAAATGAAGTGATTTCTTGAAAAAATAAATATTTTTGAAATGGGGAGAAATATTTGCTTGTTTAAAGGAAATAATCATGTACTTGCAAAAAGGGGGAAATCTTTTTTACTATCCTGGCTTTTACTTCCGCGCATATACCTGATTTATGCATGTTATGGTTTATATCTTACACTCAAATGGTCTATTACTTTAGTGGATATATGCCATAATAAAACTATAATACTTTTCCCACTTTTTGATAATGACAAAACGGGGAGAGTTACATGAGTGCATGCTTAAGGGGAGAGAAATTTCAATTGGCAAATTTCCATTGATATATATGATTGCATGCTTAAGGGGGAGTAGAGCAAAACTATGAAATGAGACATATATATTATTGCTCAAACTGCATGAAGTGAGGGGAGTAGAGCGAAACTAAAATGTGTGATATATTTTATTGTTCTAACTCTATTTTTTAGAAATTCCCTCATGAGATGTTTTACATCATCAAAAAAGTGGGAGTTTGTGAATATATGCCTTGACAGGTACTTGTGTTTTGATGATGAACAAAAGAAGGAATTCAAATCTAAGGACCAAAAGTGTAAAAGCGAAAAAGACCAAATAAGCAGTCAAGATGAGCAAAATGAGAATTTCAATATTTGTATTACTTGTTTTAGAAGATGTGTGTAAATGGTAAGTGGAGTTCTCAATTTAATATTGGTCTCACACATACACATTTAACATGTGCTTAATTGGATTATAACGTGTTACAATCTACTAATTTGGCTCAAGGTTTTTAATGATGAAAATCAAAATATTTTCAAAATTGGTCTTAAAGTATTTTCAAAATAAATCTTAAAGTTTTTAATGATGAAAATCAAAATATTTTTTTATCAAAATAATTGCTGAAATTTTTAATGTCATCAAAAGATTTCACTCAAATTTTTATTCATAATATTTTTTTATGTAAATAACATTTCTTACTAAGCCGTAGTGTTACACGTTTTTCTTATGGGATAGTTTTATTTAGCAACCAGATTTGCTTGAATTCAAATGATCAGATTTTGGATATTTATATTTTTGCCTCATTCATATCTTCAACGTTAAAACTATCTTTGAATAATGCAGATTGTTTTTCTTATGAACATCAATTTGGGTGCAAAACTAACATGAACACTGATTGCCTTTTTGAAAATAAATATGACCAGATTTTTATCATGTGTCAAAACACTTTGCTGGCAATTTATATCACACATGATTCTCTAGTTGCCAAATTCATACTCAACGGCCATATTGTTTTTTTTTTAATTGAAAGAATAAAACTCAATCTTTGTTTTGGTGCAACAATTATTCAAATTCAAATTGGATTATTCTCATTCATAAATCAATTGACAAATTAAATTTGTGCTCCATGAAAATCATTTATAGCTCTTTCACGTCAATGCCTATCCTTTGGTGCAACATCGATATTGCTATTAAATGCAAATTTCATATCTTACATTATTAATAGCCTTACTCTTCAACGTTAATATTTGGCTTTTAAAAGGCAAAGAGACTTGCAACTTAAAACACGGAAACGGATTGTCTACCATTGTGGCGGGAAAGGCACCATGTCTTTCCCTCCTTCTGAGCCGTCGGATCAATCCGACGGTCCGGAAGGTGCCACGTGTCCACATGTTTTAGTTTTATTTTTTTTAAAATCAAATAAAAGTTTAAAGAAAACCCAAATATTCTAGATACGTGTACCCACTGACCCTCGTGCTGTACCTCTATGCCTCTCCACTACCACCACAACGTCGCCCGCAAACCGTCGCTTGTTGATGCGTCGCTCCACCGTCGCCGCTGCCTCCACGTCGCCGTCGTGAGGAGAAAACATAGAAGAAGTGTCTCCCCTTCGCACTGCCTCATTCGTCGCGCTCCGCCATGCCGCGAAACCATCCGACCACCACGCCGAGGCCGCAGCTTATCCAACTTCATTTTCTACGACCACTGAGACGCCCCGACGTCCCATTAAAGAAAACCCATAATATTTAGCACCTAAACGTATTATTATCGTTATGCGTATATATTAAAAACGACGAAAAATTAAAAAACTTCAAATATAAACATCTATACATACATGCATAACATATATACATCATAACCTGATACAGTACAGTAGAGGGAATCCCATCAGTAGGATCCCAAATATGTACAAACCAAAACACACTGAAATAAGCAACGGAAGATACAACGTCTCCAAAAGACGCACTGGCCATAGACACTAAGCTCTATCGCTAGAATCCACGTCTCGTCGTCCAGCATCTGGCTCATAAGGAGTCCCATCCAATTCCTCCATAGCCGGTTCCTCCGCAGGGTCTTCTCATGACGATCACATAACCAAACATACACCATAGAGAAAAAAAATAGGGGATAAGAAACATACTATTATCAAAAACGGAAAAGGATTCATAACATAATACCCAATAATAGTACACCAATATCCATCACACAATAACCACGTATATAAGCATTCATCCATCAATCACTGTATCATCCTCTATCCTATACACTCATGCAGCTATACCTATATGCTGACGTGGTCATCTCAAATACTATCACATTTTAGTCATTAGTCAAATAAATCTCGGTGCACCCGCTAGTTCCCGCTAGAGGGCTTATTCATAGAATGAAACTATTTCCCCATCCCCGATGGAGAATAATCGCACAACCTGATCTCAAATACTATCACATTTTAATCATTTATCCAATAAATCTTGGTGCACCCACCATTTCCCGCTAGAGGGCTCATTCATAGAATGAAACTATTTCCCAATCCCCGATGGAGAATACTCTCGCACAACCTGGTCTCAAATACTATCCCATTTTAGTCATTTGTCCAATAAATCTCGGTGCACCCACCAGTTCCCGCTAGAGGGCTCATTCATAGAATGAAACTATTTCCCCATCCCCGGTGGAGAATAGTCGCACAACCTGGACTATAATAGATCACGGTAGTCTTCCTCGAACCTCATCGTCCGTAGGGCATTCACCCGTGACTCACACTGACCTCGTGTGTTCCACTCACATGACTATGATCAACACCACACATCTATATGTGCCTCACCGACTCGTATCGGTTCATAGCCTAGTGCCTCAACCATTCATCACCATATCCTAAATAACCTCAACAATAATAATATCTCATTGGTATCATCACCATATCACAATATTCATCTCGGTTAGGCACTTCTGAACTTCATTTATCATGAACCCCCACATGCATCACTATACTCATCATTAATCAACTCTTAGATAATCTCTATGATGACAACCAAATGGAAGGTTGCCTTGTTGATGATCTATTTGGTTGAATTTTTAGACAAGAACTTAGTGTAACACTTTTTAACCAAAATAAGAAGAAGAAAGATACAAAAAATGGAAGAAGATGAGAGATGGATGGCGCCACAAACATGTAGTTTGATAAGCCAAATTATGTTCGCCACAAGAATCTTGGATTCTTGTTAAGAACTTAGTTTGGTTCAACCAAGAACCTAGGAGAACAATATTCTCACAAAATGGATTTGATCCAAAATAACATCAAAGTTCTTTATTCATGTGTCTGTGGCATCTTACATATAGAGAACATGGTTGAGTTTTTTTTGCTTCACGTTGCCTTCCATAGGATTCCAAAACCTCCACTTAACTCACCTAATCATGGCACTAAAACACCCAATAACTCCCACTTAACTCAGCCACCATAATCATGAGTTAATTGGCCTAAAACCCCTCATAATGTAGCCACCAAATCATTCAACTCAGCCACCACAACTTGAAGGTTACGCCCCCCTCCTTTAAATGGCCTTAAACTCACAATAACCAACTTAACTCACAAATAACTCAGCCACAAAAGAGTGGTTTACGCCCCCCCCCCCCCCCGCGTCATGACTCTTCATCCCCCTAATTATGTGGTGGTTACACTTGCTTCTCACATTAAAAGTGTAACCCCCCATAATCAATAAAATTTTATGCACACTAATGAGGAGTTTCTTATGGAATGTAAGCCAAAGATTCCTTCCCCAAGACTCTCTAATAAACTTGTGTACATCATGGTAAGTAGTGTACTTGACCCAAAAATATCACTAATTAATTGGGCCTAAACACACCAACCATTACACTTATTGGAAATAAAAGAAAACAACCAAGACATGGACTTGGACGCCCTCTTTGTGCTTCTTAGGTTTGGATGAGCAAAGTTATTAACATTGGCTCATTGTCTTCATTACTTGCACATGCACGTGGACTTGTGTCCATTAAAAGAGCCACCATTTGATTTAGAGCTTCTTGGGCCTTTTTGGTCCTAGCTCTTGTCATGGGCCCACCAATTCCTTGAATGGCATCTTGATCCATGATCGTTATTGAGCTCATATCATTCTTGTTGCAATGTTGACTTGCCCCCTCTTGGCCTCTGTCATACCCTCCTTCTTTAAGAGAATTCGTCCTCGAATTTATTACTTCAATCCCTACATCAAATGAAAGACATAGATGCCAGGAAGATAAGTCAATATCAAAGACATTTGTATTTATTTTCCCTACAACTTGCAATAGCCCATCTCTTCTAGGGTGGACATTTGATTTCCTTTTATTAGGAAACCTTTTATTCTTTTTATGTACACACACCCATCCTCCGGGATCAAATGGAAATTGATAGAAACCATCAAATGTAGCAAGTAGGTGTAACACATTTCCATCTTGTACAATCCTAACACATTCGTAGCCAAGGTAATGAATTATAAGATTAAGCAGAAAAGCATACCTCTTGTAAAAATCTACTTTCAAGTTGACCATTCTTGGCTTGAACATAGTCATAAAAGAAAATGTACTTTCTTCTTTTAAAGGCTCCAAAGAAAGTTGAGGCTCGTGGACATTCTCCTTATCATAAATAAGGGATGGTTCTTTTTGAAACAAGATAATCCTCTCAAACACATTATGATCATCAAGTGAAAGCTTAAAAGAATTTCCAAGAATGGGAAGAGTAAGAAGGGGAATAGTAGTTAACTCATCAATTATTATCACGTGCAAACCTTTAGAGCTCATAACAAACCTCAAAATGCTAACCTTATTTTGATCAAAAGAGTATGTGAGCAAGTTAGCAAACAAACTTTCTCTAAGTAATCGAACACATTCCTCAAAATTGTTTTGATAAATCAAATGAACATTAGAAAGCACAACAACACATTTTTCAAGGAATTCATTCAAGTCTTGGTTCATAATTCTCAAATCAATCTTAGGAAGATGATAAGAGTCATGAAATTCATCAAGAAGGGTTTCATTCCTATCAAATGTAGAAGAATAACAAGACCCATGCAATTTACCAAGCATATTACCAAATTTTGTGTTAAGATATCCATGCTTTTGGGAAACCATGCAAGTTCCCAAACCATGGGGTACTTCCCTTGGGATTAACTCTTCAATTACATCGGTTGTCTTGCAAGCTTCCATTGGAAGAACATCTTCGATTTCCTTCAACAGAGAATCAACACAACTAGGAAAAGAGTTAGGAAAAGCATCAAAACAAGCAATTACTTTTTCCTCCTCACTTTTTGTTTTGCTCTCATCTTTTTCTTTTCTCTCACTCTTTTCCATACTCTCATCTTTTTCATCTTTTTTCTCTTTATTCTTTTTCACATTTTCATCACTCTTCTTTTGACTTTTTTTTTCTCTTTTTTTTCATTTTCTCTAAAATTAGGAGAGACTTCCATAGGTTTCTTTCCATGAGCACTAGCCATGGCCTCCTTAGAAGTTGAAGTGTTGCCCTCCTTCTTTGATTTGTTATGTAGAACTCTATGGTATTGGTATGGAGCATATCTTCTCCTCATTGTTTTTCTCATCTCAACCCAAGTCTCAATAGGCTCCGCCCCATATCTTCTTCTCTCTTTTTGAAATTGATCCCACCAAACAAGTGCATAGTCCTTAAATTGAAGATATGCTATCTTCATTTTCTTTTTCTCATTGTAATTATTGCAATTGAACACTTGCTCTATCTTCATCTCCCATTCCAAATAGACTTCGGGATCATTTTTCCCATTAAAGGTATTAACTTTGATCTTGACCCTTTCAATTCTATCTTCTCGGTTTTGAAGGATGGCAAGTTGTCTATCATAATTTGCACTCATTTGTACCATTTACCTTTGAATGTTTTGTATTTTAGTAGCCATTCTAGCATGAAGAGTTGAAGACCTTGGAGAAAATGGACTATCTTCATGCGCTGCCATCACTTGGACACACAATATCAAAAGATAAGAAGAAATTATAAAATTCCTCACTACATACACTCCCTCACTTGTGCACACAAATGTATATCACTCAAATTGGCTTTTTCCACACAAGATGTAATTTTTCACTCTTGCCTTTTTTCACTCAATTGTTCTCTTTTAGCTCTTAGAAGAGTCAAACAATAATCCACACAAAAAATCTAAAATTCAGGTAACAAAATTTCACCAAACTTATCAAAACAAAGGAAACAAAAGGAAAGGCCAGAAAGGAAAAACTTTGAGAATAATGAAACAAGAAAGAAGGGAAATATTTCAAGAACTCAAATGGCCCAATTAGAAATTTTTTCCTCTCTTTTTTCTTGAAATTCTAGGTGTTGTTTTCCTCTCTTTTTTTTCGAATTTTTTTTAATTCATACCACAACACTAGAGAAAAGCTTGCAAAGAGAAACACAAATGTATTACTTTTTTCTTCGATTTTTTTTTTGTTGATTTTGGGTAGCAAGAAGATGAACACAATAACACAATAATTTCCTTCAAACAGAAACAAGAAAATAAATTTTTTTGTTTTGGGTTTTTCTGGGTAGAAAAGAAGAAAGATAGAAGATGAAGAACAAAAACTCAAAAAAATCAACCAAAGCCTAAAGCTCTGGTACCACTTGATGACAACCAAATGGAAGGTTGCCTTGTTGATGATCTATTTGGTTGAATTTATAGACAAGAACTTAGTGTAACACTTTTTAACCAAAATAAGAAGAAGAAAGATACAAAAAATGGAAGAAGATGACAGATGAATGGCGCCACAAACATGTAGTTTGATAAGCCAAATGATGTTCGCCACAAGAATCTTGGATTCTTGTTAAGAACATAGTTTGGTTCAACCAAGAACCTAGGAGAACAATATTCTCACAAAATGGATTTGATCCAAAATAACATCAAAGTTCTTTATTCATGTGTTTGTGGCATCTTACATATAGAGAACATGGTTGAGTTCTTTTTGCTTCACTTTGCCTTCCATAGGATTCCAAAACCTCCACTTAACTCACCTAATTATGACACTAAAACACCCAATAACTCCCACTTAACTCAGCCACCATAATCATGAGTTAATTGGCCTAAAACCCCTCATAATGTAGCCACCAAATCATTCAACTCAGCCACCACAACTTGAAGGTTACGCCCCCCTCCTTTGAATGGCCTTAAACTCACAATAACCAACTTAACTCACAAATAACTCAGCCACAAAAGAGTTGTTACGCCCCCCTCGTCATGACTCTTTATCCCCCTAATTATGTGGTGGTTACACTTGCTTCTCACATTAAAAGTGTAACCCCCCATAATCAATAAAATTTTATGCACACTAATGAGGAATTTCTTATGGAATGTAAGCCAAAGATTCCCTCCCCAAGACTCTCTAATAAACTTGTGTACATCATGGTAAGTAGTGTACTTGACCCAAAAATATCACTAATTAATTGGGCCTAAACACACCAACCATTACACTTATTGGAAATAAAAGAAAACACCCAAGACATGGACTTGGACGCCCTCTTAGTGCTTCTTGGGTTTGGATGAGCAAAGTTTTTAACATGGGCTCATTGTCTTCATTACTTGCACATGCACGTGGACTTGTGTCCATTAAAAGAGCCACCATTTGATTTAGAGCTTCTTGGACCTTTTTGGTCCTAGCTCTTGTCATGGGCCCACCAAGTCCTTGAATGGCATCTTGATCCATGATCGTTATTGAGCTCATATCATTCTTGTTGCAAAGTTGACTTGCCCCCCCTTGGCCTCTATCATACCCTCCTTCTTTAAGAGAATTCGTCCTCGAATTTATTACTTCAATCCCTACATCAAATGAAAGACATAGATGCCAGGAAGATAAGTCAATATCAAAGACATTTGTATTTATTTTCCCTACAACTTGAAATAGCCCATCTCTTCTAGGGTGGACCTTTGATTTCCTTTTATTGGGAAACCTTTTATTCTTTTTATGTACACACACCCATCCTCCGGGATCAAATGGAAATTGATAGAAACCATCAAATGTAGCAAGTAGGTGTAACACATTTCCATCTTGTACAATCCCAACACATTCGTAGCCAAGGGGAATAGTAGTTAACTCATCAAATATTATCACGTGTAAACCTTTAGAGCTCATAAGAAACCTCAAAATGCTAACCTTATTTTGATCAAAAGAGTATGTGAACAAGTTAGCAAACAAACTTTCTCTAAGTAATCGAATAAATCAAATGAACATTAGAAAGCACAACAACACATTTTTCAAGGAATTCATTCAAGTCTTGGTTCATAATTCTCAAATCAATCTTAGGAAGATAATAAGAGTCATGCAATTCATCAAGAAGGGTGTCATTCCTATCAAATGTATAAGAATAACAAGACCCGTGCAATTTACCAAGCATATTACCAAATTTTGTGTTAAGATATCCATGCTTTTGGGAAACCATGCAAGTTCCCAAACCATGGGGTACTTCCCTTGGGATTAACTCTTCAATTACATCGGTTGTCTTGCAAGCTTCCATTGGAGGAACATCTTCGATTTCCTTCAACAGAGAATCAACACAACTAGGAAAAGAGTTATGAAAAGCATCAAAACAAGCAATTACTTTTTCCTCCTTCACTTTTTGTTTTGCTCGCATCTTTTTCTTTTCTCTCACTCTTTTCCATACTCTCATCTTTTTCATATTTTTTCTCTTGATTCTTTTTCACATTTTCATCACTCTTCTTTTCACTTTTTTTTCACTCTTTTTTTCATTTCCTCTAAAATTAGGAGAGACTTCCATAGGTTTCTTTCCATGAGCACTAGCCATGGCCTCCTTAGAAGTTGAAGTGTTGCCCTCCTTCTTTGATTTGTTATGTAGTACTCTATGGTATTGGTATGGGGCATATCTTCTCCTCATTGTTTTTCTCATCTCAACCCAAGTCTCAATAGGCTCCGCCCCATATCTTCTCTCTTTTTGAAATTGATCCCACCAAACAAGTGCATAGTCCTTAAATTGACGAGATGCTATCTTCATTTTCTTTTTCTCATTGTAATTATTGCAATTGAACACTTGGTCTGTCTTCATCTCCCATTCCAAATAGACTTCGGGATCATTCTTCCCATGAAAGGTAGGAACTTTGATCTTGACCCTTTCAATTCTATCTTCTCGGTTTTGAAGGATGGCAAGTTGTCTATCATAATTTGCACTCATTTGCTCCATTTGCCTTTGAAGGTTTTGTATTTTAGTAGCCATTCTAGCATGAAGAGTTGAAGACCTTGGAGAAAATGGACTATCTTCATGGGCTGCCATCACTTGGACACACAATATCAAAAGATAAGAAGAAATTATTAAATTCCTCACTACACTCCCTCACTTGTGCACACAAATGTATATCGCTCAAATTGGCTTTTTCCACACAAGATGTAATTTTTCACTATTGCTTTTTTTCACTCAATTGTTCTCTATTAGCTCTTAGAAGAGTTAAACAATAATCCACACAAAAAATCCAAAATTCAGGTAACAAAATTTCACAAAACTTATCAAAACAAAGGAAACAAAAGGAAAGGCTAGAAAGGAAAAACTTTGAGAATAATGAAACAAGAAAGAAGGGAAATATTTCAAGAACTCAAATGGCCCAAATAGAAATTTTTTCTTCTCTTTTTTCTTGAAATTCTAGGTGTTGTTTTCCTCTCTTTTTTTCGAATTTTTTTTAATTCATACAACAACACTAGAGAAAAGCTTGCAAAGAGAAACACAAATATATTACATTTTTCTTTGATTTTTTTTTTTTTGTTGATTTTGGGTAGCAAGGAGATGAACACAATAACACAATAATTCCCTTCAAACAGAAACAAGAAAATAAATTTTTTTGTTTTGGGTTTTTCTGGGTAGAAAAGAAGAAAGATAGAAGATGAAGAACAAAAACTCAAAAAAAATCAACCAAAGCCTAAGCTCTGGTACCACTTGATGACAACCAAATGGAAGGTTGCCTTGTTGATGATCTATTTGGTTGAATTTTTAGACAAGAACTTAGTGTAACACTTTTTAACCAAAATAAGAAGAAGAAAGATACAAAAAATGGAAGAAGATAACAGATGGATGGCGCCACAAACATGTAGTTTGATAAGCCAGATGATGTTTGCCACAAGAATCTTAGATTCTAGTTAAGAACTTAGTTTGGTTCAACCAAGAACCTAGGAGAACAATATTCTCACAAAATGGATTTGATCCAAAATAACATCAAAGTTCTTTATTCATGTGTTTGTGGCATCTTACATATAGAGAACATGGTTGAGTTCTTTTTGCTTCACTTTGCCTTCCATAGGATTCCAAAACCTCCACTTAACTCACCTAATCATGGCACTAAAACACCCAATAACTCCCACTTAACTCAGCCACCATAATCATGAGTTAATTGGCCTAAAACCCCTCATAATGTAGCCACCAAATCATTCAACTCAACCACCACAACTTGAAGGTTACGCCCCCCTCCTTTGAATGGCCTTAAACTCACAATAACCAACTTAACTCACAAATAACTCAGCCACAAAAGAGTGGTTACGCCCCCTCGTCATGACTCTTTATCCCCCTAATTATGTGGTGGTTACACTTGCTTCTCACATTAAAAGTGTAACCCCCCATAATCAATAAAATTTTATGCACACTAATGAGGAGTTTCTTATGGCATGTAAGCCAAAGATTCCCTCCCCAAGACTCTCTAATAAACTTGTGTACATCATGGTAAGTAGTGGACTTGACCCAAAAATATCACTAATTAATTGGGCCTAAACACACCAACCATTACACTTATTGGAAATAAAAGAAAACAACCAAGACATGGACTTGGACGCCCTCTTAGTGCTTCTAGGGTTTGGATGAGCAAAGTTATTAACATGGGCTCATTGTCTTCATTACTTGCACATGCACGTGGACTTGTGTCCATTAAAAGAGCCACCATTTGATTTAGAGCTTCTTGGGCCTTTTTGGTCCTAGCTCTTGTCATGGGCCCACCAATTCCTTGAATGGCATCTTGATCCATGATCGTTATTGAGCTCATATCATTCTTGTTGCAATGTTGACTTGCCCCCTCTTGGCCTCTGTCATACCCTCCTTCTTTAAGAGAATTCGTCCTCGAATTTATTACTTCAATCCCTACATCAAATGAAAGACATAGATGCCAGGAAGATAAGTCAATATCAAAGACATTTTTATTTATTTTCCCTACAACTTGAAATAGCCCATCTCTTCTAGGGTGGACCTTTGATTTCCTTTTATTGGGAAACCTTTTATTCTTTTTATGTACACACACCCATCCTCCGGGATCAAATGGAAATTGATAGAAACCATCAAATGTAGCAAGTAGGTGTAACACATTTCCATCTTGTACAATCCTAACACATTCATAGCCAAGGTAATGAATTATAAGATTAAGCAGAAAATTATACCTCTTGTAAAAATCTACTTTCAAGTTGACCATTCTTGGCTTGAACATAGTCATAAAAGAAAATGTACTTTCTTCTTTTAAAGGCTCCAAAGAAAGTTTAGGCTCATGGACATTCTCCTTATCATAAATAAGGTATGGTTCTTTTTGAAACAAGATAATCCTCTCAAACACATTAGGATCATCAAATGAAAGCTTAAAAGAATTTCCAAGAATGGGAAGAGTAAGAAGGGGAATAGTAGTTAACTCATCAATTATTATCACATGCAAACCTTTAGAGCTCATAACAAACCTCAAAATGCTAACCTTATTTTGATCAAAAGAGTATGTGAACAAGTTGGCAAACAAACTTTCTCTAAGTAATCGAACACATTCCTCAAAATTGTTGTGATAAATCAAATGAACATTAGAAAGCACAACAACACATTTTTCAAGGAATTCATTCAAGTCTTGGTTCATAATTCTCAATTCAATCTTAGGAAGATGATAAGAGTCATGCAATTCATCAAGAAGGGTTTCATTCCTATCAAATGTAGAAGAATAACAAGACCCATGCAATTTACCAAGCATATTACCAAATTTTGTGTTAAGATATCCATGCTTTTGGGAAACCATGCAAGTTCCCAAACCATGGGGTACTTCCCTTGGGATTAACACTTCAATTACATCGATTGTCTTGCATGTTTCCATTGGTGGAACATCTTCGATTTCCTTCAACAGAGAATCAAAACAACTAGGAAAAGAGTTAGGAAAAGCATCCAAACAAGCAATTACTTTTCCTCCTCACTTTTTGTTTTGCTCTCATCTTTTTCTTTTCTCTCACTCTTTTCCATACTCTCATCTTTTTCATATTTTTTCTCTTAATTATTTTTCACATTTTCATCACTCTTATTTACACTTTTTTTTTTTTGCACTCTTTTTTACATTTTCTCTAAAATTAGGAGACACTTCCATAGGTTTCTTTTCATGAGCACTAGCCATGGCCTCCTTAGAAGTTGAAGTGTTGCCCTCCTTCTTTGATTTGTTATGTAGAACTCTATGGTATTGGTATGGATCATATCTTCTCCTCATTGTTTTTCTCATCTCAACCCAAGTATCAATAGGCTCCGACCCATATCTTCTCTCTTTTTGAAATTGATCCCACCAAACAAGTGCATAGTCCTTAAATTGAAGAGATGCTATCTTCATTTTCTTTTTCTCATTGTAATTATTGCAATTGAACACTTGCTCTATCTTCATCTCCCATTCCAAATAGACTTCGTGATCATTCTTCCCATGAAAGGTAGGAACTTTGATCTTGACCCTTTCAATTCTATCTTCTCGGTTTTGAAGGATGGCAAGTTGTCTATCATAATTTGCACTCATTTGCTCCATTTGCCTTTGAAGGTTTTGTATTTTATTAGCCATTCTAGCTTGAAGAGTTGAAGACCTTGGAGAAAATGGACTACATTCATGGGATGCCATCACTTGGACACAAAATATCAAAAGATAAGAAGAAATTATAAAATTCCTCACTACACTCCCTCACTTGTGCACACAAATGTATATCAGTCAAATTGGCCTTTTCCACACAAGATGTAATTTTTCACTCTTGCCTTTTTTCACTCAATTGTTCTCTTTTAGCTCTTAGAAGAGTCAAACAATAATCCACACAAAAAATCAAAAATTCAGGTAACAAAATTTCAACAAACTTATCAAAACAAAGGAAACAAAAGGAAAGGCTAGAAAGGAAAAACTTTGAGAATAATGAAACAAGAAAGAAGGGAAATATTTCAAGAACTCAAATGGCCCAAATAGAAATTTTTTTCTTCTCTTTTTTCTTGAAATTCTGTGTTGTTTTCCTCTCTCTTTTTTTTCGAATTTTTTTTTAATTCATACAACAACTCTAGAGAAAAGCTTGCAAAGAGAAACACAAATGTATTACTTTTTTCTTCGATTTTTTTTTTTTTTGTTGATTTTAGGTAGCAAGAAGATGAACACAATAATTACCTTCAAACAGAAACAAGAAAATAATTTTATTGTTTTGGGTTTTTCTGGGTAGAAAAGAAGAAAGATAGAAGATGAAGAACAAAAACTCAAAAAAATAAACCAAAGCCTAAGCTCTGGTACCACTTGATGACAACCAAATGGAAGGTTGCCTTGTTGATGATCTATTTGGTTGAAGTTTTAGAAAAGAACTTAGCGTAACACTTTTTAACCAAAATAAGAAGAAAGATACAAAAAATGGAAGAAGATGACAGATGGATGGCGCCACAAACATGTGGTTTGATAAGCCAAATGATGTTCGCCACAAGAATCTTGGATTCTTGTTAAGAACTTAGTTTGGTTCAACCAAGAACCTAGGAGAACAATATTCTCACAAAATGGATTTGATCCAAAATAACATCAAAGTTCTTTATTCATGTGTTTGTGGCATCTTACATATAGAGAACATGGTTGAGTTCTTTTTGCTTCACTTTGCCTTCCATAGGATTCCAAAACCTCCACTTAACTCACCTAATCATGGCACTAAAACACCCAATAACTCCCACTTAACTCAGCCACTATTATCATGAGTTAATTGGCCTAAAACCCCTCATAATGTAGCCACCAAATCATTCAACTCAGCCACCACAACTTGAAGGTTACGCCCCCCTCCTTTGAATGGCCTTAAACTCACAATAAGCAACTTAACTCACAAATAACTCAGCCACGAAAGAGTGGTTACGCCCCCCTCGTCATGACTCTTTATCCCCCTAATTATGTGGTGGTTACACTTGCTTCTCCCATTAAAAGTGTAACCCCCCATAATCAATACAATTTTATGCACACTAATGAGAAGTTTCTTATGGCATGTAAGCCAAAGATTCCCTCCCCAAGACTCTCTAATAAACTTGTGTACATCTTGGTAAGTAGTGGACTTGACCCAAAAATATCACTAATTAATTGGGCTAAACACACCAACCATTACAATTACTGGAAATAAAAGAAAACAACCAAGACATGGACTTGGATGCCCTCTTCGTGCTTCTTGGGTTTGGATGATCAAAGTTATGAACATGGGCTCATTGTCTTCATTACTTGCACTTGCACGTGGACTTGTGTCCATTAAAAGAGCCACCATTTGATTTAGAGCTTCTTGGGCCTTTTTGGTCCTAGCTCTTGTCATGGGCCCACCAAGTCCTTGATTGCCATCTTGATCCATGATCGTTATTGAGCTCATATCATTCTTGTTGCAATGTTGACTTGCCCCCCTTGGCCTCTATCACTCTATGCACAATAATCACAATCATCATCCATCAAATCAACATGTCATCATTACAGTTATCTCCACATATAATAAAATAATACATATAATATAAATATCTATACTGCAATCAAGATAGATAATCCAAACAACTCATCATATATCAAACATGTATCCCTAACAGTCAAATCAGCCAATTCAATCAACCTCAACAATAATATAAATATATTATACGTAACAGCGATAAAAGTACAATTCCACTATCATAATTGGTACCACTAAATAGTCCTCAATGTGATATTGACATTGTTTGTTACTCGCGCTCTAGTAGGGTTTAGGTCGCCCTACACCATTTTTGCATAAAATGTTACTTGGCCAATTCTGACAATAGAAAGCTTCCTTCCCCCACCTGAGAGTCGCGTGCTAAACGGAACGAGACGAAACAAATTAAAACAAAGTGTCCTCTAACTCCTCGATTCTACCTCTCCTATAAATAGGGCCTCTGATCCTCCAAAATTCCACCTAAATATCACATTTTGAAAGGCACAAGATAAGAACTCAAAATCTGTAGTGAACACCATAAGACCCGCCACTGTTTCAGCTCGATTTCTCACAATATAGACCTTTGTTTAAAATTTTGAACGGTGAGATTAAAGAAAAACCTTTCCTTTACCTTTTCCAAAATTTCAGCCCGATCCAATGGTGAACGAGCCTGGAATGAGCCTTCCAATGTGACTGGTCAGGAGCTACTCGAGTTGAGTTCCCCTCCTTTTTTTGAGTTAAATAACTCACACTCTGTGGATTTCTCATAAATTCGCCCGTTGGATATGAAATACTATCAACCCAGAACTTCCCTATGAAATTTCAACACGATCTAACGGTGGAAGAAGGATTGGTGAGAGATATACAGAAGCTATTCCACCAAGCTTCAAGCTTTCATCAGTGGGGGGCTTGCGTTTTGGGTAGATTTCTTCATCTTTTCCCCATTTTCCTCTCTAGTTTTCCTCCCTTATAACTCTTTGTTTCTGCTCTGGAAAAGCCAACAAAAAGGCTCAAATGAGGGGTGAAAATCCCTTTTATTTCTTTCTCGGCTGAGCACTGGCGCTCAGCTCCCAAAACCAGCGCCCAGTGCTGGGCATGCAGTCAAAGGTCCTGCATGCGCCACCTCCCAGCGCTCAACGCTGACCTTATGGCAGTCGTACCGATTTCGCGCGTTTCATCGCGTTCTGAGCTCTTTCGAAGTCCAATTGGTCCCAAATTTGAAACGTAGGCTCATTAGGACATAATGAACAACCTCCAACCATTAAAAATGCCTAATCACAATCCTAACTCCAAATTTCTTGTTTCACATTCAAACTTCCTAAAGACGATAAATGGAAAAATCCTAAGTCTGCTCACATTTAAACTCTTTCCCAATGATTGCTTACTTTCAATTGAAAAAAATTCCTAGACTTTAACTAACATTTTAACCACATAATCCAAGTCTTAAACATGTTCCTCTTACATAAAACAAAACCCTAAAACTCAGGATGTTACAACCACTGGTAACATTTTCCTTGTTTTGTCCCTGGTGTTTTGTCAAAATCTTAGACAAGACAAAGCAAAGGCTATTGAGATATTAGTGGGTGATTTAAAAGTGTTCTCCACCTTCAATGAGGAACTATACAAAGAAATCACTCAGATGTTAACTCTTAATAATTTCAGGTAATACCTTGAATATATAGTCTAATTTAATACATTGTTTGTTAGTGCCTTCTCTATCTGGTAGGTGAATGAGATTTTACACTGGATTCATATCCAAAACTTTCGTGAATCTTGAATCAGAACTAAGACTATTTTAGTGGAGCAATGAAAGAAAGGAGCAATGATGGATTGGAAAGCAAGTTAATAAAGCAAACAAACAAAGGAGTGGAGTGGGTTGACTTGGTTTCCACCAACAAATTTGGGTTTTTTTACTGAGATCATCACCTTATGGCGGTGGGAGCGGTGTCGACGGTGGCAATGGGTGCTTCGGCGGCAGAAGGCAGAAGGCAGAAGGCGGAAGGCACAGTGGTGCATGGCGAGTCGTGGGACAGTGGGCTTGGAAAGCGGAAGGTACAGTGAAGGGGAAGGGTGTAGCGGGTCTGATGCTAGGTTTTAACTTTTAAATTTTAATTGATTTTTATTTAAAAAAGGAAAAGCCACGTCTCACATTCTGGACCGTCGGATTGATCCGACGGCTCAGAAGGAGGGAAAGGCACATGCCTTTCCCGCGTCAAAGGCAGAGAATCTGCTTCCTTAAAACACTTATACACTCGAGTGTGACAGTAGAGAAACATCTCTGTGTGTTTTTATATTCTAAGCTTTTGCACAAATTTATAAAAATCACTTTGAGCCATCACTTGTTACAACTCTACTATTTCTCTCAGTACCTAAAACTCTGAAAAACATTTTCTATACTACTCCTCTTACACCATTCTTGCAAAAGTGGGTATATCTCTTGTAAGGGATTAGTGGGTGTGGTTCCACCATAAAGGTTCTAGCTGTGCCTGTTTAAAAGCTAGGGATTTGAGACTTTATCTCTGGGGGATTGTATGTCTCTGGTCTGTGAGGAGTTCTTGTTATTGTAAAGGTTCTAGCTGCTCCTGTTTAAAAGCTAGGGATTGAGTGAAAACCCTTGGTGGATTGCCTTGGGGACTGGACGTAGGCCACGTGGGTAGTCTGTGGCCGAACCAGGATATATCGCTGTGTTGATCTTCTTATCCCTCATTTCTTTACATTTCCACTATTTTAATTATAACATTTTAATTTCAAACGTTTTATTTTTATAAAGCGCCTTAATTTGAAAATAACTATATCTGCTGCAAATTCTGTTTAAAGTTTAAAAGGGTTTTGAGTTATTGAAAAAGTTTTCATTTTTATTTAAAACCCAATTCACACACCCCTTCTCTTGGGTATGGTTGCCACGGCCAACACCTGGGAGTTAGGATAGGTATCTGCCATTGATAGAGTTTACCTATAACAATAGCTACCACTCCAGTATAGAGATGGAGCCATATGAGGCTTTGTATGGAAGAAAGTGTCTATCACCTTTAAGATGGTTTGAGACTAGAGAAAGTGCCATATAAGGACCCGAGTTAGTGCACCAAGCTAATGAAATGATGAAATCCATTAGGGAAAAGTTGAAAATGTGTAAAGAATGTAGAAAAGTTAGGCTGATAGGCGAATGAGGCCTTTAGAGTTTGATGAGGACGGGCATCGGTTCCTAAAAGTTACACTTGTAACTGGTATAGACATAGCTCTTAAGACAAGACAGTTGAACCTCGTTATCGAACCTTTCTGAATCTTGAGACAATTGGTCTCGTTGCTTACCAAATTGCTTTACCTCCGAATCTTTCTATTCTCCATGATGTCTTTCATGTGTCACAACTTCAAAAGTACATTCCTGATCCATCACATGTTCTTGTGCCCAAGTCAAATCAAATGAAAGACGATCTTACTTATGAGACTACCCCATTAAGATTTGCGGATAGACGCGTGCAGGAGTTGAGAGGCAAGCAAATTCCCTTGGTCAAGGTTGTGTGAGATGATGCAAGAAGAGAAGGAGCAACTTGAGAGTTGGAAGATTAGATGCGAGATTCGTTTCCTCAGTTGTTCGAGGAGGGTACCTGATTTCCGGGGACGAAATTCCTTTAAAGGGGGTAGAAATGTCACATCGCCAAAATTGTATATATAATATTATAAATAAATAAAAGTGTTTAATGAATAAAGCTAGAGTGAAATTACCAAAAAGGGCAAGGAGAGATAAGGAGACAAGCTTTTCAATAAGGGCATTGTGGTAAATTCCACAAGTGGCTATGTAACACCCTGTATTTTACTGTTTTAAATAACAGTAATACATATAAATATGTTTATAAATTTATTTGAGTTTTATAAAATTATTTTAAATAAACGGAGGTTATTACTCAATCCTACTTGACCGTAGGAAGCTACGATTAAAATTTAGGTTGGAAAGTCAGGTGAAACCCTACCATGAATTCCATTGACAGTATAATAATACTGCTCAAAAGACCTAATTTTAATTCGTGAACGAAAGACTTAAGTTTAGTATTTTATTTTCTACGATTCTATATTTTTAGAATTATTTTGGAAAAAATAAATAAAATAATTTATATTTTCGGGCAAAACACGTAATCGGGTAGACGACGGAAGAGATTTCGGAGTTTCTCAAAACCGATAGAGGGTTTTTCTTAGGATTTTGAGATGATTCAAGGGGATGAATCATATTTTTAAGTCTAGAAGGTTTTTCAGGGTTAAATAGAAAATTTAGAAATTTTACGGTTAAGTCCCTGAACTTTCTGTAAATTACCCTTTTGTCCCTAAATTAGTTTTTTCGTTTTTTTTCAAGTGGATTGGGATAGAATCCTTGTTTCTAACCTTAAATGGTCGTGGCTTAGAAGCCCAAACTTTTCTAGTTCATAGTTGAGTCCATAAAGCCCATTTAAGTTTCTTATCTTAAGCTTAAAGGCTTAAATCTTCAAGTGGGCCCCACAACAAACAAGAAAATGAAACTAAGCCCAAATGTGTCAAGCCCAAATACATAAGCCCATGAGAGAAGATGACTTTCTCATTTGATGGATGAATCAAGATTTTTCTAAAATGTTCCACACTTTTCTACATCATTCTTGGTTTTCTTCAACATTCTAGATTATTCTCAAATGTTCTTGAATTTGTCTTAACTTATCCTTGACTCATCAAATCAGCCAACTAAGTCAAAGATAAGCTAGCATTTAATGTGACAAAAATCATCATCATGACATTTTATTGTCTATTTGCAAACTAGTCCTTCAACTATTGGAATCTTTGCAATTTGGTCCTTAGAACTTAATTGTATTTTGATCCTTGAACATGACAACTCATCTTCATCTAGAATTTTCTTGAGATTTCACCACTCACACTATAAATACCCTCCTCTCACTTTTCATTTAGTTCTTTTGCCATTTGCTTCTAAAAACTCTAAAGTTTACAAGTTCCTTAGTTCTAAGTGTAAAGCAAGTTCTTGGATTTCCTTTGTCATTGATTTTCAAGAGGTAAATCCTAATCTTCATTCTTAATCATGTCTATGTTCTTTGGCAAATTTCTTGATTCAAGGCTTGTATCATAGTTGTTTATCATTTTAAAGTTTCTAACCCTAGAACTTTGAAAAATCATAATAAATTCTAGAAAAATCTAATAATGATGAAACTACTTTCTATCTTCTTGATATCATGTCTACTATCTAAATCCAAGAGCATGATGTAATCAAAAAATTTCTTTCTTGAAAAACTAGCCTTGGCCGAATCTATCATATTAGGGTTGGTAGAGTTTTGTTCATGTGTTTTCATGTATGATCATGTATTCAATATGGCATGTATGACTACACACTCTAATCAATGTTAGTCTCTTCAAATGAAAATTTTACTCAAAAATCTTTGTGTTGGCCGAAACCTAAGTGGGTGAGTTTTGTTGAGTTTTGTCATGGTTTTCACAAATGATTTTAGAAATCAATCTCTTAGTATGTATGCTTTATAAATCCAAGTTGAATTGTTAAACTAAGAACCCTAACCCTATGAACCTATCAAGGCCGAATCTATGTATAAAAGAGTTAGAAAGTTTTGAGTTTTAAAGTTAGTTATTTAGTCACTAATCCATGATTTATGGTAATCAAGGATCATTAATCTATGACTTAATCATGATTAGGAATTTTAAGGATTTTGAACCCTAAAAGTCAGCCCTTGGCCTAAACCCTAACCCTAAAGGTTAGAGGATTTTGTTTCAAATTTTAGTCTTGTAATAAGTAATCTATGTTAGTTAAGACTCTAGTAATTAGGATCCAAAAGATGACATTAAGAAGATAATCCTAAACCTATTTCTAAGTCTTGGCCGAACCTAGCCCTAAAGTGTCATAGATGGTTGTTAGTTGATTAATTATAGTTATGTTGTTTGGTTGAAGGTGGTTGTGTTAACTCGTGGCAGGATAACGAGGATCGTCGTGTAAGTATTTCCGGTGCTAGCTCAGATGGGGAAAAGAATCAACCTATCGTCGGAATCGATAAGTAGTAGATTATATGATAATTGTGTAGGGCGACCTAAACCCTACTAGTAGTTGAGTAATCGACAAGACCAAAATCATATTGGAAACATTTTCTGTAAAACCAATGGTGATTTGGGGATTGTAGGTTTATCGACATTAGGATGATTTTATCTTATCTGAGGTTGATTGAATTTATTATTATTATTTCATTGCTTATGTGATATTTTGTGATATTTGAATATTTCCTGATGTTATGTTATGCATGATCTGCCTGGGTTTAATATTATGCTTAGCTGATTTTTAAGTAAGAATATGTGTTGTTCGGGAGATAATTGTTTGGGTGAGAGAATAAAGGTGATTTAGAGGTGCCTAGCCTAATTAAGTGGTTTTATCTATGAGGAAAAGGTGTTAAGACTTTGATGGAAGGTTGAGGCACTAGGTTGTTATTGATGTAATTTAGGGAGATTCATTTATCGAGATATTGTTAGTCACAGCCGTGTGAGTGGAACACACGAGGTCGGGATATCCTATGTTGGGGATATCGGATATTGCGGGTGAGTGCCCTACGGATGTGGAGGCCGAGGTAGACTACCGTAATACTCTTTAGTTCTTGACGAGTTCGAATGTTCTTGGCACTGGACCGTTATGGAAGGATGTTCCTTGACGAGTTCGAATGTTCTTGGCACTGGACCGTTATGGAAGGATGTTCCTTGACGAGTTCGTATGTTATTGGCACTGGACCATTTTAGACTAATACGTGTTTAGTCTTTGATGCGTTCGAAAGTTATTGGTACTGGACCATTCTGGACTACTGACTAATGTGACAGGAGTGAAGATGGCCACATCAGTATAAAGTTTTAGTTGCATGGGTTGAGGGTAGAGGATGATATAGTGAATTGAGGATGATTGTTGATTTTGAGTGATGTGTGTCTGTGACAATTATGGTATAATTTACTATTACTCTTTTCCGCTTTTTGATGATAGAACTGTTTCTTATTCCCTATATCTTTCTGTGTGTTGTATTTTATTTCTGATGTGATCGTACGAGAAGACCCGATGGAGGAACCAATTGCTGAGAAGTTAGATGGAACTCCGTATGAACCGGATGCTGGAGGTCGAGCTGTGATCTAGAGCGATTAGAGTATAGACATGATGGCCAGTGTGTCTAAGGAGTATTTATATTTCCGCTAAGTATGTATGTAGTGAAGTCTATACCTGTGAGGGATCCTACTGAGAGGGTACCCTTAACAGTGTTTTGGTTTTGTAATAAATAAACATGTGTGTAATTATATATATTATAACTTTGGTGTGTTTTATATTTGTAGAAGTTATATGATCATTAAATAAGCTTTAAATTTTCACGTATTTTCAATAGTAAGTGCGCGATTAAGTAAATAAATCTTAAGGTTTTAATGTAATAATACAATGGGGCACAACGGGGTGTCTCAGGCTATATAAACCCCAAACCACAGATTTCCTTCTATTTACAACCCTCATTTTAAGCCCCACTTCACTCTTTTTCTAGCAATTCTCTCCAACTTCTCTCTAAGCTCTCCACCATCTCCTCCACACCACCACCACACGGCCACACCACAACCACCATCTACCACCACTTCTAATTTTCATTTCTTCCTCAAACATGGACTTATACACCTAGAGACATCATAATCTCTACAAGATTTCATAAAATAAAAAAATAAATCTCCAACACCATTTTCCTCTCTTGGCTGAATCACACCACAAGGGGAAGAAGGTTCCTTTTTGTCATCCACACTTCAAGAGATTTATATCTTCAAAGATAGAGGTAAGAACTTCACATGCATGTCCATTCCTTGTTGTTTCTTTCAATGCATGTGGGTTAACCTTTCATTCTCTCTCTAGATCTATTCGTAAAGGTAGGAACTTGAAGCTTGGAGTGGAGATCTTGATCTTGGACAAAGGTCACTTGGTTATCAACTAGCTAAGGTAGGGGAAGAAAAACCTTAACCTCCTAGTATTAGCCTATATGTTGGGGATGGGATTAAGCTTGTGATTTTGAACTTGCATGTTAAAAAGATTATCTTTTTCAAGGGGGAAGTATTAGGCCATAATGGGTTTTGAGGGTTTGAAGCTTACTTTGATAGATTTGTTTGGTTGCATGTTTATATATGTGCTAGAATGTTTGGATAAAATTATGATTGCCATGAAATGATGTGGTGGCCGAATACCCATATGTATGGAAGTGTGTTATATGTTTCTTGATGACATGAGAAAGAATGATGCATATATGTAAAATATTGATGTATGGCCGAATGCATGTATGAATAAGGCTTGTTGGATCTTAGTTGTTTTGGTTGGATGAATGAGTAAAAAGACGATAAGCCATAAAAGACATGAACATGGTATTTTTAGCCACCATGGTCATGAGCTATAAATGAGAAAAGAGAAGATTTTTAGTTGAACAAAGGACCATAAACATGTAAGGACTTGAAGCCATGAGTTTGATCCTCTTAAAATCTATGCACAAAGTATGAGGAGTTTGAGATAAATCAATTTTTAAATAAAGGATAAGAAAATCTAAGTGATCTATATTTTTATGCCAAGTGTCACTTGGAAATATACCTAAAAGATAAACCTTAATTTAATATATAATAATGTGATCCTAAGTGACTAGAGCCTATTTGTCATGTGTCACAAGGGATAAGATAAATGATGTAATCTTGACTTACCACATTCCTGGATGCCATGTGGCAAGTATTCTATCTTATAAAAATTGGCATCTTTTGCGCTGAGAAAAAGGATGCCAAGCGTCACAACTTTTCTTAAACTAAAAGTCATTTGTGGTTTAAGTGAAAACCACCTAGAAGATGTAAAAACTATGGTTGTAAAACCATGTGACTTTTGCGAAAAGTGATAAGTGGTTTTGATTTAAGATGTTTTCAAAATTTATTAATTAAATAATTCAATAAATAATAATTTAAATAAATAAATAATTAATTTATTATTTCCAAAAAATTGTTAATTAAGTAATAGGGAATTAAATATTTATTAAATATTTATTAAAAATAATTAAATAAATATTAATATTAGTATTTAAATAAAAATTAAATTTCAATTAAATTTCAATTAATTATTAAATAATAACTAATTATATAATAGTTAATTATTCAAGAAAAATAATTTATATTTTATGCTTTGATCCAAAGAGAAATGAATGGTCCTTGTAAATAAATAAGTGTGTACAGTACGTAGGCTAACCTTGCAATAGAAAAATAAGTGTGAGAACGTAAAGAATGCAACTGAGTGTTGCATAATAAGCCTGTGTGGCAAAAGAATAATGAGTCTTTGTGGCCAAAAATAATTCTCACCAAAATTTAATAATAATGATAACGTTGATGTTGGTTGTGCATACATACATACATTTGCATGTCCCGCACTGGATTGCATTGCCGCAGTAATCTGCCAAGTGGCCGCCTGTGAAGGTGTGTACCTGGTGTGTGACACCCTCTACCCCGCATGTATTTATAACGCGTAAAGAGCATACATAAAAGAAATTAAATAAAATAAATACATGCATTCATTCATTTATTAAAATAATAAATACCCATTGGTAGAAAAGGTACCACATGAACAAAGTCTCAACAACGCGGATAATAAAAAGAAAACAAGTTTATAAAAGAAAACATAACAATAAAAGAAACCTAACCCCGATGTCACATACAGAGCTGATGTAACCAATCCGAAAAAATATCACGGATAAACAACAACAACTAAAACAGAAACTGGGAAATCCTAACTAAGAGTTGCGACTCCTCAGAGTCACAACTCAATTGGCTACTTACCGTCCTCTGTATAAAAAATACATGCCAAAACAACATTAGAGAAACAGGGAGTAAGAACATATATAAGAAACATAATGGCATGAAGATAGGAAGTAAGACGAGCATGCATCATATAAACATAGCATATAATAACATACAGCATATAGTTATAACGTATGTATATATATCATCATGATAAATCAACCAAGTTATGCTATGCGGTGCAACGCTACTCCACTACTCCATTATACGTGTGGATCCAATCTATCTCAGGAAAGCAACTTCGGAGTTACATTTCCACATTGGCCAATAAGCACCAATGCCGGTAGTTTACCAAACCATGGGTGAACACCTTGGATAGCCGACGCACCGTACTCTAGGATGCGCCACCATGGGTGTATATGACTCATCTGAATCACCGTGGGCGGCCAAATCGCCGTACTATAGGACGACCTCCCCAATGTTGAGCTTCCCCCACTAACAACTCCAATACGTGGATGTATGAGCACAACAACAAACAACGGGTATTCACCACCTCCGCTTGGGCCAATAAGCACCCAAGTTTCATCACCATCAACACCTTGACCCTTAGGAGTTAAGGGCCCCTTGTCTAATAAGCACCAAGGTTCAACTTTAACAACACCTCGGTCAATAAGCATCTAGGTTACTTTGGCCAATAAGCACCAAAGCATAACGTGCGGCAACCCATTGGGTACCAGCATAACAAACATGTTATTCATAATTATCTTGTTTTTTGATTAACTTGTCTATCTTGTCTTTATTCGTTTGGTGTCTTACCTTTATCATTGGAGACAATTGGGGTGAACCACCCCTTATTTTCCTTTAATTCAAGTCTGCTCTGGTTGGGGGAGCACGGGCGTGTTTACCCCAGCCACTTAAGTGAAGCACGGTCGTGCTTCCTGTTATGCACGACCGTGCTAATGTAGCGCGATCAATTCAAATTTGAAATGGGAGCACAGGCGTGCTCCCTGTTAAGCATTGTCGTGCTTACTGGAGCGTGGTCATACTGTCTGGGCAGATTGGATGGCTCTTAGCCAAAAACTCCCTAAATTAAACACTCATAATCAATCCTAGGGTCATTGACTAAACCACTTGGCATATACCTCATCTCTCAAACTAAATCCATGTTTTATGAAAACGTTTGGGGAATTAAGCCATTAATTTAAAGGATTGGTTACAAGTCCTAATTTAATCAATTAGAGTCTTATTCATGTCGACAACGTTAAACTTCTCATATGTTCATCCATGGCATAAATCACCTCATACAATCAAACAGAATTCAAAGCATCTTATCATTAATCAAGCAGTTTACTCATGGCATAAATATTATCAATTTAAACAATTAATCATGGCATAAACAGTTATCAACATTCATGAGCAAACATACCAAATATTCCTAAGCATACACAAACTCATAGCAGACAACAAGTAAACAATTAATAATTAACAGGGTCATGTGAACCCTTCATCTTATGCTACCCCTTTGACAAGCGTAAGCAAACTGCCCTCGTTCCCTCGAGCGGTTCGATGATTTTCCCAAGTCTTGGCCAACACAAAAATGGTAACCAATTAATTCCAAATCACAAAAGGAAAATGGATTAAAGGGAAGGGTAAACGGTTACATTTCTAATGGCACTAACGCGTGACTTTCTCTCCCAAACTAGAGCAAGAACACCAAGAACTTGGTTGGGTTTAAAGGAAGGGAAAGGGAGACGTTTCTGTCACACTAGGGTTGTCTAAAGTGCCAAATTGAGGGTTTACACTCGTAACCCTAGCACATTGACTTTTTTTATATAAACTCAAACTCGAGCACAGCCATGCTCCATATTAAGCACGGTCGTGCTTAACTCAAGCACGGGGTCCTGCTTAATAAGAACGGTCAAGAAAAAGGAACGGCTTACGGAGCGCATTTGGACAGGACCGTGCTCCCCTTGAGCACGGCCGTGCTCGTGGCTCATTTAGACACTGAGCACCCAAACAAGCACAGGCGTCCTGGCACATAAGCACGGTCGTGCTCATGTACCAAAAAGGGATTCTAAACCTAAAAATCTCACTTAGACCTTCTACAAGATTTCTAAGGTAACTTAACAACATAAAACATACATATAAACACTCAGACTTTATACGAAAAACGGGGTGTTAAAATTCCACTTCCTTATAAATATTTTGTCCTCGAAATTTCTACTCACCTCGATTGAAAAGGTGTGGATATGCTTCCATCGTCTTGCTCTCCAACTCCCATGTAGCACTTTCATCGGTGGCCCCACTCCAAACAACTTTAACCAAGGGAATCTCCTTGCCTCTTAGCTGCTCACCCTCCGATCCTCAACTCAAAAGGGTAATACCTCAAAAGTCAAGTACTCTTTTAACTGAATCATGTCGGGTACTATCACATGGCTAGGATCATGAATGTACTTTCGAAGCTGGGATACACGAAAGACACAGTGAAGGTTGGAAAAGAAAGGTGGTAAGGCTATTTGGTAGGCAACTTCACCAACTCTTTTTAGAATTTGGTAAAGACAACTGGCTTTCATCACTCAACCAACCCCAGTTGTTGGAGTAACTCTCAAGAACACATGATCACCTTCCTGGAATTCGAGCACCTTCCTCATTTTGTCATGGTAGCTCTTTTGCCAACTTTGTACCGCTCTCATCTTTTATTGAATCATCCTCACTTTTTATGGTTTCTTGCACTATTTCTGGTCCTAGCACAACATTCTCACCAGGTTCATTCCAATACAAGGGTGTCCTACATTGATATGAGCCACGGGGGGGGGGGGGGGGGGCAAGTCAACTTTCCAACAACAATGATATGAGCCCAATGAAGACCCTGGATCAAGAATCAAATCAAGGACTTGGTGGGCCCATGACAAGAGTTAGATACAAAAAAGCCCAACAAGCTTTTAATTACATGGTGGCTATTTTGATAGAAGCAAGCCCAAGAATGAGACCAAGTGGAATGGAGCCCAAATTGATAACTTATCTCATTCAACTAGAAGACCCGTGAACATGCCTAAGTAGTTATGAGCAGATTTTACTTGTTTTGTTTTAATTCAATAAGTGTTTAGGGTTATTTGAGTGGATCCAAGTTTGTTAGTGTTGCAATTGGGTCAAGCCCATTTAATCTCATGTTGAGCACGAAATTACATAGGTTAGTTGGGAGGAATCTTTTGGATTGCATACCAAAAGTAACTCCATTTTGAATTATTAGTCTTTCATGTTTTTAGTTAATTGTGTGGTGGTTACACTTTTAATTTGAGAAATAAGAGTGGCTGGTACATAATGATAGAGAGAGGGTAATAAGTCACCTTTATGTGGCTGAGTTAAAGAAGGGTTTAGTGAGTCATTTGTTGTGGAATTAAGTGAATTATTATTTGGGGGTTATGGAATGTTGGGGAATACAATGTAATTCAGATTTGGGCAGCCATGGCTATATGTATTGGGCCCCTAAACACATGAATGATAACTTGGATGTTGAATTTAGATTAAATCTATTTGTGAGGGAATTGTCTCTCTTTGGTTATTGGTTGAGCCATCTTGTTCTTATCAAGAATCCACGATTCTTGTGGCGAACCTCACTTGGCTTATCAAACTCTCTAGTTTGTGGCGCCATCACCATCTCTAATCTTCACCATTTTCATATTTTCTTCCTTTTATGTTACAACTCAATTCTGACTTGGATTTGTTATTGTTAAAATTCAACCAAAAAGATCATCAAAGGCAACCTCACCATTTGGTTGTCATCAAGTGGTATCAAAGCTTAGGCTTTGGTTGGATTTTGTGTTTTTGTCCTTCATCTTCTACCTTTCTTCTTTTCTACCTAGAAAAACCCAAAACAAAAAAAAATTATTTTCTTGTTTCCGTTTGAAGGGAATTATTGTGTTATTGTGTTCATCTTCTTGCTGCCCAAAATCAACAAAAAAAAAATCGAAAAAAAAATGGAAATACATTTGTGTTTCTCTTTGCAAGCTTTTCTCTAGTGTGTTGTATGAATTAAAAAAAAATCAAAATCGAAAAAAAGAGAGGAAAACAACACCTAGAATTTCAAGAAAAAAAGAGAAGAGAAAAAGTTATATTTGGGCCATTTGAGTTCTTGAAATATTTCACTTCTTTCTTGTTTCATTATTCTCAAAGATTTTCCTTTCTAGCCTTTCCTTTTGTTTCCTTTGTTTTGATAAGTTTTGTGAATTTTGTTACTTGAATTTTGGAATTTTTGTGTGTTTTGTGTTTGACTCTTCTAAGGCCTAAAAGAGAACAATTGAGTGAAAAAAGGCAAGAGTGAAAATTACATCTTGTGTGGAAAAATCCATTTGAGGGAAATATACGTTGTGCACACTTGGTGAGTGGATTGGTTCTTACATATATATTTTGTTATTTTCTAACTTGTATTCTTTGCAATGTTGCGATTTGAAAATTTCGACTATGTACAAGAACATAGGAAAGAGGTTGAAGAGTGGATCCGGCAAATGCATGAAAGGCGTGACAAGATGAGAGAGAACGAAAAAAAGAGGTTGAGAAAAGAGGAAAGAATGAAAAGACAAATAGAAAGTTTTGAAGATAATGAAATTTGAAGAGGTTTCTCTATTGTGAGAGCTTCCCTTGGGTTCTTGGGTAAAAGAACTAAATCCGATCTTATCAAGGCAACTTGTGGCGATCAAACCCATGACTTATCACTCACCTTCTCACCTATATCTTGAGTGTGGCGTCAATATCCTTCTTTTGTCTGAAACTTCAAGGCGGTCCGGATTAGGATCATATCATTTGGTATCAGAGCATGAGAAGAAGGAGAGAGAGAAAGCAAAACAAGAGAATGAGGCAAAAGCAAAAGAGAGTGAAAAAAAGTGATGATCAAAAGGAAAAGGAAAGAGAAAGTGAAAAGAAGAGTGATGATAAAGAGAAAAATAGTGTGAAAAATAATGAGAAAAATAGAGTGGAAATTAGTGAGAAAAAAGAGAGTTATTTGGCCACAAAAAGTGAAGAGAAGAGGGCTTTAATTTCAAGGCAGCCTCAATGTATATTTTATTACAAGAATTTTAATTTGGTTGCTAACACCTCTAATGATCTCTTTTTGCCTAGTGGTGTTATAACTCTTTTGCAAAAATTTGGAGATTTCATCCCAAAGGAAGTACCCCATGGTTTGGAAACTTGCAAGGATTCCAAAAGGCTCAATAAAGCACATACTCATGCTTTACCTCCTATTGACATATATTTTGAACTTAAGTTTGATACAACTGATGTAATGGAAGAGTTCATCCCAAGGGAGGTACTCCAAGGCTTGGGAACTTGCAAGGTTACCCAAAAGTATGGATATCTTAACAAAAGATTTGATAACATGCTTGGGATTGAAGTCATAAATTCGAGGACGAATTTTCTTAAAGAAGGAGGGTATGATATGAGCCACGGGGGGCAAGTCAACTTTCCAACAAAAATGATATGAGCCCAATGAAGACCCTGGATCAAGAATCAAATCAAGGACTTGGTGGGCCCATGACAAGAGTTAGATACAAAAAAGCCCAACAAGCTTTTAATTACATGGTGGCTATTTTGATAGAAGCAAGCCCAAGAATGAGACCAAGTGGAATGGAGCCCAAATTGATAACTTATCTCATTCAACTAGAAAACCCATGAACATGCCTAAGTAGTTATGAGCAGATTTTACTTGTTTTGTTTTAATTGAATAAGTGTTTAGGGTTATTTGAGTGGATCCAAGTTTGTTAGTGTTGCAATTGGGTCAAGCCCATTTAATCTCATGTTGAGCATGAAATTACACAGGTTAGTTGGGAGGAATCTTTTGGTTTGCATACCAAAAGTAACTCCATTTTGAATTATTAGTCTTTCATGTTTTTAGTTAATTGTGTGGTGGTTACACTTTTAATTTGAGAAATAAGAGTGGCTGCTACATAATGATAGAGAGAGAGGGTAATAAGTCACCTTTATGTGGCTGAGTTAAAGAAGGGTTTAGTGAGTCATTAGTTGTGGAATTAAGTGAATTATTATTTGGGGGTTATGGAATGTTGGGGAATACAATGTAATTCAGATTTGGGCAGCCATGGCTATATGTATTGGGCCCCTAAACACATGAATGATAACTTGGATGTTGAATTTGGATTAAATCCATTTGTGAGGGAATTGTCTCTCTTTGGTTCTTGGTTGAGCCATCTTGTTCTTATCAAGAATCCACGATTCTTGTGGCGAACCTCACTTGGCTCATCAAACTCTCTAGTTTGTGGCGCCATCACCATCTCTAATCTTCACCATTTTCATATTTTCTTCCTTTTATGTTACAACTCAATTCTGACTTGGATTTGTTATTGTTAAAATTCAACCAAAAAGATCATCAAAGGCAACCTCACCATTTGGTTGTCATCATACATCTCCTCCCATAAAGAGCCTCATAAGGTGTCATCCCAATGCTGAAATGGAAGCTATCGTTGTTGGTGAACTCTATCAAGGCAAAAGCTTATCCCAACTACCCTACTGTTCTAGCACACAAGCTCTAAGCAAGTCCTCTAAGCTCTATTGTTGTAGGTGAACTCTCTCAGACTGACCATCAGTCTGTGGGTGATAGGCTGAACTTAGTCTAAGCTTTGTCCCTAGAGCCTTATGTAAGCTATTCCAAAACCTAGAGGTAAATCTGTGGTCTTTATCTGACACTATGCTAGAGGGTACACCGTGTAGCCTAACTGTCTCTTTGATGTACAACCTGGTCAACTTTTCTAAGGGGTATTCCATTTTCATAGGGATGAAATGGGCAGACTTAGTCAATCTATTCACAGCAACCCATATAGCTTCATAACCAGCTGAAGTCCTAGGGAGTCCAGACACAAAATCCATCGAGATACTGTCCCACTTCCATTCTGGGATACTCAAAGGTCAGAATCTCATCAAGACTTCTGGTGTTTTATCTTCAGCCGCATCCTTTTTCATCCTAGGCCACCAAAACATACGCTTTAAGTCCTGATACATCTTAGTGGCACCTGGGTGCACACTCAGTCCACTCCTATGTCCTTCTTCAAGGATCAACTTCCTATGCTCTGGAACATCAGGTATACAAACTCTATCCTGAAACCTCAAGACTCCATCACTTCCTTCCTTAAAACTAAGGTCTCTACCGTGAGCAAGCAACTCCCTTTGATCTAAGAGTTACTTATCTATCTTCTGGCCTTCTCTAATTTGATCCATCAAACTATTGGTGATCTTCAAGGTTCCAAGCCTAATACTCTTAGGGGTCACTTCCCAAGCTAAGCCCAAGTATCTAAACTCCTCAATCAAATCCATCTCCCTAACCATCAAAGCGGAGACGTGCAAAGTTTTCTTACTCAAAGCATCTGCCACCACATTGGCCTTTCCTGGGTGGTAGGTCAACTCAAATTCACAGTCCTTAAGAAACTCCATCCACCTACTCTGCCTCATATTCAACTCCTTCTGGTCAAAAAGGTATTTCAAACTCTTATGATCACTAAAGACCTCAAACCTCGCTCCATAAAAGTAATGCCTCCAGATCTTTAAGGCAAACACCACAGCTCCTAATTCCAAATCATGGGTAGGGTAGTTCTTCTCATGGGTTTTCAACTGCCTAGAGGCATAGGCCACTACCTTACCATTCTGAAACAACATACCACCTAAACCATGCTTAGAAGCATCTTAGTAAACTACGAAAGGTTCACTAGGATTGGCCAAAACTAACACTGGTGCTGATGTCAACATATCCTTCAAGGTCTAAAAACTTTCCTCACACTTAGAGTCCCACACAAAGAGATGTCCTTTCTTGGTGAGACAGATCAAGGGTAAAACTATCTTAGAGAAACCTTCTATGAACCTCCTATAGTACCCTTCTAAACCCAAGAAACTCTTATTTCGGCCATTGACTTTGGCACTTCCCACTGGAGCACCGTCTCTACCTTAGCTGGGTCCACGACTATCCCACCTTTAGAGATGACATGTCCTAAGAAACTCACCTCTTCTAGCCAAAACTGACACTTAGACAACTTAGCATATAACTGCTTCTCCTTAAGGGCCTGCAAGACAACCCTCAAGTGCTACTCATGTTCCTCCTTGGTCTTGGAGTACACTAAGATGTCATCTATGAAAATCACCACAAACTTATCCAAGTAAGGGTGATAGGTCTTGTTCATATAATCCATGAACACAGCAGGAGCATTAGCTATACCATAGGGCATAACCAAATACTCATAGTGACTATAACACATTCTAAACGTTGTCTTCAAAATGTCCTTAGACTTAACCCGAATATGATGGTATCCTGACCTCAAATCTATCTTAGAGAAGATACAAGCTCCTATCAACTGATCCATAAGGTCATCAATCCTAGGGAGGGGATACTTATTCTTAACAGTCACCTTGTTGAGTTGTCTCTAGTTGACACAACCTCATATTGCCATCTTTATTCTTTACCGACAACACGTGCGCTCCCCATGGGGATACGCTAGGCCTAATGAACTGTTTTTAGATTAGGTCATCTATCTGTTTCTTCAACCCAGCTAGCTCTAGAGGAGACATCCTATAAGGTGCTATGGATATAGGCCCAATTCCAAGCACTAAGTCTATGGTAAACTCCACATCTCTCTCAGGGGGCAAGTTATAAACATCCCCCGGAAACACTTTAGGAAATTCTTGCACAACAGACACACTTCTGACATCAGGAGGGCTCTCTACTTCCAGGAAATATAGCATCTTGTAAACTTGGGCCTCTTCTTTCATAGAAGCCTTAACTTGGTTGGCAGAGAGAAATCTAGGATCCTTAGACTCCATAGGAGTTCCAAAAACTAAGGTTTTATCAAAGCAATTCAAAAGGACATGGTTGGAAGATAACCAATCCATACTAAGAATAATATCAAGTTGTTTTAAAGGTAAGCATACAAGATCAACAGTAAAGTTCCTACCGTTAATGGTAATGAGGCAGTTCTTGCATGCATGTGAAGTGATAACAGGCTTATTTATGGGTGTGGCAACAATTAAATCACAATCAAGAAGGGTAACAGGAAATTTAAGATTCTCGACACAATCATGTGATATAAAAGAGTAAGTCGCACCGGAATCATACAAAATAGTTAAAGGAGTTCCATCAATTAAGCACATACCTTGGATCAAGTCCTCGGACTCGGAGGCCTCAGCTTCATTAAGAATAAAGACTCTCCTAGTAGTCTTCAGTCGGTTGGTTGAGACTGCATATTCTTGCTAGCACTTGGAGGTTCTGACTTTGCTCCTCCACACTCTTGGCTGATGTGGTCAGGTTTGCCACACTTGAAGCAGATGACGTTAGTCTCCCTGCACTGTGTAGTGAAGTGATCCTGTGGCCACACTTGCCCCATCTGATGGGCTTAGGAGCAGAAGAATTCCAACCCCTGGACCTGTCTGAAGAGAACTGTGGCTTCCTACTGCTCTGGGTATCAGAACTTTTGTAACTCGCCACTCTAGATTTGTAGGCATCTTCAAAGATTCTACACTTGTTCACCAGAACCGGGAAAACGCGGATCCCCTGATAGCTGATCGCCTACTTGATCTCCGACCGAAGACCATCCTCAAACTTTACACACTTAGAACAATCATCAGTCACAAACTGATACAGTGTGTAATACCTAGAAAGCTCCTCGAACTTTGCAATATATTCTCCCACGGACATGTTTCCTTGCTTCAGAGCCAAGATCTCCATCTCTTTCTTGTCACGGATGTCTGTCGGAAAATACTTTTACAAGAACTTGTCTCTAAAGGCATTCCAAGTGACTGTCGTACCGTCAGCCTCCATACGCTGGCGGCAGTTCTCTCACCAATGCTCAGCCTCCTCTGTCAACATGAAAGTCCCAAAGATGACCTTCTGAATGTCGTTGCATCCCATAGCTTGGGAGATATTCTCAATCTCCATCATCCACAACAAATCACCCTCGGGGTCATAAGCTCCTTTGAAAGATGACGGATTGTTCCGTTGAAACTTATTGAGACACTGGAACTAAGCTAGTCCTCTGTTGTTGTTGTTCTGATTCCGCCCTATCGCATTGGCAAGGAGTGCCAAAGCGTCAGCGATAGGCTGATTATTTATGCCTCTTCCTGCCATAGGTCCCTATAAATGTCCAAGACAACTATTAAATATGGAGAACTTAAGCAGGAAAAGTTACAGGCTCCTCACGTTAAGCATCATTGCCTATAACAAGTATAGACAATCCAAACAAGAGCACACAGAAGACTCATAACAGACTCATACCACAGCCTGATAGGACAGACCTGCTCTGATACCACTGAATGTGACACCCTCTACCCCGCATGTATTTATAACGCATAAAGAGCATACATAAAAGAAATTAATTAAAATAAACACATGCATTCATTTATTAAAATAATAAATATTCATGGGTAGAAAAGGTACCACATGAACAAAGTCTCAACAACGCGGATAATAAAAAGAAAACAAGTTTATAAAAGAAAACATAACAATAAAAGAAACCCAACCCCGATGTCACATACAAAGCTGGTATAACCAATCCAGAAAAATATCACGGATAAACAACTTCAACTAAAACAGAAACTGGGAAATCCTAACTAAGAGTTGCGGCTCCTCAGAGTCACTCCTCTACTGGCTGCTCAACGTCCTCTGCATAAAAGATACATGCCAAAACAACAATAGAGAAATAGGGGGTAAGAACATATATATGAAACATAACGACATGGAGATAGGAAGTAAGACGAGCATGCATCATATAAACATAGCATATCATAACATACAGCATACAGTTATAACGTGTGGGTATATATATATATATATATATATATATATATATATATATATATATATATATATATATATATATATATCATGATAAATTAACCAAGTTATGCTATGCGGTGCAACGCTACTCCACAACTCCATTATGCGTGTGGATCCAATCTATCTCATGAAGGCAACTTCGGAGTTACATACCCATATTAGCCAATAAGCACCAACGCCGATAGTTCACAAAACCATGGGTGAACCCCTTGGATCACCACGGACGGCCAGATCGCCGAACTCTAGGATGACCTCCCCTATGTTGGGCTTCCTCCACTAACAACTCCAATGCGTAGATGCATGAGCACAACAACAAACAACGGGTATCCACCACCTCTGGTTGGGCCAATAAGCACCAAGGTTCAACTTTAACAACACCTCGACCAATAAGCATCGAGGTTACTTTGGCCAATAAGCATAAAAGCATAACGTGCGGCAACCCATTGGGTACCGGCTTAACCAACATGTTATTCATAATTATCTTGTTAAGTCTTTTGATTAACTTGTCTATCTTGTCTTTATTCTTTTGGTGTCTTACCTTTATTATTGGGGACAATTGGGGTGAACCACCCCTTATTTTCCTTTAATTCATGTCTGCTCTGGTTGGGGGAGCACGGGCGTGCTTACCCCAGCACGGTCGTGCTGCCACTTAAGTGAAGTACGGTCGTGCTTCCTGTTATGTACGATCGTGCTGATGTAGCGCGACCAATTCAAATTTGAACTAGGAGCACGTGCGTGCTCCCTGTTAAGCACGGTCATGCTTACTGGAGTGTGGTCGTACTGTCTAGGCAGATTGGGTTATGGCTCTTAACCAAAGACTCCCTAAAACACTCATAATCAATCCTAAGGTCCTTGACTAAACCACTTGGCATATACCTCACCTCTCAAATTAAGTCCATGTCTTATGAAATAGTTTGAGGAATTAAGCCATTAATTTCAAGGATTACTAACAAGTCCTAATTTAACCAGTTAGAGTCTTATTAATGTCGACAACGTTAAACTTCTCATGTGTTCATACATGGCATAAATCACCTCATACAATCAAACAACATACAAAGCATCATATCATTAATCAAGCAGTTTACTCATGGCATAAATATTATCAATTTAAATAATTAATCATGGCATAAACAGTTATCAACATTCATGGGCAAACATACCAAATATTCCTAAGCATACATAAACTCGTAGTTGACAACAAGTAAACAATTAATAATTAACAGGGTCATGGTTACCCTTCAACTTAGCTACCCCCTTGCCTACATGTTCATACTATCCTTCTCCCCATACCTGGTTTGGAGATCTAACCTCTTTGAAAAGCGTAAGCAAACCGTCCTCAGTCCCTCGAGCGGCTCGATTAGTTTCCAAAGCCTTGGCTAACACAAAAAAGGTAACCAATTAATTCAAATCACAAAAGGAAAAGAAATTAAAGAGAGGGATAAACCGTTACCTTTCTAATGGCACCAGCATGTGACTTTCTCTCCTAAACTAGAGCAAGAACACCAAAAAACTTGGTTGGGTTCAAAGGAAGGGAAAGAGAGAGGTTTCTGTCACACTAGGGTTGCCTAAAGTGCTAAATTGAGGGTTTACAGTCGTAACCGTCGCACACTGACTTGTTTATATAGACTCAGACTCTAGCACGGTCGTGCTCCCCATTAAGCACGACCGTGCTTAACTCAAGCACGGGGTCATGCTTGTTAAGCACGGTCATGCAAAAGGAACGTCACACGGAATGCGTTTCCGATATGGTCGTGCTCTTCTTGAGCACGATCGTGCTCGTGGCTCACTTAGCCACTGAGCATGCCAACAAGCACGGGCGTGCTGGCACATGAGCACGGCCGTGCTTATTTTCCAGAAAGGGATTTTAAGCCTAAAAATCCCATTTAGCCCTTCTACAACATTTCTAGGGTAACTTAACAACATAAAACATACATATAAACACTGAGAGACTTTATACGAAAAATGGGGTGTTACATGGTGTCCCGCACTGGGTTGTGATGCCGCATTGGGATGCGATGCCCTAGTGATTTACGAAATGGCTGCCTGTGCCAAGTGTCCCGAATTGGGTTACGATGCTACAGTGATTTGCAAAGTGGCCACCTGTGATGATGAGTGCTAGTTGTCCCGCACAGTGTTGCGATACTCTGGGATGCTTTGATTTTTGGCTCGACATGCATTGCACTTTGGAGCATGAGTCTGTATTAGAGTTTGAGCATGCATCATGTGTCTAGGATGTCTTGATTCATATGATTGACTGTATTGGTTGTGTTGATGTACTTTTTATCTGTGTAAACCTTGTTTATGTTTGATGGCACGCGAGTGAAGACAAAACACGTCTAATAGTGGGCTCCTATCCTATTGAGAAATGGGGAATTTCTCACACCCGCTCTTTTGTATCCTTTCTTCTCTTCTTCTCTTTCAGCTTAGACAATCAACCTTATGGTCACGGAACCCGAAGAGCCTGTGGTGGTGAACCTACTGGCGGGCTAGTGGGAGACCAACCATGACATTAGGGTGGTCACCTTTTGGGGACTAGTGAATCTCCGAGCCACTTGCTGCTACGAAGGAGTGAGATATGCTCCATTTAGGATGACCGGATGGATGAGAGTCAGGATCTACATATGTGATGTTGGGGGGGGGGGGGGACACCAAGGTTTAAGCTGTTGCAACTGAAGCACCAATCAAAGAAGATTGGGTTCATGCCGTTTAGCCGCTTTTATGTTTTGTATGAGGATTTGTTTCCTTGCTTTCTCTTGTTCAGTTTTATTTTGTGGCCGACATAGAATCCCATTTATTTTTATTTTCAAAACTTTTTGATGGATCCAAAACTTTTATAACCTTAAATTTTTAAGGGAGACATGTGCGACCATATTCTGAACCATTTATCGCGTGTATGTTTTTTACTTTTACACATTTTCGGTCTTTATTTATTGCATCCGACTGGCTTAATGACGAATAATATAATTAATAATAAATTAATTACTAAAATATAATGGTTCGAGATTTGGGGATGCCACACAAAGTCACCATTGACGAGGCTGCTGTCACAACTGAGCTGGAGGTCTTGCCGTTGACGGTTGTGAAGCGGAATTACTTGAAATGGCTGGGATAGAGATTTAAGAGATTTTTTAATTTATAAATAATGATTAAAAATAATTTAAAGGTTAAAAATATATTTACCTACTTACTTAGGGACTAAACAACAAAAAGTAAAATTTTCCTTGGTAAATGATCAAAGAGATGATATGATTACATTAAGTGAACCCCTATTAAATTATTGGTTAGAAATAATACCAAAACAACTGAATTTCTTTAGGTATATTAGAATGTAGCTGAATTAAGAGAAAAAAATAATAATACTGATTTATTAAGATATTATTGAATGTCTGTATAAAATTTTTTATATTGATAATGCATAAAAATTAAACTCATACATTTTTCACATTCACTTAACTGAATTTAGATAAATTATTGCATAAACCAATGAGTAATGATATTCGAACATACAATTTGGACACCTTGTATAGACACCGTAGATCTTATGAGTGTCTTGGAAAATGATGAAATACATGATGAGAGAGGAGAAAACAACAAATAAGTTGAAAGTAGTACTTTTATACGGTGCTGGAGATCATTTTTGTGTCCAAATATCATTACTCATCTTGTATTTGTAATAAAGAATTAAAGATTAAAGATGCATGTGTTTAAAATACTAAGATATCTGATTTTAATATATTTTGTATTTAATTTTTTTTTTTTAAAAAATGGGCCGGGCTGGCAGTGAAGTTTAACTTTGAGATAAAAAGAAAGGGCTGGATTGACATTTGTTTTAAAATATTGCTATATATATTATATTAAAATTTATAAATATTATTTAATTAATATCGGTTCAATTATTGTTCAACTACAGTTGGATCATTGAACCTTGAACATGTACCTTCACCGGTTTAATGACTAGTCCGATTTCAATAACCTTGTTTAAAATGAATTAATCTCCAACTAATAGCCGTGAATATCTTTGATGTACAAAAGGAACAAAATTTGAACTGAAATTAGGATTGTTTTAAACGTTGTACTATGTCATAAATATTACTTAAAATTATTATTTCATATGTTACTAACAATGTTTTTAAAAACGAACCGGTCTTTGAACCAGTGAAAGCACTGGTTCAAGATTCAATAGTCTGATCGTGGTTGAACCGATAATAATAAAATAATATTTTTACAAATTTTAATATGATATATTAAGTAATATTAAGATAAATTTTAAATTCTCATATTTTATTAAAAATATAAAATATATTTTTTCATTTTATGTTAATAAATTAACAAAATAATCCCTATATTTGTTCTCATAAGTGTAAAAAAAAAAAAAACACCAAATTCAAGGACCATCAAAAGGATTTCTTATAATCTTTTTGGTCCAACTATAAATAAAATAAAATAAAACTGGAGCTATGCTAGTTTAAGCCCATTTTACATTAAAAAACAAAAGAAAAAGGCTTTGGATTGGATAAAAATGGACCCAAAACCCAAACTCATTTCTGCTAAACAACCTAAACAAAAGGAGTAGTAACCCTAGCTCTCAATATGTCTTCATCAGCCGCCCCCTCCCCTCTCACCACTTCTCTTCTTTTTCGTTCGTTATTCGCATGTTCTGTTTCTTCGCCGGAGGAGACCATCGCCGCTCATCGGACAGCCGCTCGCCTCCCAAATAGACTGCCGTTCGTGAGAGAAGCGAAGGGACATTGCCTCTGTTTGTGATTTAATGCTCTGCCTCTGTTCTGTTACTTCTGTAGCATTTGTTGTCTTCGTTACGAGAAAAAAAGGAAGCAAAACGATGGCGTTATGCAAATAATTAATTGACTTTAATGTCGAAAATAATAATAATTAATTGACTTTATAGAAAATACTTTCTTTTACATCGCTTCCTTTTTCTTTTATTATTTTCTTAATCTGATTTCGATTCCTTTGTATATATAAGCGGTGGTGATTTTGCCAACATAACGCTTCAGCTGTAAGAAAAATACCCTTATCTTATTGGAGAATTGCGAAAGTATCCAAAACACGTGTCTCTTTCCCTTCGCGCGTGTCGTAAGCGTGCAATAGAGCGCGTAGCTATGGGAGTCCAGTTTACTGGTAGAATGAACCAACGGTTACAAACTAACCCTATAAATCTCTGACGAAAATTACTTTTAGCTCAATTGTCCTTCTTTCTTCTTTTTCCTTCAACCTTCTCTCTTTACAGTTTCCCTTTTTTCATCTCCGGATATTCTCTTCGATATTTTCCAGAATCTTATCGATCCTCTGTCGAGAATCGCGATTCAGTAGATTCGCTGCACGAATCGCGATTTCCCGCGTAGATTAATTTGATATTTGCATTTTAATCCGATCGGTTATAGAGGAGACGAGAGTGGTTGGAATATTTGGAAAGTTCAGCTGTATGAACTGGTTCGGGAAGCTGGATTTATCATCGAATTTGAATTCCAATAACTTCATTATTTGTTTGTTGATTTTTATCCTCCATTTTTCGCCCCAGTTTCTCTGTTCCATCTTCAATTTTCAGAATTCGCCAGAACCGTTCTTAACCAATAGTAACTGTAATCTCAATCGTATTAGAGGATGGAGTCACGAATTAAGAGTAATCCCCAATTAAGCAGAGGTTTGTTTTTTTTTTTTTTAATTTATAATTTTTTAAGCTTTAATTTATATAGTGTTTTTTCGTCAATAAAAAAAAATTGATATACTGTTTTGTAATGTCGGTGCGTGGCGTTTTTTATGTTAATATAATATAATAATACGTAATGAAATGAATAGGAGTTTTTTTATTTTTTAAAAGATGCATTCTATTGATTCAATAACAGTGTGGACACGTGCATGTGTAGTAGTGTTATGTTAGGGAGTTTGATAAATTGAGTCTCCTAAAAGTGAATATGTAAACATCAAGTATTAGCCAGTGGGTACATCCACTTTTGCGAGGTTAGGATCGGAATTTCACTTTTTATATTTTGATGTTGATGAAGTAAAGACTCTGGGATTTTTGGATTATTATAGTTGGCACGTCCAAACCACAGTTCAAGTGAAAATGAAATTCCGTTTTTCTTTTTAGTCAATGGGTTACAAAATATAATCCACGGGGCACATCAAATTTTCTTCTAGACTGGATAGTTTTGTCTGGTTTTTCTCCAATAGTGCGCATGATCATTTTGTTATCACTAAAATATTGAAGGGTATGATTTGAACATGGAATTATTAACATCACATGCCGTTTTGTGAAAGCAGTAAGTTCTGGTGCTTTGTTGTTAAGTATTGCTTGATCAATTGGGTAGACAGATTAATGACAAATGAGGGTTGTACTTGTGTACCCAAGCTGTGTGAGAAGGATTGCATTTTTCAGAAGACTGTAGTTTCAACTCTTGTGTCCGATGTTATTAACTTGCATGCTTTGTTATTTCTTCCCACTTTCCAATAGCTCTTTGCTTTGGAAACGTTAACAGGACGCAGGAGAGGTCACCATCTGTTATTGTCATAGGTGGTGGCATGGCTGGGATTGCTGCTGCTCGTGCACTTCATGATGCTTCTTTTCAGGTATTCAAGCAAATGTTGTTAATTTAAACAATTATTGTTAAACTTGTTTGTTTCTATATTATAAAACAACGGTTTATTGCCTGAGCTTGGCTTGTGGCTGCTTAACACGATTATCCGGTAATGGGATTGACTGCCTGAATTGTAATTTATAACTCCTATCAACTAATGGTCTTCCTTTCAAGAGTAAAATCTTATACACATAAAAAAGATGAAACTTTGTTCACTGTTCTAAAAACGTTTGATGTAAATTGCATTCTATTTCACTGGGAAAATTGTTGGATTAAACAATGTTTGTGATTGTTCCTTGTTTTTGGCTCAATTTATAGGTTATCTTTAGGTAAGGTTGTTTACATATAAGCTTGTAATGGTTCCAGGAAGTCACCTTGGGTGATCCCTTCCTGTTTAGATTGGGCCGGTTTTGTACACTAGTTAAATAAAATCATACATTAGGGGAATAAAATTCCACGGAAGGCATGCTAGCATATGAATTGAGGCATCATCTTTTCCTTATTTGTTTTGTTTTGTACTGTTTCCCCTTATTTTTTATTATGAGAAAACTGACAGTAATTCATGTGTTTCTTCCCCAATAATGCAAGTCATGAGGTGGCAGTATAATTGAAAAATGTTTGTGTAGCACAGGATTGTGTTACTTGTTACTTGTCATTTGAAACTTAACCTACATAATATGCACTCAGTAGTTTGTCAATATGCATTTGTAGAGCTGGTCAAAATAGTACATTTATCTTGTAGTTTTTGGTCAGGTTGTTCTCTTAGAGTCAAGGGAAAGACTTGGTGGCCGAATTCACACTGATTACTCATTTGGCTTTCCTGTTGACCTGGGAGCATCATGGTAAAGCTTATCCCCTTCACGTTCTGATGTACTTATCATTTTGATGAGAATGCAAGATTTGTTCCATTTGTTTTAGTATTAAAAGTGGCACATTGTTCAGGTTGCATGGAGTTTCTAAGGAGAATCCGCTGGCTCAATTGATTGGGAGGCTGGGGCTACCCCTTTACCGTACCAGTGGGGATAACTCTGTGCTCTATGACCATGATTTGGAAAGGTAAGTACATGAATTCTTTATGTTCTAGTAGTAAGCTAATTCTGCTAAACTTGCATCATATTTGATGATCATTTCAATTGTTATTTGGTGACCTAGTAAATATTTTAATTTATCTCTCCCAATAGCTAAAGTTGTTAGGTGAAGGCACATGAATGATTTTATATATCTAACATGCCCCCTCATGCAAGTGGGCTTGAAGCATGTAGGGGAGCATTCTCCCTGCTTATATGGATCTTCACACTTATGCTCCTCACGTAACCCATTCTTAACTAATGTGAGACTTCATCATTTACACTTAAGTTCCATCATTCCCCCCCTCAAGTGTGAGTTCCAATATCAGCATGCTCCCCTCAAGTTGAAGCCCTCCCTCCCCACCACAAGTAGGTTACCAACCAAGACTCAAGTTTTGAGCCAATGCTCTACAAAATGGGTTGGGCACAAACCTGAGCATCAATCACCTTCTCCAAATTCTTGATCCAGCTGAACCATTGACTTTGATACCATTCATGAACCGTCTCTCCCAATAGCTTAAGCTGTTAGGCGAAGGTACGTGAATGGTCTTATATACCTAACAAAATCCGTCAACAGCCTAATTCATTTTCATTGAAATTTGTCTACTTGCAGCTATGCACTTTTCGATATGGATGGGAATCAAGTTCCACAAGAGTTGGTAACAAAAGTTGGTGAAGTATTTGAGACAATTTTACAGGAGGTAAGCTGATTTTTTTCTGGTTATTTGGTTTAGCTGAATAATTTATTTTCATAATAAAAAGTAATTTTCAGGTATACCATTTGTTTACAAATTATCACTTTTAATTTTTGTTTGTAACCTTATGCAGACAGATAAAGTAAGACAGGAATTTAAAGTAGACATGTCCATACTCCGTGCCCTTTCAATTGTTTTTGAAAGGAGGCCAAAATTGAGGTTATTCACATCATCATCGTAAAAATTAGTTTCTTTGACACCAGTATTGCTTGAGGCTGAGTAATGGATTCATTCTTGAATGCAGGTTGGAGGGCCTCGCTCACAAGGTCCTTCAGTGGTATTTATGCAGAATGGAAGGGTGGTTTGCTTCAGATGCTGATACAATATCACTACAAGGTTGGGATCAGGTAATTCAAGATGTTTTGATTGTATTAGCTGTTGAGTTCACCCTTGTTCCTGAATTTTCCCACTAAATGATATTCTCTTTGATGTTACATACAGGTAGCTTCTGTAGTGAAACAAATAAGATTGTAAAGTCGTCTCATAGCCAGGTGCATGAGTCTTCAACATGCAGCCTTTCTATGACCGATAAAATCATGTAAATGTGTTCCCTGATCTACATATAGGAGTATGCATCTGATTGGAATGCTGAGACTAGTGTTGGAAATGCAAGTAGATTTTTATAATGCTATGCTTGTGAAACCTTGACTAAATTAACAAGTCTTTTGAAATCCCCCATCGACTAGAGATATGACCAAAATAGTCCTTGTAAGGCTTGGGCAATCCTCACTTATTGAGCTAGTTTTTGGGGTTGAGTTAGGTCTAAAGTCCAAATTCTTTGATGGTATCAGAGTCTTTTCTAGACCTACTATTGTTGGGTCTGTTATTCCACCTGCATTTATCCACGCTCCAGATGTCCAGTCTTGGGCGTGATGGGTGTGTTGAGATCCCACATTGACTAGAGATATGACCAAAGTAGTCCTTCTAAGCCTTGGACAATCCTTAACTCTGGAGCTAGCTTTTGGGGTTGAGTTAGGTCGAAAGCTCAAATTCTAAAAAAATCAAATTGCATCATGTCAAACGAATGCCAACATGAATGACTCATTTCTTTAAGATTTGAAACAAAAGTTAGCATAACAGAAAGTCATTCTAATTTTCTGTCCCTACTATCTGTTGCACGGTTGTAAAGTGGTAAACTAACTTGGTTTGTGCTTTAATAAAAATGGGAATGCCCTTTGTACTGGCCTGCCATAAGGGAAATCAGAAAAGAATGTTAATCAGACTGGACTAATAACTGACATGTTTTGACATTAATTAGAGCATCGCATGTTGCTAGGAACTTTCTAATTGACACATTTTTTTTTTTTTTTGAATTGTTTTATCATCATATATCTAATCTCTCCCCTTTATGTACATACAGGAAGTACTGCTCCCTGGTGGTCATGGTCTTATGGTCAGGGGCTACCTGCCTGTTATACATACCCTAGCTAAGGGCCTTGATATTCGCCTGGGGCACAGGTAAATATAAGTTTTACTTTAGAACTATATGCCCTGTTGTTTAATTAAATTTACCGGCATTGGTAATACCGGCCTTTTCAGGGTCACAAAAGTAGTTAGGCGATATCATGGAGTAAAGGTTACAGTGGAAAATGGGAAAACATTTGTTGCAGATGCTGCTATTATTGCTGTCCCTCTTGGGGTGCTGAAAGTAAAGAGCATATCATTTGAGCCTAAGCTCCCTGACTGGAAGGAAGCTGCCATTGCTGATCTTGGGGTTGGGATTGAGAATAAAATAATTTTACACTTTGAAAATGTCTTTTGGCCTAATGTGGAGTTCTTGGGAGTAGTAGCAGAGACTTCCTATGGATGCAGTTACTTCCTTAATCTCCACAAGGCTGCAGATCATCCTGTCCTTGTTTACATGCCTTCTGGGAGGTTGGCCAAGGACATTGAGAAAATGTCCGATGAAGCAGCTGCTAACTTTGCTTTTATACAGCTCAAGAAGATCCTTCCAGATGCTTCTTCACCGGTAACCATACTATTTTTACTAGTGTCATTTTTAACTGTGCAAAAAACATGTTTCAATCCGGTAACCGTCTCATCCATTTAGATTGTGTCTCTTGAAAAATTAATTACATTATTTATTATAAATATATCCTTTCTAAATGACATGACAAAATCTATGTGGGTAAGACATGGAATGAGACATCATTCTGGAACAAGTGATCTCCATTCAATTTATTTAGGATACCATCAATGCATTCTCCTATGGTCTGTATTTTAAGATGTAATTTGTTTCCATTATGCAGATTCAATATCTTGTGTCTCGGTGGGGCTCGGATGCCAATTCACTAGGTTCATACAGTTATGATGCAGTAGGGAAACCCCATGAACTCTATGAGAGGCTACGGGTCCCAGTAGATAATTTGTTCTTTGCAGGGGAAGCAACAAGTATGAGCTATCCAGGGTCTGTCCATGGTGCATTCTCCACTGGAATGATGGCTGCTGAAGATTGCAGGATGCGTGTGCTCGAGCGATACGGGGAGCTAGATTTGTTCCAGCCAGGGATGGGAGAGGACGCTTTGTTCTCTATCCCTCTTCAGATCTCTCGTCTGTAAATAATCTTTGGGTCACACCTCCTAGTGGATAGAATCTTCCATACTTACGCTCCATTTGGATTTTGGCCGACACTTCTTTTCCGTTGTGATCAACCTGTAGCAACTGTTTCCTTGTGTATTGGCCAAGTATGTCTTATGCGGTCACCTTCTGAGTTGCATGTCCGTAGTTAATGCTGTGAAGAACTGGTAGTGTGATTGTTATTATTATTTGAATAAATCTCGTTTGGAAACAGCAGAAGTTCATCTTAGTTTCAAGATGCTGCATCTGCATTCATTTTTAGTTATATTTTTGTGTAATAAAAAACATTGTCAACCGTTTCGTATTCTCTCTCTTATTTTAGATCTTACCATTTTTAACTGCCGAATTTGAAGCATTAAATTTTATCTTCGAAGAACTTGGCAAAATTTTATCTTTGAATACTTAGTTCAGATTGGTATCACCCTATTAATTATGAAAATTTTTAATTTATTCATAATTTTAAGATAATAATTTTTATAAATTCCCATATTCATTTAGTAAGTTGTCTACATGTTCATTTATTTCTAATAATTCTTCATATGGATATTCACGTGCTTCTACTTCTTGTTCATATGCTAGTGTATTATTACTTGTACATAATTTTGGTTGAAATTTTCTTCCCAATATTGATTTTTTTTTCCAATTATTATTTTTGACAGTCCTTTGGTAAATTCATAATAACACACTTAATATTTTTTTATCCATTATTCTGAATATCAATATTCATCATCCGAATATATTTCTTCTATAATAAATCTCATCTCTTTTAGATATTCAAATTCAATATTCATAACTATGTTATTTAAATAAAGTTCTTCCTGCCTATATTGTTCTTTTTATCTTTTTTATTATAATTTGTTTACAATCATACAGAAGGTTCATTTCTAAAACACTTATTATTTACATATATGTTTGTTCATCAAAATTCATTCTTATTTTAATCACTATCTCTGTCCTCAAAAGAAGAAGCTTCTATTTTAAAATAATTAGTAGGTCTTGAGGAGGAACTTGAAGGTCCAAGTCCCCATTTATTTCTTATATATTTTATTCCTTCTCTAAAATGTTTCTTTATTTTTATTTCATTGTTTTCTAAGTTAGTTAATTCATTCTCCTTTCTTATAATTTGTTTTTCAATTAATTTTATATCTCTATTTTCTGGATCATTTTTTAGATAATAACTTAAGACTACAGAAAGATCCTTAATGTCTAGTTTTGTTTTTTCTTTCTTTGAGTTTAATTCTTTTATTAATCGTTGTAATTCTTTTACTCATATTTTATTCTTTAAATATAAAGATAAATCTTTTACCTGATTAGTTAATTTGATAATGTCATTTTCTTCATTAGTTCTTTCTGGTTTTGGATTACTAATTGGTCTTGATTCAATTTCTAGTATTCTTGGTCTATTCATTAAAGTTCCTAATTCTGTTATTTTATTTTTCTTAGGATAATAAATTTTTCCTATATCTTCAAATAGCCTTAGAATATCTATTCGATCATTATTTCTAAAAGTAATATTATGATGTGAATTTGTCAGTGCATAATTTACACAATAAGTTATAGAGAATATCTTGTCTCCTGACTTCATTAATTCTCTTAAAAACTCATGTTCAAGAGTTAATGCTTGATCTAGTCTTTGAGTGTTTAGTGGAATTCCTATATTCGGTCGAATTTCAAACTTTAGTTTCACATATGCTAGATTTCTTTCTATGACACCTAATATTTTATCTTTAGGATCATTTATTCTATTATCTTTTAGAACTAATTCAATAGGTGAAATTATTCTTTCCTGAAAAGTTGCTTTAATTAAAACTTGTACTGCTCCTATAAAAATATACCCTAATTTTCTTCTATGTTCTTGGTTCTTTAAATTTCTTTTTAAATCTGAAATTTTTTCTTTACTTATTAGTTGAATACATGTGTTACCTTGGGTTTATGATATATCTATAGGTATTTCATTCATTATTCTTCCATAGTATATAATATTTTCCTTTTGGTTAAATTTTCTTATTATATTTGTAAACCTTTCCTTTTTTCCTATCATATTAGCATTTTCTACTAGATCTTGATCTTCTTTTTGTATTTTCTGAAATAATTTCAGATTTATTAAGATGATTCCTTCATAAATTCCATCTTCTTCAGTAATTTATAAGTGTTCTATTTCACCAGTATCAACTTTCTCTAATTCAGACATTATTTTCAGATAAATAAAGACTATCTAAGAAGGGTGACTTAGTAATTGAGACAATACCGATGTCCTATTAAAGAAAACCTATTTCACTAAAAGTTAATCGCGATATAACATTAAGCATATATACAAAACAAAGAAAATATAAAAACTTTAAATATATAGGACAGAAATATAAGCATCACATCACATATACATATATACCACAAACACATTGTGCTAGTTTACTTTAGACGGTACCCCATCAGTGGGGTCCCGATAGTATATACCATCATATATAAAAGAAAGTATATCAAAGGTCCAAAGAAGATATCCTCACTAACTCTCCTCACACCCAGCCCCTCTCAAAATACATTAAAAATGGGCTCATGCTGACAACCTATGTACATAGCACGCACTGGCCTCAAACCCTAGCATGGACGGCTAGAACTACCCTGACTCTCCCTGCTTGCACGTCTATACATCTGCTACCGGGGTCTCATTGATGGTCCTGACGCTGCTGCTCCACTACTGCCAGAGATACTCCCTCGATGAGGGCGTTGGAAACGTCACCGATAATGAGCGCTATGTCGAACATGATCTCTGGGAAGTGCTGGCGTTGGAACCATAGCCTCTGCACCAGGAACTGTCCAAGGATATGGCAGCAGCATGGCGGAGGATAAACAAAAACTGGAAAAAGGTAAGGTCTGCCTAAGACGAAAAGTCCCGACAAATCCAAAATGAGGACCATCCTCATACCTCGCATATGCGGACACCCATACCGCACTAGGTGCTGCGTCACTGACTTCTTCGCGAAGTCTTGTGACACGTGTCCTTGCAAGCATCACTGGTTGATACTTGGACATGGCCATAGGGCGCTCAAGCGTGGATGTACTTGCGCTCAAGTGCTCCACGCTGCCCCCAAAACCCCAGTTTCCGTTCTCACTAGATTCGAAGCCAATCGCTCGTGTAATTTTCAAACAAGGTTCCACACATATAGATACACATCTTAAGCATGTAAACAAGGTCTTAAAATGCATATGTTACATTAATAACCCGTTAAAAGAAATTCCGCCCTCGGAATTTACGTACCTTAGAAAAGATGTGGATATTGCTGCTGAATATCTGCCTCACGCTCCCACGTAGAATCTTCGGTAATCTCATCCCAAATGACCTTGACCAAAGGAATCTGTCTACCGCGAAGCTCCTTAATCCTTATATCCGTGATCCAAACAGGTAAGGCCTCATACTCTAGATTCTCTCAGAGTTGTATAGACTCAGGCTCAAGCACATGTGAAGGGTCGTAATATTTTCTTAACTGGGAGACGTGAAAGACATCATGAAGGTTAGAAAAGTTAGGTGGTAAGGCAATATGGTAGGCTACTGGAGCAACCCATCTAAGAATCTGGAAAGGTCCAATGAATCTAGGAGTAAGCTTTTTAGACTTGATAGCTCTACCAATTACAGTCTTCGGAGTGACTCTCAAAAACACGTGATCACCTTCCTGGAACTCTAAGGGTCTCCTCCTCTTGTTGCTGTAGCTCATTTGCCAATCCCGCGCTTCCTTCATCTCTTATGTAACATCCCAGTTTCTCACATATATGTTTAATTATTTTATATTAATTATCTGGATGTTTATTTTTATGTTGTTTAGTTTGAGTAATTTTATTTACTCATTTAAAATATTTTATTGGGTGCATTAACACTGCGTTACTACAGTGTATACACGCTTGCAGGACAATAATGTTACGCTATTGTCACAATTATTATTTTTTTAGAAAAATATTTTAAATAATATGATTAGAAGAAATTTATTTTCAGATTTTATCTATTTAATCTTAGATTTGAAAATAAATTAGTTTAGTGTTAATTAGAGATTAATTTTGGATCATTGATTTTCTTGGTTGACCAGTTCAATCATTAATCTCTACTCTAATTCAAATTTTGAAATTTTATATTTTTCACTCGTTATTTTTATATCCAAGGGCCAATCTTATTTCCTTTTTTTAGACTCAATCTCAACCACACATTTTACCTACTACTAACTAAAAGAAAAAAATCTCTTTCTCTAGGAAGACACGCACCACGACCCACATGACCACCTCTCTTCTTTATCTTTTATTTTTACCTCTTCTTCCTTCATCAAACTTAAGCTACTTTAATGGGAGTATGAATGGAAATGGGAGTTGAACTCCAATCCTTGAAACTTAAGCGATTTTAATATCCTTAAGTGAGAAAGTGAATGTTAAAATCCATAAAGGAAAAAGGATAAGTTTAAACAATTATTTTGGAACTTTGACTTTTGGTTAAGGTTTTAGAAATGGTTTGAGAACTGTTTCGATCGTACGTTATATTTTGTATTACCAAAATGATGCTTTAGAAAATAAGTGTTTTAAGGATCAATGAAAACAAGAAGGAAGTGTTGTTTTTCCAAAACTATTTTTATAGGGTTTATAACCCTCTTAAAATGTTAAATTGATTCCAAAATGGCTTTGATAATTGTTTAAGTCATAAAAGGATAAAATCATGTTTCAAGAGGCAATGAAATTGAGTTTTTAAAGAGTTCAAAATGGTAAAATGGACCGAAATTAAAAATTCGACCAACATTGTTTTTATGAGCTAAAAACTAGTTTTGACACTTAACTAAGTATCCTAACGTCCCAAAACAAATCCTTAACCTTTAGGACCCAAGAATCGATGAAAAAGGAATTACCTGATTTTCAAACTTAGAGGCATTCAGCCAAATTTTAGGACTTTGAGTAAAATTTTATTCAAGACCTTAACTTAGTATTTTGAATATCTGAAAATGAGTATTAGAACCTAACTAAGTAATGGTTTTGAGTAAAAGAAGTTTATTTTGAAAGTTTAGGGGTTTCGGTCCTAAATCAAGTAAAAATGGGAAAATCGTCTTTCAATAATTTCAACCACACATTTTACCTACTAAACAAAAGAAAAAAAAATGTTTTTCCTCTCTCTCTCTTTCACACGTGACAGCCCCTTCTTCTTCTTTTTATTTTTTTCGTTCTTCTCTCTTCATAGAACACAACCACACCCTTCCTTCCTTTCCTCTTGAATCAGCGCCGTCCAGCCCACCGCCAGGCGCGCGTCACCGCCGGAGCGCCGTCCGTCCGACCGTCGGAGTGAGGACAACCACGCGATCCCCGCGCTTGGTTCGTCTACTCCTTGCTAAGTGTCTTACGCGTCTGGTTCGTTCCTCCGCCGTGAGCTTTGTCGCAACGCCGCCTCCAACCCACCGTTTGGTTGCGGCCTGGTCAATTCTGGTATGGAAAACACGACCAAGCAACTCAGCTTTTCGTCCCAAGTGTCCTGAACAGTTTTGTTATTCGTTGTGTCACCGTCCCTCCGCCGCGTTGCCGCCGCCGCCGTGCGTACCCCACAGCACCACCGCGTGCTTCTTCTTCTTCTTCCTTGGGTAAGTGGAATCTCATCTATAAGTCTCATATTCAGAAAAATACCCAAATCAATTTTGAAACCCTAACCCTATGCCTTTTGATTTCAGTTTTAAACTTTGGAATTAAATGTGTACTTATGCATTTGAGACTATCAATTGATGTTTTACTAAACTAATTTCATGATTCTATGAGCAAAACTAGTTTTCCTCAAATTAGGTTTAGGAGTCCTAAACCCAAATCTGACTTTATTTGAAATTGACTCAATTTTGTGAAATTAACTATGATTTAGTGCAATTAGAACTCCTAATTGATGATTTATAAGTTCAGTTTCATGATCCTTTAATCAAAACAAAGATTCCTCAAATTCTGTTATGAACCTTAAGCCTGAAACATGATTTTTCTTTGAAAATGGCTCTATTTTGTGTAATTAAGTGTTTAGATCAACTTAGAGTGTGTGTTTGATGATGAGTAATTGATTTCTTGATTTTCTGGATGTTGCAAAATGTTTGGACTCCCTCGTTGGGACGTTGGTTGTGTTTGTCAATGCTTGGAGAAGCCTGATTTGCCTTATTGGGAGTTGATAGGAATTACCTGTGCAAGTTGCAAGGTGTCAAAGGAACCCGAGGCATCATTGAGAAGGAAACAAACTATTCAAAACATCAAGGAGAGGATCTTTTTCTGGTCTACAAAGGTAAAGGGAGCTTACCTGAAGGGTTTTGGTAACTATGTGCTATTTTGTTGTTGTGAGGTTATTGTGGTTATGTACGATGTGTGTTTTAAATTCGATGAGATAACTGTTTATGTGGTTTAAGTATATCTGTATGTATGGATTGAACTACTGATTGTTGGTTTGACTGAAAGCCTGACAGTGGTCAGAGCTCAATGATAGTAAGAATAATGCTTTAAAAGCTTGAGAGGAAAATTTGAAGTTTTGAGTTATGATTTTGGTAAGTACGTGGACTATGTGTCCTGTATGTCGTGGGTTAAAGTCCCAGTCGACATAGTTGAATTCATGTTGTATGTGTCGTGGGTTAAAGTCCCAGTTAACATATTTGAACCTCCGTTCGGTGTGTTGTGGGTTAGAGTCCTAGTTAACACATTTTAATCTTTGATGTGGGTGTCGTGGGTTAGAGTCCCAAGTCACACAGTTGAATATCTTTTGTGTCGAGGGTTAGAGTCCCACATCACACAGTTGAATATTTGTGTCGAGGGTTAGAGTCCCTAGTCACACAGTTGAATATCTGTTGTGTCGTGGGTTAGAGTCCTAAGTCACACAGATGAATATCAATTGAATCTCTATTGTGTGTGTCGTGGGTTAGAGTCCCAAGTCACACAGTTGAATCTCTATTATGTGTGTCGTGGGTTAGAGTCCCAGGTCACACAGTTGAATCTCTGTATTTGGTGTCATGGGTTAGAGTCCCAGTTGGCACATGTGACCGCGTGTCCTATGTTGAGAATGAACAATGTAGATGTCTAAGTAAGAATAGTCGTGAGTGGTAAACCTCGACAAAGAAATAAATGAACGAAAAGAAAAGTAAGGAGAACAAATATTAAGATTTTATAGTGTATGTTAAAGTGTCGTACAATTTTATAAATTGCAATGACTGTCGGGTATGAATCTCATTGTTTAGAATATCTTGTTTGTTCTGAGAATTTATGTGAAGTGCATATGTGTATATGCTGTTGTCTGTGTGTCGTGATGTAGTTATCATGATAAAACTCATATGTTGGTATCTCACCTTTGTGTTATTTCTGTTTGATTTCTATTTGTGGTATTCTGGTTTGAGTGTACAAATGAGGCAGAGAAGTTCCCAGCTTCACTCGGGGATATTATTCCCAATCTTTGAAGATGTCTGATGCTAGTTATAATGGTGAGTACCATGGGGGTCTTCCCCGGGAATGTTTATGGCTTGGAGAGCCTTTATTTTGAATGGAATGTATTTAGCTCGGAGCTCTTTCCTTTTTGATGGAAATCTAAGATTTTCCTTTTGGTCATGTATAGTTTGTTAATGTAAATATTTTCAGAATAACACCATCTTGATGTATTTTGTATCACTGAAACTTCTGGGATGAAAATATAAATATTTCAGCCGGTGTTTTTATTTTGGGATGTTGAAATTACAAAGGAGACTATGTCGAAAATTTTGTAAAAATTCTAGCTTTTTATTCAAGTACATTTCTAAAATAAATAGGCTTGTCAGGCTAGGATTGTAAGCCTGTGCGCCGGTCACGGCTTAGGTTTTGGGTGGTGACAAATTTTATATATATGATCAGAATCTATACAATGATATATGAAAATGTGGTGTTATTATTTTAAAATAGGTTTTAAGTTTTACTGCAACCGTTGGAAAAATTGTCTACGCACTTTCATGACCTATAGAGAATTACTCGAGATATTTTCCGAAAGCAACCAGTAATTATTATTTTATTTTAATATGTTATTACGAAACTGAGTTAGTCAAGTAATGCCCAAGAGGGGTGTTACATTAGTGGTATCAGAGCTGGTCGAGTCTTTCGGAAACCTAGGGGAATAGGTCTGTTATGTTTTTGTTGTGTGATCTCTGGTTGGGTTTCCTTGTCGAAGCAATGTATGTTGGATTATAAGTAATTATAAGTAATGTGTTTTTATCTTGATGGGGTATATGAGTTTTGACTTGTAGGAACCCATGTCTAGTAAATTGTGTTTTGGTCCATGTGTGACACATTCAGGTTATCCTTTTGGATTGTGTCAGACATTTTAATAGTATGCCTGTTGTAAAGGATTTTCTGAGAGTTTTCCTTGGAAATGTTCTAAAATGCTGCTAGAAAAGGATATTATTTTCGATCGATCTAGTTTCTAGATTCGGTCCGATCTCTAATCTCCTTGTGTGGGATGTCGCCTACAAAGTTAATCGAGTTAGACGTCTCGATTCAATTGGAAGATCTGTGGTCTAAACAGTTTGTTAGACCGAGTGTTTTCCTTAAGGAGCACTAATGTTGTATGATGGTTCGAGAATCTGCGTGGATTTCTGACAACTCAACAAAGTGACGATTAAGAACAATTATTCTCCATCGTGTTTAGTTGATATGATAAATCAATTAAGAGGAGATATTGTCTACTCAAAGATTGACTTGAGGATGAATTAGCACCAGATTGGAGTGAGAACCGATTAAATATTTTTGGAGTCGTTTGTAACACCCCCACTAGGTATTACTACGTACACATGCGGAATTTAAATTAAAAAGATAATTTGCTGGTTGCTTTCGGAAAATAATTTATATAAGTACATAAGCGTCTGAAATTGGGTATAAAGATTTGTCACGACTCCAAACCTAAGCCTTGATCGTCACACAGACTTATAATCCTAGCCAGGCAAGCCTATTTAATTTAGAGATATACTTGAATAAAAGCTAGTATTTTTACAAAAATTTCGATAGAGTCTTCTCTGTAATTCGAACATCCCAGGTAAAAGAACACCTGCTAAAATAATTACATTTTCATTCTAGAATTCCAGTTACACCAAATACAACCAGGCAGTAATATGCTATAAATAATTATATCAATAAGCTATACATGACCAAAAGGAAAAGCATAGGTGTTCATTCAAAAGAGATGCTCTCCGAGCCATAAACATTCATTTTAAAATAAAGACTCTCTGATCCATACTCATACATACTATCAAAAATCTAAGTATCAAACCCTAAGCTGGTCGTTCTAAAAGTTATTTCTGAGGAAAACTCGCGTGGTGATTCCACAATCAAATACTTCATCAAACAAATAGATCTCAGTCTCCGAGTGACTTAGGAAGACTCCTCTGCACCATCTGTACCGAAGTACCCAGGGTACAATAGCGAACCAGAAGAAACCTGATATATCTGTATGGGTGAGATACCGACAAATGGATATATCACACAACAACCATATACATGATACATACATCACCTCAGCACATTAACATTTAATTATTATTCAGAGATAAAATAACAAGTGTTATATCAATGGGTCTCATATCCGAACAATAAGTTTTATAAAGAAAATGCATGACACTTCAATAATTAGGCTCTAAACTTAATCTCATGAGATATCATCACCGTTTTATCATTAAGAAATAAAGAGTTGATTGGACTCGTATGCCGCATTGGCAAGTTGTCTCCGTCACCTCATTTACCCGGATCAACATCATCACGGATCCCTTATCAACTGCCACCCAGATGTATAAATCATCGAACACCACATCTTAAGCGGGTATTCGGTAACTCAAGCACGTCTGCTAAGGCGAAATGCATATGAATAAAAGACTTTTAATTATCAAGACTTTTCTTTGTGTTCACTCTTTTCCGTTGTCGAAGCCCAAAGCTAATGACTATTCACAATTTTCACCATTGGAAAATCAATAACACAGGACGTGCAGTCCGAGTGCTCAATCACAACACCTTAGACTGATGTCGCAGTCCAAGGTTGTGGTCGTAGAAACAATTATAATTTCATTCATGTTTTATTTCAACATGATAAGGACTCCTAGTCCATACCAGCGAAATTAGGACACACAGTCCTCAATTCCAAGATTAGGACTCCTAGCCCATAATATCACAATTAGGACCCTCGGTCCATAATTCTTGACACTGAATGTTAGAGGCGATGTCTCGCGAACTAGATTCTCTTTCACATGTGCTTACTTTTCGCTCAGTGAAAATCAAAAACCAAAATAAAACCTTGGTCACTTATCCAAGTAACCAGAACCTTTCTAAATCATTTAGGAGAAAATCTTTTCCTTTACAAACTCTTTTATAAAACAATTAGGAAATTCATTTGTTTTTGAAATCCTTGTTGGAATAAAGTCAAATATTTTCGAAGGGGTTTTTCCTTCATAAAACACATAGTTTAAAAAAGGCTTTCTCTCGTACAAACTTTGGATCATAAAAAGGTAGTTTCTATTGACTTAAAAACACTTCAACGTTTCTTTTCAAAACAAGAACTTATTCTCTTGAAGTAAGCGTTTTAAACAAGGAAATTTTATATATGAAACCAATACTTTCAAAGTTCTATTCAAGGCTTATTAAGGCTTTTAATCCTTATAATCATTGAGCACAGACTCAAGTCCGGCTTCTCAAACTTCAATCAACAGTAATATATTCTCAACAATAATATCACAGTTGATGATAGTTCATCACATATATACAATTCACAATACTTTAAGGCAAGTAATAATCAACTTCAAGTAATAATCACACTAGTTCAAGTAAACAAGTCATTCAAGTATTTGCTCAATATCACAATAATATTCACAACACTCAATTAAGCACATACACCCATGCATATAGTTATTGAATATCCCTAGGCAAGCTCCCCTTACCTTTGAAGACAAGTAAAGGATCCTTGTCTCAATGCTCACATTAGCTCCAATAGTGTAACTATCTACTCCATCAAGCAAGCATAGCCGTGTCAAACGTCTCAGAGATGGAATCCAACAACGCGCAACAACCAAAATCAAGAAATCAATTACACATGATCAAACACACATTCTAATTTGATCTAAACACTTAATCTTATTATCAAACAAGGTCATTTTCAAAGAAAATCATGTTTGGAGCTTAAGCTTCACAATACCCTCTGAGGAAACTTTGTTTTGATTAAAGGATCATGAAAATGAACTTGGGATCATCAACTAAAAGTCCTAATTTCCTAAATGCATACTTAATTTTACCAAACATAACCAATTTCATAAAAATCGAATTGGGGTTTTAGGGTTCATATCCTAAATTGGGGTAAACTCATTCTAATCCTAGAATCATGAAATTAGTTTAATAAAACATCAATTTTTAGTCTCAATTGCATGAATACACATTTGATTTCAAAGTCTAAAGCTAAAATCAAACTGTTAGGGTTAGGGTTTCAAAATCAGATTTGAGGTTTTGAACTAGAAGAGATTAAGGGTAGAATACTTGCCCAAGATGACAAGGAAGAGACAAAGTGGTGGCTGTGACAGCAGCCATGGCGGAGGACGGCGGTTCGTGGCGGTGGCTGTGATGTTTACTGACTGAAATGACGACCCAGAATGAGCTCACCGGATCCACACTCGGGTTCATCTTCTTCCTCCATGGCACGGTGGCCGGACTGAGTCCGAACGACAGCTATGGCGGCGCACCGCGATAGTGACGCAGCGAAGATGCTGATGCGCGACGCGAACGGAAGGAGCGAAATGAAGCAGAACGTGCATCGTCTCCTCCGCTACCAGGCGTGACCGGACGACGAGCGGCGTCCCTACGGTGGCTGTTGGGAGGTGGCTGAGTTGTGGGGAAAAGGAGGAAGAAGACTAAGTTGAAGGGAGGAAGAAAAAAGTAGCAGAGAAAGAAAGAAAGAAAGAAAAGAGTGAGGGGGAAGGGTGGGGATCGGATTTTAGATAGAAATAGGAGAGAGAAAATCTGTTTTTTGTACTAGTGGGTACAAAATAAGTGATAAATATTAAGCCTAAAAATAAACAAGTTTTTAGTTTGTCAATCCAAAAATAAAGGCTGACAAATATATACTTTCAAAATTTTAAGTAAAGTAGAGATTGATAGTTGGATTGATCAACTAAGAAAATCCCCGGTCCAACATTTAATCTTCGATTAATCTCAAACCAGTTTATTTTCCAATCTAAAATTAAATAGAATGAAAATATGGAAATATTTTTCTCTTAATCATATTATTTAAAACATTTTTCTGTACTGGTAATAATAGTGACAATAATGTAAATTATTGTCTAGTAAGCGTGCATTCACTGAAATAAGTCAGTGCTAATGCTCCCAATAGAATAATTTGAAGAGAGTAATTTGATTACTCAAACTAAACCACATAACCAAATAAACATAAACATCCAAATAAAATAATTAATCATGTGTGTAAAAACTAGGGTGTTACATCGTTGATGCAGCTTACGAGGAAATATCAACTCTTTGTATGTCTGAGGAGCTGACTAAGTTGTCCGTGATCGTGCTCGATTCAGGGTGACCATACTAAGCGCGTCTGGAAAGACTTTGGTCCTTATTGGAACCAAGGTGAGTCGATTTGAATTTTCAACCTTAGATGAGTGTCTATTGATTAAGAAACTCTTAACTGTACTATTTGATTCCTTATGGGCTAGTAAGTTGACATTTGTTCCTCGAGTCTGTATGATTGTATTAAACAATCACGGTGATCAAGTTTGTATGTGTCAGACAGACTTTTTTGATTTTGATTTGAAATCTATCAGGACTCATAAATTGGTGATGCTAGTCCATAAATTTCAATTTATTCTAATTGTTTTCCTTGCTTGTGAGAAATTGTGCTCACATTTCTGAATAATCCTCAGTGTATTAGACATTCGAGTGGATTGATTTGGTAATATCGCCTGGATATTTTCACATTTCATTGAAAGAATTTGTTATAACTATTTCTTGAGTTGTAACACAGATGACTTCGTGATAATAGCAGTTTCTTTATGAAACTTAGTTTAGTCACATTTACTTTTGGAAGATGTGATCCAGCCTGATTTTTTGGCCAGACTGTTTTCTTTTTGAATCATCGTTTTGTAAATTTGTCGTGATAAGAATGAATACTTTTGGGGTTAGGGACTGTTCATCTTTTGATCACCTAATCCGCTGAAAGTTCTTGTGAAAGAAGGAACTTTTGTAGAGTCATGTTTGTAAGAATGTACCAGGCATTTTTACACTCACGATCCTATTGAAGAATCTTTTTACATATTGGACACTCATGTATCTTTCAAATTTTATAAAATTCTTCTCTATGCTTTCTTGTGAAAGTGAGACCAAGCAAATTCCTTTCTTGAGAAATTCTTTTCGTAATCTTTTTAAGGCCAAGTCTTGTTGTACTTCGATAGAACTTGTTCCTTTTGGATTAATTTTAATCTATATCTTTTTCAGGCGTCATTGACGTGTGACCTATCTCATGAGTAATGAGGATGGGTATTTGATATCAGGATGTCAGAGTTAGTGGAGTACGCTAAAAGAAAAAGATGATAATTTGACATTTGAGACCTCCCTTGTTAAGATGTAGGCGTTGCCATGAATTTCAATATGGGTTTACCGAAGACCTCTAAGTGTCTTGATTAGCTTCGAGTGATTGTGGATAGGCTAATGAAGTCGACACCCTTCTTACCGGTTAAGATCCACTATGCAGTGGAGAAGTTAACTGAAGTATGTATCAGAGGACTGAATGGGCTTCATGAAGTATCTTCCAACATCGTTCCAAATGAAGACCTGAAGTTTACCAACGTTTGTCGGTAAAGTCTTCTATAAGTGTTGAGGACAAGTTGAGGCTAAGTCCAACTGATCACCCTCAGCTCGATGGGCAAGGAAGAAAACGACCTAACCATTAGAAGGTCGACTGGGAGTAAGTGTGGTATCTAAGTACGATCATCCCTATAGTTGGATAGACAAGATGTAATAGGAATTTTGTTGAGGTGTAGATGTGACTGATAAGATGAGAACCCTAAGCTCAAACATCATTAAGTAAGTCTATTTCAATAGATCTTATCATGATTGAGGCAAAGCATCATTAAGGAATCTAGGGTAATGATCCATGTCCGTAATTACGATTGATTGTATGAGTTGGAAGATTTACAAGAAAATGTCTATAGTAATTTCACTTAAGTAGACTCGATCGAAAGAGATGAACTTTTGTGTTATCTAAGTTTGTTAGAGAAATTCAAAGTTGATGAGATTAGATCATCCTATCTGGCGTGTTGTATTTTGATTTTAGTTATCTTAAGAAGTTTTATGATGTTTTGATTGGAGACTTGAAATATGGGATTTTGATATGACCTGGAAAAGTAGACTATGTTCAGAGGGGCTAAGACTACAATTGGATACCTGGAGTAGGAAGTGGATGCTTGTTGCAGTAAAGTTAGTTTGATCTTGGTGATAACCATGAGAGTTAGATGGGTGGAAAGCAGTTTTTCTAGTGCAGTAATTGAGAATAGAAGTGATTAAGCTTTGATTTTGCTCTTCATGTAGGAGGAACTAAGATAAAATGTAGGAGGAACTAAGATAAAATGTCCTGGACAATGGATATAATGTGGTGGTAGATAATTTTGAGGATGAAAGAGAATGTAAGAATTGATTATGTTATGAAGTTACCAATAAGAAGAATGAAGCAACTGGAAATACACCATAGAATCTAAGATAGGAACTGATGTGTGTGCTGTGAAAGGAGTGGGAATCTTAGTCTAAATCTTGGTGTTATCAGTAAGAGTTAAAAATGTCGAAGGAAGATTTTTTCTAATGGGTTAGTATTGAAAAGAAAAGTAGTTCAGTTTCGATTATATCCTGATGTGTGAAAGATTAAGGTAAAATTGTTAAGGACATGAAATATGGATTTAGGATAAGGGATTAAATTTTGAGGGTTAATATAATGAAGAATAATTATGAAATGTGTTGTTAAGTTACAAAAAAGTCACCTAAGGGAAAGTGAATATGGGAAGTACAATATAGGAACTTGGGATTAAGATGTAATTACAAGATCCTGTTAAGTTTCGAGTCACGAAATTTCAAGGATGAATTTTTTTTTAGTGGGGTAGTAATGTAACACCCCGGTTTTTACCGTTCTTCAATAACAATAAATATATATATATATATGTGTATATTTGTTTATAATATTTTATTTGGATTGATTAATTACCTAGATAATTATTTTAATTTATTTTACGTGGCTTGGTTTGAGTAATTTTATTGACTCATTTAAAATTATTTTATGGAGTGCGTTAGCACTGACTTATTTCAGTGTATGCACGCTTACTAGACAATAAATAAAATTATGTTATTGTAACTATTAGTATTTGTTTAGAAAATTATTTTAATTATGATTAAAAGAAATTTATTTTTAGATTTTATTCTATTTAATTAAATTTTAGGTTTTAAAATATGTTCGTTTAAAATTAATGGGAGATTAATTTTGGATCATTGATTTTCTTAGTTGATCAATTCAACTATCAATCTTTAATCTAATTTGAATTTTGAAATTTTATATTTGTCAATCATTATTTTAGATCTAAGGGTCAAGATAATATTTTTCTCTAAACTTAATTTCAACCACACATTTTACCTACAAAACAAAAGAAAAAAAAAATGTTTTTCCTCTCTCTCTCTTTCACAGCTGACAGCCCCTTCTTCTTCTTTTTATTTTTTTCGTTCTTCTCTCTTCATAGAACACAACCACACCCTTCATTCCTTTCATCTTGAACTAGCGCCGTCCAGCCCACGGCCAGGCGCGCGTCACCGCCTGAGCGTCGTCCGTCCGACCGTCGGAGTGAGGACAACCACACGAGCCCCGCACCTGGTTCGTCTGCTCCTCGCTATGTGTCTTACGCGTCTGGTTCGTTCCTCCGCCATGAGCTTCGTCGCGACGCCGCCTCCAACCCGCCATTTGGTTGCGGTCTGGTCATGTCTGGTATGGAAAACACGACCAAGCAACTCAGCTTTTCGTCCCAAGCGTCCTGAACAGTTTTTTTATTCGTTGTGTCACCGTCCCTCCGCTGCCGCGCGTACCCCACAGCACCACCGTGTGCTTCTTCTTCTTCTTCCTTGGGTAAGTGGAATCTCATCTATAAGTCTCATATTCAGAAAAATCCCCAAATCAATTTTGAAACCCTGACCCTATGCCTTTTGATTTCAGTTTTAAACTACGGAATTAAATGTGTATTTATGCATTTGAGACTATCAATTGACGTTTTACTAAACTAATTTCGTGATTCTATGATCAAAACTCATTTTCCTCAAATTAGGTTTAGGATTCCTAAACCAAAATCTGACTCTATTTGAAATTGACTCAGTTTTGTGAAATTAACTATGATTTAGTGCAATTAGGACTCCTAATTGATGATTTATAAGTTCAGTTTCATGGTCCTTTAATCAAAACAAAGATTCCTCAAATTGTGTTATGAACCTTAAGCCTGAAACATGATTTTTCTTTGAAAATGGCTCTATTTTGTGTAATTAATTATTTAGATCAACTTACAGTGTGTGTTTGATGATGAGTAATTGATTTCTTGATTTTCTGGATGTTGCAAAATGTTTGGACTCCCTCGTTGGGACGTTGGTTGTGTTTGTCAATGCTTGGAGAAGCCTAATTTGCCTTATTGGGAGCTGATTGGAATTACCTGCGTACGTTGCAAGGTGTCAAAGGAACCCGGGGCATCATTGAGAAGGAAACGAACTGTTGAAAGCATCAAGGAGAGGATATTTTCACAAAGGTAAAGGGAGTTTACCTGAAGGTTTTTGGTAACTATGTGCTATTTTGCTATTGTGAGGTTATTGTGGTTATGTATGATGTGTGTTTTAAATTCGATGAGATAACTGTTTATGTGGTTTAAGTATATCTGTATGTCTGGATTGAACTACTGAATGTTGGTTTGACTGAAATCCTGACAGTAGTCAGAGCTCAATGATAGTAAGAATAATGCTTTAAAAGCTTGAGAGGAAAATTTTAAGTTTTGAGTTATGATTTTGAGTAAGTACGTGGACTATGTGTCCTGTATGTCGTGGGTTAAAGTCCCAGTCGGCATAGTTGAATTCATGTTGTATGTGTCGTGGGTTAAAGTCCCAGTTAACATATTTGAACCTCCGTTCGGTGTGTTGTGGGTTAGAGTCCCAGTTAACACATTTGAATCTTTGATGTGTGTGTCATGGGTTAGAGTCCCAAGTCACACAGTTGAATATCTGTTGTGTCGAGGGTTAGAGTCCCAAGTCACACAGTGGAATATTTGTTGTGTCGAGGGTTAGAGTCCCTAGTCACACAGTTGAATATCTGTTGTATCGTGGGTTAGAGTCCTAATTCACACAGATGAATATCAATTGAATCTCTATTGTGTATGTCGTGGGTTAGAGTCCCAAGTCACACAATTGAATCTCTATTGTGTGTGTCGTGGGTTAGAGTCCCAGGTCGCACAGTTGAATCTCTGTATTGTGTGTCGTGGGTTAGAGTCCCAGTTGGCACATGTGACCGCGTGTCCTATGTTGAGAATGGATGATTTCGATGTCTAAGTAAGAATAGTCGTGAGCGGTAAGCCTCGACAAAGAAATAAATGAACGAAAAGAAAAGTAAAGAGAACAAAAATTAAGATTTGATAGTGGATGTTAAAGTGTCGTGTAATTTTATAAATTGCAATGACTGTCGGGTATGAATCCCATTATTTAGAATATCTTGTTTATTCTGAGAATTTATGTGAAGTGCATATGTGTACACGCCGTTGTCTGTGTCGCGCATGTAGTTATCATGATAAAACTCATATGTCGGTATCTCACCTTTGCGTTATTTCTGTTTGGTTTCTATTTGTGGTATTTTGGTTTGAGTGTACAAATGAGGCAAAGAAGTTCCCAGCTTCACTCGGGGATATTAGTCCCAATCTTTGAAGATGCATGATGGCAGTTATAATGGTGAGAAACATGGGGGTCTTCCCCACGAATATCTTTTAGAACGACCAGCTTTGGTTTTTAGACGTTATTGATTTATGATAGTATGTATGTTTATGGCTCGGAGAGCCTTTATTTTGAATGGAATGTATTTGGCTCGGAGAGCTTTCCTTTTGGATGGAAATCTAAGATTTTCCTTTTGGTCATGTATAGTTTGTTAATGTAAATATTTTCAGAATAACACCATCTTGATGTATTTTGTATCACTGAAACTGCTGGGATGAAAATATAAATATTTCAACAGGTTTTTTTATTTTGGGATGTTGAAATTACAGAGGAGACTATCGAAATTTTTGTACATTTCTAAAATAAATAGTGTCAGGCTAGGATTGTAAGCATGTGCTCCGATCGCGGCTCAGGCTTTGGGTCGTGACAAAATATATATATAATCAGAATCTAGACAATGATAGATGAAAATGTGGTGTTATTATTTTAAAATAGGTTTTAAGTTTGACTGCAACCACAGGAAAAATTTTATACCCACTTTCATGACCTATAGAGAGTTACGCGAGATATTTTTCGAAAGCAACCAGTAATTAATATTTTATTTTAATATTTTATTACGAAATTGAGTTAGTCATGTAATGCCCAAGTGGGGTGTTACAAGAAACATAGTACCATCGAGAACATAAACCTTTGTACTCTGTCACCTATATTGCTGTATAGTTTTAAACAAGTACAAAGAAGGAAAGTCAAAAAGCAACCTTCGATACAACAGGTGACAACTCTACTTTGAGCATTCGTTTGACAAACAAGAGCACTTCTCCATTAAACATATCAAGTTATCAGTCTCAACGGTTCCTAGCATTTAATGATATGTCTAAACGGATACAATATGAAGACAGTTGAAGAAGTTCAAGACAGCAAAGCACTCTTCCTATAAATACTGGATGAACCCCAGTAAAGAATATATAGAAGCTCTGATATTTAAAAGTGCCTAAACTCTGTTGAAAATTCTCTTGAACAAATTCCTTTGTAACACTTAACTGATCTTAAACTTTCACACTCTCACACTTAGTGAGTTCTTAGATCAAAGTTTGTAAATCTGTTTGTTAGAGTTAGAGCCTGAAGAGGCTTGGTTGATAAAGAATACATGTAGCCTGAAGAGGTGTTGAATACTTGTAATCTATTTGGAGAATGGTGGAGAAAAACCTTCAGGTAGAAGGGACTAGACGTAGTAGCTCTTGGTTGGAAGAGAGTGAACCCGGATAAATCTCTTGTGTGAATCTTCTTTCCCTATCTTTTACAGTATTTGGTTTTACTAACTGTGGGAACTTGAATCTGAGTTTGTTAACTCTTTAAAATTTTTTTCTTGTTTGTGTGTTACTTATCTTGTTTTGCTTGCTAAAAGGTTTGAGAAAAGGTTTTTTAGAAAAACTGTTAATAAACACAATTCAACCCCCCTTCTTGTGTTTCCTTGTGTCAACTTCAGTTGGTATCAGAGCTCAGCCTCGAAAGGGTTGAGCATCTAATAAGTGCTGAGGGAGTACGATCCAACAAGCATGGATAGAGAAGGATAACCAATCAACAGACCTCCTCTCTTTGATGGTAGTGATTATGACTACTGGAAAAAGAGAATGATGACTTTTCTTGATGCAAAAAATGTGGATATCTGGGAGCTGATTGAAATTGGCTACACTGTGCCAAGAGGTGAAGCTAGAGCTGCTATTCCTAGAGCTCAATGGACTCCAGAGCAGAAAACTCAACATCAACTCAATCTTAAAGCTAAGCACTACTTGATGTGTGCTATCACCAGATCTGAGCATGATAAAGTCCATAGCTGTAACACAACTAAGGAAGTATGGGATACTCTTGACCTAGCTCATGAAGGGTCATCCCAAGTCAAGGAGACAAAGATAAGCATGTTGGTTCACCAGTATGAATTATTCAAAATGGCTGAACATGAAACCATAGATCAAATGTTTGGAAGATTTCAAACTATGACCAACAGTATTAGATCTCTTAGAAAGACATATGAGAATAGAGATCATATGACAAAATTTTTAAGGAGTTTACATAAACAGTGGAGACCTAAGGTCACTGCTATTCAGGAGGCAAAGAACCTCAATACTCTTACTTTGGAGGAGCTTCTTGGATCTTTGAAAGTTCATGATCTTGAGCTCAACGAAGAAGAAAGTTCCAGAAAAGGAATGATTGTTGCCCTAAAGGCAAAGAAGGCTAGCTCATCCAAAGTTCTCAAAGCTGAGGAATCATCAGATGAAGCAGACCCTTCTGACAGTGATGAAGGATCTGATGAGGATGAGCTGTCTTTCATCTCCAGAAAGATTCAACATATGTGGAGAAAGAAAGGTGGTTTCAGAAGGAAGCAGTTCAACAAAAAGTTCTTCAAGGAAAAATCAGACTCCAAGGAAAAGGTCCACCTCTATGTTTCGATTGCAAAAAGCCTGGTCACTTCAAAGCTGACTGCCTAGAACTGAAGGACAAAAAGAAGTTCTTCAAAAAGAAGAAGGGCTTAATGGTTACTTGGGAGGATCTTGATTCATCATCATCTGAAGAAGAATATGAAGCGGAGGAAGAGCCAAACATTTGTCTCAAGGCTGGCACTTCTTCAGAAAGTGAATACATTGATGCTGAGGTAATGGAATATGATTCATTTACTTTACAAGAAGCATTTGATGATTTGTTACACAACTCGTCCATTCTGTCACATGAATATAAAAATCTCAAAAAGAAATTTTCAAGGTTGATTAAGGAATATGATAAAGTTTGCATGTAAAGGCAAGCTCTTGAATATGAAAACAAGAAGCTTGAATCGGAGAATGTTAGTCTAACTGATAAACTCAAGGTTGAGCCTGATGTCCCTTGTGAAGTTGCAAAACTAAAACAAGATGTGACATATCTGAAAGACACTCTGTCTAAATTCATAGGTGACTCAGAAAATTTAAGCTTAATAATGAGGTACTCTAGGTCACCACATGATTAGTCTGGCTTAGGCTATGACAAGCATGAAGCATCTCACAAAGTATCAAAGTCTCATGCACATCACAAAACCAAAGCACAGCATGTTAACACAAAATCTAGCTCGTTCAACACCTACTGTAAAGTATGTGGAAAAGGTGGTCACGTAACATCTAAATGCATACATCATAAGCATATCAAACTTGCTCGTCTAGTGACTGCTAACAAAAAAGGACCCAAGTCAATATGGGTACCTAAAGATAAGATTATACCTGTTGCAGATTTACTTAACAACAGAAAAGAAACACGCATCTTGGTACTTCGACAGTGGTTGCTCACGTCACATGACGGGAGAAAGGTGTATGTTCCAAGACCTTAGACATAAAGATGGTGGCTGGGTTACCTTTGGAGGTAATCAGAAAGGAAATATCATTGGAGTAGGTAAAATTGGTAAACATCATTTTCCCTCCATTGATAATGTTCTTTTCGTTAATGGTTTAAAACACAATCTGCTGAGCATAAGTCAATTATGTGATAGTGGGTTTGCTGTTACTTTTGACAATAACATGAGTAATGTCAAGAAGGCTGATGGATCACTCTTATTCACTGCCAAGAGGCAAAACAATCTGTATAAGATTGACTTGGAGGACCTCACAAATCAAAGTGTCTCATGTCTAGTGTCCATTGAAGATGAGCGATGGATTTGGCACAAAAGGCTAGGTCATGCAAGTTTGAAATTAATTACAAAGCTAAATAAGCATAACCTCGTGAGAGGCTTACCAAGCCTTAAGTTCAAATTTGATGCTCTCTGTGATGCATGTCAAAAGGGAAAACAAGTCAAAGGTTCCTTTGAATCTAAGAATATTGTTAGTACCAATAGACCACTAGAGTTGCTACACCTTGATCTATTTGGACCAACAAGGGCTGCCTCTGTCAGTGGGAAGAAATATGGTCTAGTCATAGTAGACGACTACACTATATGGACATGGGTTATGTTCCTAGCTCACAAGGATAAGTCATTCAAGGTCTTCTCTGTATTCTGCAAACGTGTACAGAATGAAAAAAAGCATGTGTATCACGTCAATCAGAAGTGGCCATGGAGGAGAGTTTGAAAATGAGCTATTTCAAAAGTTCTATGAAGAAAGTGGTATACTTTGTTAGACCCAATGATTGATTTTGATATATGAAAAATACAACTTAATATGTATGCAAGTGTTTTAGTATCAAATAGAAAAGATAGGTATCAAGCAGTGATCAACAAGTTCAGTGAGCAATCAAAGGAGAATATTCAAGGAAGAACTTGGAGGAATCAAAGAGCAAAGACGAAGATCAAGGAATCATCAAGACAAGATCTTAAAGGAGAAATTAGATTTAAGTATTAGATGATTTGTAAGAGATGAAATCTCTTATTCATAAATAGTTCAATTAAAAAGATGCATGAAGAAAATAATTTTTCATAACATGTATTAAAAGGAATAAGTTTTCATCAATGAAAATGATTTTTGGAAATACTATTTTTTAATACAAAGCTCTTGTCCAACACTGCAGTAATACAAGCGCTCGTCCAACACTGAAGTAATACAAGTGCTCGTCCAACAATGAAGTAATAGAAGCGTTCATCCAGCACTGAAGTAATAGAAGCGCTCGTCCAACACAAGTGACACAAGCGCCCGTCCACTAAAGTGATACAAGCGCCCGTCCACTAAAGTGACACAAGCGCTCGTCCACTAAGGTGACAGAAGCGCTCGTCCACAAAAGCCTTTGGACCTGCTAACTTCTTAATGAGAAGCTCCGTCCAATGACGTGGCATATGGAGCTCGTCTACCATATGGAACTCATCTACTAAATGGAGCTCGTCTACTAGTTGGAGCACGTCCAATTACTTTGTGTTTTAGTACTCCTGTTCGCTGACGTGACATTTGGAGCTTGTCTACTAATTGGAGCTCGTCCAATTACTTTGTGTTTTAGTACTCCGGTCTGCTGATGTGTCATATGGAGCTCGTCTACTAGCCCATCCGAATGTAAAATCTTAATGTCTAGATGGACGCGGTTATTTTCAAGATGGACGCGAATTCTATAAGAACTATCAGAATCTTATTTCAAGAACCAGAATCAAGAAAACAGGTTCTGTTAAATCAGATCCAAATCCGTTTTGATTGATCCCAACGACTATAACTTGTTTTCTATATAAAGAGGGATCAGAGGAACACTTTTACAACATATACGAATTACACATAACGAATAACATATCAAATACGATACATATATCATTCATCATCTTTCTTGAGCTTACAGTGAAAAGAGTGTTTCAATACTCATAAGTACTTCAATTTGTTTATCTGACTATTGAGAGTTAGGAATCAATTTTTTGTTTTACATTTTGATTGTAAAGAGAGAGGGAGTCTCTCTGAGTGATTAGGGTGAGGTATCCCTAAGGTTGAACAATGAGGCTCTTCACAAGAGTGTGGTATCTCAAGGTGAAGGAGTGCTCTGTGGTGTAAAGGTTTTTCAAGCTACCTGGCAAAGCTTGTGTGTTAGTATGTGAAATCCCACAGGTGGAGTGGGGACTGGTTGTAGGTCACAGTGGAGATGACTGAACCAGGATAAATCTGTGTGTATAGTATCTCTAAACTCAAACTCCTTTACTTTTCTGTTTATGTTTAAGAACCTGCAACTTTGATGTTTAAAGTTCAATATAATTTATGTTCTTGATCTGTATAAAGGGTATCGAAACCTGAGTTCCATTGTAATCAAGACTGTGTTATCTGCGTTTAAAACTGAGTTGATCAAAACCATTCTTGATTACTAAAACTGAATATATTCTCTATTAATTCTGAATCAATCTTTCTTATCCTCATCACCTTCTATTCAAGATTTTATATAAACCCTTCATTGATCTTGTAAAAGATCCTGAGGTCACAAATCCGCAACTCTGAATTGAAAAACTTTGTTAAAACGTTTTAAGAGGGATATAATTTTTTGAAGACTCGATTAACCCCCTTTCTTGAGTCGTTGAAGCCAAAACAACAATTGGTATCAGAGCTAAACTCTTAAGTTTGGCTTAACAACTATATGAGTATGACTTACATTGACTGTTTAAATGAAGGGGCTTCCCTTGCACGCCCTCCTGCCTTCAATGGATCTGAGTATATCTATTGGAAGGAAAGAATGGTAATCTTTCTTGAGGCAGCAGGCGTAGACATTTAGGATGCAGTAGAAAATGGACCATTTGTCCCCTCTACTGTAGATGCTAATGGTGCTCCAAGAAATAAGCCTAAAACTGAATGGAATGAGGATGATAAGAAAAGAGTTCAATATAAAGCACGTGCTAAGAATATTATAACATTTACTTTGAGCCGTGATGAGTTTTTCAGGGTTTCAAATTGCAAATAAGCAAAGGAGATGTGGGATACATTGCAAGTAACTCATGAAGGAACCTCAGATGTCAAAAGAGCAAGAATGAACACCCTCACACATGAGTATGAGCTGTCCAGAATGAATCGAGGAGAACCTATGACTGAAATTCAAAAGCGATTCACACACATTATAAATCAATTGGCTGGTCTTGGAAAAGCAATCTCCAATGAGGATCAAATTAACTAAGTAATGAGATGCTTGAGTAGGGAATGGCAACCTAATGTCACTGCAATCTCATAATCCAGAGATTTCTCATCAATGACCATTGCCACACTGTTTGGAAAATTGCAAGAACATGAATTGGAGTTGAACAGATTGAATGAGAGTGAAGAAACTGATAATAGAAAGAAGGGATTGGCTCTGAAATCACAAGTCAAAGAAGTAGAAGACAATGATGATGATTCAGAACAAGAGGCCGCGTCTGAAGAAGAGATGGGAATGCTAGTTAGAAATTTCAAGAAGTTCCTAAATAAGAAAGGCAACTTCAAAAGAAAGCCATCCACTTTTCAAAGGAGAAATTTCAGTAAAGGTGACAACTCTTCCAACAACATCACATGCTATGAATGTGGAAAAATTGGCCACATGAAGCTTAACTGTCCAAAGCTACAAAAGAAGGACAAAACTGAAAAGTTTGACTCAAATGACAAGAAGTGGAGAAAGCCAAGAAAGGCCTACATTGCTTGGGATGATAATGATCTAGATTCGATTGAAGAATCTGAATCTGAGGAGGCAAACTTGTGCTTGATGGCTAGCAATGACAGTGATTCAGAAAGTGAAGTAAGTTCTAATTATCAACCTTTTTATGATGAATTGCAAAATGATTTTGAAGAACTTCATAAAGAATCCGTTAGACTTGCTAGATTGCTAACTAAGTCTAAGAAAACCATCACATGCTTAGAGGAGAAAACTTCTGTTTTAAACAAAGAGGTAAATCAATTAAAAACATAAAATTGTGTTTTAAAAGAAAAACTAGCTACTGTTTTAGATGCATCTATATATGATAAATGTCCTAAGTTGGAGAAACATATAAATCATTTGAATGGCGATCTATCTAGAATTACTAGTGATAAAGAAATCTGGAATGCATCTAGCTGTACATTGACTAAAGAGGTTGAAAAACTAAAAAATGACCTTGCAAGATTCACAAATGGTAGAGATAACTTGGATGCATTGCTAGGACAACAAAAATGTGTTTATGATAAGGCTGGAATAGGCTATAAACCGAAGATACATTAGAAATATTTCAAGAAATTTTTTGCTGCACCCAACACATCAAACACACCATTTGTTAAATGCAACTTTTGTGCAAGAAAAGGTCACACAGCTTCTACATGTCATTACAGAAAATCTGCTTATAATAAGTCTAAGCATATATGGGTTCCTAGAGGAACTATTGCTGCAACTAACTGAAAAGGACCCAAACAGACTTGGGTACCTAAAGCAAAAACATGATTCGGTTTTGTAGGTGTATTGGAAAGCCAAGAATGTGAAATGGTATCTTGACAGTGGCTGTTCCAAGCACATGACTGGAGACAAAAGCAAGTTCATTTCCTTTACCCCTAAGTCGAGTGGTAGTGTTACCTATCGAGACAATAATAAAGGGAGGATACTTGGCATTGGCAACATTGGAAGTGACTCAACAACAATCATTGAGGATGTACTATATGTTGAGGGACTGAAACACAACCTATTAAGTATCAGTCAACTATGTGACAAAGGCTTCAAGGTAAAATTCAATTCCAATAGTTGCTTAATAGAAAATCAGCATGATGAAAATTTGAAATTAATTGGACATAGGACAGATAACATCTATATGCTTGATTTAGATAATATCTCTTCAAATACTGCATGTTGTCTTATTTCAAAAGAAGAAGAGAATTGGCTTTGGCATAGAAGAATTGCACACATTCACATGAACCACTTGAATAAACTGATTCATAAAGATCTTGTAGTTGGCTTGCTCAAACTGAAATTTGTGAAAGATGGACTATGTGATGTATGTCAAAAAGGAAAGGAAGTTAAGGTCTCTTTTAAACCAAAGAACATTGTTTCCACAACTAGACCCTTGCAACTTTTACACATGGATTTATTTGGTCCATCTAGAACCAAAAGCTTTGGTGGTAACTCGTGTGCATTGGTAATAGTAGATGTTTACTCTAGATATACATGGACATATTTTCTATCTCATAAGAGTGATTCATTTGCTGCATTTAAGAAAATGGAAAAAATTGTGCAAAATGAAAAGGACGTGAAAATTGTTTTTATAAGAAGTGATCATGGGGGGAATTTCAAAATGAAGTGTTTGAAAACTTTTGTGATGAGCATGGCATTCAACATAATTTTCTGCTCTGAGAACTCCATAAAAAATGGAGTAGTGGAAAGAAAGAATAGATCAGTAGAGGAGATAGCAAGAACTATGTTGAACGACTCTAGCTTGCCAAAACATTTTTGGGCAGATGCTGTCAATACAGCCTGCTATGTGCTAAATAGAGTCTTGATAAGACCAATCTTAAAGAAAACCTCTTATGAACTTTACAAAGGAAGAAAACCAAATATAGCACATTTTCATGTTTTCGGTTGCAAATGCTTTGTTCTTAACAATGGAAAGAATAATCTTGGAAAATTTCATGCAAAGGCTGATGAAGGAATTTTCCTAGCTTACTCTCTATCTAGTAAAGCATTTAGAATATATAATAAGAGAACACGAACTATTGAGGAGTCTGTGCATGTGACATTTGATGAGTCTAACCCCAAAAGGTTATGAAAAGATTGTATTATTGATGATCTTGTAGATTCAATTGAGAAAACTCTCCTAGAAGAGAAACAGAACAATGAAGAAGATGAAAGCTTAAAGAACGAATCACTGCAGCAGGAGCAAATAGAACAACAGCCTGACCTACCAAAGGAATGGAAGACTGTCAGAAATCATCCAATGGATAACATCATTGGTGAAATTACAAAGGGGGTAACTACTAGACAATCTCTTAGAAATGTTTGTAATCATATGGCATTTGTGTCTCAAGTAGAACCTAAGAACATAGATGATGCTATAATTGATGAACATTGGATGATGACTATGCAAGATGAGTTAAACGAGTTTGAAAGAAACCAAGTTTGGAAACTAGTGCCTAAACCTAAGAACTGTCAAGTAATAGGTACAAAATGGGTTTTTAGGAGTAAACTAGATGAAAGTGGAATAATTGTAAGAAACAAGGCTAGATTGGTAGCAAAAGGGTATAACCAAGAAAAAGGCATATATTTTGATGAAACATATGCACCAGTAGCAAGATTAGAAGCTATAAGAATGCTACTTGCTCATCCTTGCATAATGGGATTTAAAGTGTATCAAATGGATGTTAAGAGTACTTTCTTAAATGGATTTATACAAGAGGAAGTGTATGTTGGTCAACCACCTAGTTTTGAGAATAATGAATTGCCTAACCATGTTTATAAATTGTCTAGAGCACTATATGGCTTAAAGCAAGCTCCTAGAGCTTGGTATGAAATGTTAAGTAATTTTCTCATTGAAAAAGGATTTAAAAGAGGTAAAGTTGACACAACTTTGTTCACTAAGAAAAAGGCACACAACATTTTACTTATACAAATATATGTGGATGATATAATTTTTGGTGCCACTAATGAGCAGTTATGCAAAGAGTTTACAAGTCTTATGCAGAGTGAGTTTGAAATGTCAATGATAGGTGAGCCGAACTTTTTCCTTGGACTGCAAATAATGCAAACTGAAAATGGAATCTTTGTTAGCCAAACCAAGTACTGCAATGAGTTTATCAAGAAGTATGGCATGGAAAATGCTAAGGAGATGGCTACTCCAATGAGTACCTCCTGTTATCTGGACAAGGATGAGCAAGGTAAACCTGTTGGTGTTTCTAATTCAGAGGTATGATAGGCTCACTACTTTATCCTACTGCTAGTAGGCCAGATATCATGTTTAGTGTATGCATGTGTGCTAGATATCAAGCAACTCCAAAAGAATCCCACTTAACAATAGTTAAAAGGATCATTGAGTATCTGTTAGGAACAAAAGACATGGGATTATGGTATCCCAAGGGAGCTACATGTACTTTAATTATCTATTCAGACTCTGATTTTGCTGGTTGTAAACTAGATAGAAAGAGTACTAGTGGAACTTGCCATTTACTAGGAAACTCATTGGTATCATGGTCCAGTAAGAAACAATCTAGTGTGGCTTTATCAACTGCAGAGGCTGAATATGTAGTAGCTGGTAGCTGTTGTGCACAGGTTTTATGGATGAAACAACAATTAGTTGATTATGGTGTGCAATTAAACCAAGTTCCTATTAGATATGACAATACGAGTGCAATTATCTTAACTAAGAAACCATAATGCCCTCTAGAACTAAACACATAGAAATCAGACAATTTCATTAGAGATCATATTCAGAGTAGAGAAATAGAGATTGAATATGTTGATACAACTAAACAACTTGCAGATATTTTTACCAAGCCCTTGAACAAGGAAAGCTTCTTTTTCATTAGAAGAGAATTGGGCATAATTGATCAATCCTATATCTAATCTCTAAAGAAACAGAAGAAAATCAAGAAGGGGAGGAAAATTAGATAGACGCACTTATTCTTTGATTTGTCCCTGCACCTATCCCTCTATCATGAATAATTTTATATGCTATGTTTGAATGTTTAAATTCTTACCTTCTCTATCGGTTTAAATGTTTCTTTTGTTTACCTTTTTGATAATGCCAAAAGGGGGAGGAAAAAATATGATATAGAGAAAGGGGATAATAACAAATTATACATGGAGAAAAAAAAAACGAATTATACATGCATATGTTGAGGGGGAGCTTAAAAGCTTACACGATTAATGGGAAGTAAATCAAATTCTGCTACGATAATATTTTTTTTGCTCTGATATACTTTTGCTCTGACTGCTTTGATACCATGATATAAATCTGCGAAAAAAACTTAGCGTCTGCTACACTTATACTCTGATCTTATAATTTGTTAAAAGGGTTGTCATAATCAAAAAGGGGGAGATTGTTAGACTCAATGATTTAGAGATTTTGATATATGACAAATACAACTTAATGTGTATGCAAGTGTTTTAGTATTAAATAGCAAAGACAGGTATCAAGCAGTGATCAACAAGTTCAGTGAGTAATCAAAGGAGAATATTTAAGGAAGAACTTGGAGGAATCAAAGAGCAAAGACGAAGATCAAGGAATAATCAAGACAATAGCTTAAAGGAGAAAATAGATTTAAGTCTTAGATGATTTGTAAGAGATGAAATCTCTTATTCACAAATAGCTCAATTAAAAAGATGCATGAAGAAAATCATTTTTCATAATCTACATTAAAAGGAATAAGTTTTCGTCAATGAAAATGATTTTTGGAAATAAGATTTTTTTAATACAAAGAGCTCATCCAACCTGAAGTAATACAAGCACTCGTCCAACACTGAAGTAATACAAGCGCTCGTCCAACACTGAAGTAATACAAGCACTCGTCCAACAATAAAGTAATACAAGCGCTCGTCCAACACTAAAGTAATAGAAGCGCTCGTCCAACACAAGTGACACAAGCGCCTGTCCACTAAAGTGATACAAGCGCCCGTCCACTAAAGTGACAGAAGCGCTCGTCCACTAAGGTGACAGAAGCACTCGTCCACAAAAGTCTTTGGACCTGCTAACTTCTTAATCAGAAGCTCCGTCCAATGATGTGGCATATGGAGCTCGTCTACCATATGGAGCTCGTCTACTAAATGGAGCTCGTCTACTAGTTGGAGAACGTCCAATTACTTTGTGTTTTAGTACTCCCGTCCGCTGGCGTGACATATGGAGCTCGTCTACTAATTGGAGCTCGTCCAATTACTTTGTGTTTTAGTACTCCTGTCTGCTGATGTGGCATATGGAGCTTGTCTACTAGCCCATCCGAATGTAAAATCTTAATGGCTAGATGGACGCGGTTATTTTCAAGATGGACGCGAATTCTATAAGAACTATCAGAATCTTATTTCAAGAACCAGAATCAATAAAACAGGCTCTGTTAAATCAGATCCAAATCTGTTTTGATTGATCCCAACGACTATAACTTGTTTTTTATATAAAGAGAGATTAGAGGAAAACTTTTACAACATATACGAATTAAACAGAACGAATAACATATCAAATAGGATACACATATCATTCATCATCTTTCTTGAGCTTACTGTGAAAAGAGTGTTTCAATACTCATAAGTGCTTCAATTTGTTTATCTGACTATTGAGTGTTATGAATCAATTTTTTGGTTTACTTTTCGATTGTAAAGAGAGGGGGAGTCTCTCTGAGTGATTAGGGTGAGGTATCCCTAAGGTTGAACATTGAGGCTCTTCACAAGAGTGTGGTATCTCGAGGTGAAGGAGTGCTCTGTGGTGTAAAGGTTTTTCAAGCTACCTGGAAAATCTTGTGTGTTAGTGTGTGAAATCCCACAGGTGGAGGGGGGACTTGATGTAGGTCATAGTGGAGGTGACTGAACCAGGATAAATCTGTGTGTATAGTATCTCTAAACTCAAACTCCTTTACTTTCTGTTTATGTTCAAGAACCTGCAACTTTGATGTTTAAAGTTCAATATAATTTCTGTTCTTGATCTGTATAAATGGTATTGAAACCTGAGTTCCATTGTAATCAAGACTGTGTTATCTGCGTTTAAAACTGAGTTGATCAAAACCTTTCTTGATTACTAAAACTGAATCTATTCTCTATTAATTCTGAATCAATCTTTCTTATCCTCATCACCTTCTATTCAAGATTTTATATAAACCCTTCATTGATCTTGTAAAAGATCTTGAGGCCACAATTCTGCAACTCTGAATTGAAAAGCTTTGTGAAAACGTTTTAAGAGGGAAATAATGTTTTGAAGACTCAATTCACCCCCCCCCCCCCCCCCCTCTTGAGTCGTTGAAGCCAAAACAACATACTTCACAACTTCTCAATACCTAGAGCTCCACAGCAAAATGGTGTGGTAGAGAGAAAGAACAGATCTCTTCAATAGATGGATAGAACAATGGTCAATGACAACTCTGTCCCAAGACACTTCTGGACTGAAGCTGTTAATACTTCATGCTACATTCAGAACATAATATAAATAAGAACGATCTTGAATAAGACTCCTTATGAATTGTGGAAATGATGAAACCCAACATATCTTACTTTCATCCTTTTGGTTGTAAATGTTTTATATTAAATAGTAAAGATCAAATTGGTAAGTTTGATGCTAAATTAGATAATGGAATTCTGTTATGATATTCTGAATCATCTAAAGGGTTTAGGGTTTACAACTCTAGAACCTTAGTAGTAGAAGAATGTATACATGTTAAATTTGATGATAAACAGTGTGATAAGAAATTATCAGAGCTTGATGAAGCTTTTGCATATTTGGATCTCAAAGATTCTGAAAATAAAGAAAACATCAAAACTGATGATCAAGTAAACGATCAACAACAACCTGAGTCTGAATCTTCACAACAAGAAAATGTTCAGAGATCTTGGTACTTCAAGAATTACCATCATCAAGATCAAATCATTGGAAGCCATAGTGATAGGCTAAGAACCAGATCTACATTTAGAGAGCAAGATGATTATGCCTTAGTCTCTGAGTTAGAACCAAAGATAGTAGACGAGGCTCTACTAGACAAAGGCTGGATTCTGGCAATGCAGGAAGAACTAAACCAGTTTGAAAGAAGTGAAGTGTGGACTCTTGTGCCTTTACCAAAGGATAAATCATTTATTGGAGCCAAATGGGTTTATAGAAACAAGCTTGATGAAAATGGTAAAGTGGTTAGAAATAAAGCAAGACTTGTTGCACAAGGTTACTCACACGAAGAAGGTATAGACTATACTAAAACTTTTGCACCAATTGCTAGACTAGAAGCCATTCACATTTTATTATCATTTGCTGCACATCATAATATCATTCTATATCAAATGGTTGTAAAAAGTGCATTTGTAAATGGTTTTATTATCGAGGAAGTATATGTTATGCAACCTCCGGGTTTTGAAAGTGAAACCCAACCTGAAGATGTATATAAGCTAAAGAAAGCTTTATATGGCCTTAAACAAGCTCCTAGAGCTTGGTATGAAAGGTTAAGTTCATTCTTAATGGACAATGGATTCAGTAGAGGAAAGGTTGATACAACCTTGTTTAGAAAATCTAGCAAGTCCAGTTTTATTATTGTTCAAATATATGTTGATGACATAATCTTTTGTGCTACTAATGAATCTCTATGCAAAGAGTTTTCTAAGCTAATGCAGAAAGAGTTTGAAATGAGCATGATGGGAGAAGTCAATTTCTTCCTTGGACTTCAAGTTAAACAAACAGTGGACGAGGAGTACATCCATCAAACTAAGTACACAAAGGAACTTCTAAAGAAATTCAAGATGGATGATTGCAAACCAATGAACACTCTCATGAATCCCACGTCCATACTGAACAAAGATGATAAAGATAAAAAGGTAGACCAAAAGGTATATAGAGGTATGATATGATCTCTTTTCTATCTTACCGCTTCCAGACCTGATATTATGTTTAGTGTATGTTTATGTGCTCGCTTTCAATCTGATCCTAGAGAATCTCACTTATTAGCAATTAAGAGAATATTTAGATATTTGAAAGGTACTACTAATCAAGGTTTGTGTTTTAATACAGATTAGTTGGTTTTTGTGATGTTGACTATGCTGGATATAGACTTGAAAGAAAAAGTACCAGTGGAGGTTGCCATTTCATTGGAGCTAATCTAGTCTCATGGTCAAGCAAAAGACAAAGTACCATTGCATTATCAACTTCTGAAGCTGAGTATATTTCTACTTCTAGTTGCTACTCACAACTTCTATGGATCAAACATCAATTGGAAGACTACAATGTGTTTGTAAGTAGTATTCCACTATGTGTGACAACACTGCTGCAATAAATCAATCTAAGAATCCAATTTTGCATTCGAGAGCTAAGCACATAGAAATTAAACATCATTTTATTAGAGATTATGTACAAAAAGGTGTTATTGATATAGAATTTGTGGATATTGACCATCAATGGGTAGATATCTTTACTAAACCTCTTACTGAGGACAGATTCATCTTTATTAGAAAGCATCTTAACATGATTTGTGTGGATTGATTGCACGTCTGATGTTTATCACGTCTACTGCATGCTCGTATATTGCTTAGTGCGTCCAATATATGTTAAATATGCGTCCAATAAGCTTCGCGTCCATTGACTGTCCTCATGCTCTTATCTGACTCGTCTTTGCTATCTATGATTAATTTGAATTTATTTTGTCTCCAAGACAAATTTAAGTAAATTCTCTTTACTGAGTCAGTTACTTCCATCAACCCCATCACTTGCTTTTTACAATTTCGAAAAACCTGTTCCGTGTAAGCATTCAATGCATGTCTCTTCACACGTCTTTCATTTCTTTTTGATTTATTTTCAAAAGAAAAGCCTTTCACATTTGAAATCTTTTTAAGTAAATATTTTTCCCTCTGAAAAACCTTTCACAATCCCCTGCTTCTAAAACCTTCAAGCTCTCTGTTTCCAAAACCTTAACCTTCAAACTTCATTAATGGCTTCCTCAACTGCTGTTTCAACCTATGATGTCACCAAGATGAATATTGGCATTGAGTATCACTTCGAGTTTGGGATTTTGAAGGAGTACAATGTGGATGTAAGCAAATACATCAATGCTGCTGGTTGGGATGGTCTCTTCGTCGAGAAGGTCTCTCTGTACCCAGACCTGATTAGAGCTTTCTAGAGAAACCCTCAGGTGACAGACACTGAAGTATCTGGTACTATGTTGGGAAGAAGGGTAGTTGTCTCTGAAGCCACCATAGCTGCTGCTATCAACTGTGCCCAGGAAGGGTTCATCATCTCTGACACTTGGGAACAATATTTAGGAGGATCAGAGGTTATTGCTTCACTTCTGATGAGGTCTGACAAGGTTAGTACTCACTCATGGAAAGAAGTGGAGATGAAGGATGAGGTTCGAATCCTTCATCAGATTCTGAACAAGACAGTTCTTCACAAGGCTGGGTCAAAGGATAACCTTTCCGCCTTGCACAAGTTCTGTCTCTGCCATCTGATGGCAGAGACAAACGTCAATATTCCACGTATTCACTTTGGAAGATTCAGAGAGTATGTCACTCACAAGGAGAAGGCAACTACTATTCCATTCTGTCACTTATTATCCAAGATCTATAAAGCTCAACGAATTTATGCCTATCTGGAGGCTAAGACTCCCGAGGAACAGGCTATGATTCTTAAGGAGAAGGGCATGTCTACCATGGTCTTTGGCAAGGTGAACCTAACCAATATGAAACTTAGCACTGTTGCTCAAGTGGAATTGGCCAAGGAAGAAGAAAGGCTGAAGATAAAGGAAGAGCAGATAGAGCTCAACAATGCTGTGACTCTTGGTCTTAAGAGGAAAACTGTTGGATGAAAAACCACTAGAGCCAAGAAACCTGTTTCTAAGAAGCATTCTACTGCTGTTGGTATTGTCATCAGGGAATCCAGTACCGATGCACCTCAACCAATTCCAACACAGAAGAGAACCAGGAATATAATCCTGTCTCACAATAAGGATGAGGATGATGAGGACAATGTCCCCATTGGTGCTGTTTTAAAGAAACAAAAGTTTTCTGATGCTGTTGCTTCCCCAGCTATACCTAGAAAGTAACCCTCAAGGAAAGCTAAGTCCAATGTGACTCCTGAGGTAAACATCCTTGCTAACGATCCTGTTCAATTAGTAGTAGATGCCCTAGTTGAGAGTTTTGAAAATGCTAATGATCATGCACCTGCACCATCTCAGTTACATCCATCACAATCACTACCTACCACACAAGTACAAAAATTACCAACATAATCCACTGATGAACAACATTCATCACCACAACCTACACATGAAACCCTAACCACAAATGAACCACAATCCACACCATAATACTCACATGTCCACTCACCCATCCAAACATCACCAACAAGACCTCAATTCCAACCTATAATACCTGTTGATGATCACTAGTTTAATCAACCAGATGATGTAGGGATCAACCCTAGTGCACCATTTCCTAAAATTCCTAGAACCATCTTTCCCTACATTGACCCTTCAATCTTGTATGATGGCAAAGCTGAGAGCTAAGCCAAAGTCAAGAGAGATTGGAGAATCCTCTACCATACTCACCAACCTGAACCTAAATCAACCAGACCATTCTATCCTTTACCAGAGTATGAGTATGAGCCTGAACCCACATATACCCCATGGCATGCACAATCGCTTATGAAGAAGATGGTTCCCTTCCATCTACTTTGTATAATGCTCATGGACCTCTTTTCACCCACCTACCCCAAAAGAAATTCCCACCAAATAAAATCTACCCCAATCTGATTAAATTCCCACCTTTCAAACCTCATATAGATGGTGTAGATAGGCATATCATTCCTGTCTGGTCAACAATTCCATATAAGGTTGCATCTCCATATGTTGAATGCCGAAGGTCTAGAACCTATGGCAGGAGGAAGTTCATTTTGGATCAGAACACCAAGTGGGAAGACTTTTGTGCATCCAAGGAAGTACGAGAGTGCTGCAGATATGTGTGATCACATAATGTATGCACATCTCAAAGCTGAATTTGAACTGCCAAGATTCTACAGAGCTGCAAATTTTATGCCTCCCACATGGTTGTTTCACACTATAATAAACACAAGTGTAGGTATGCAACCTCCCCGGATCTGTCCAAGGCTGCCCATGATAGATATGAACAAGGGTAAAGATCACAAAAAGCAAAGGGGTACTCATAAATGGCCAGCTAATAGTTCTTGTCTACTTGAAAAGGACTTTGATCCTCCAGTTAATCAAGATATGATGAACTACTTGTTAACAGAACCTGCAGAAAGATTAACTGAAGTGGATGCTAGAGGCTTTTGGGAATACCATATGAAAGCATGTACAAAGGAAGCTTCCTCTTCAGGACTAGTTGATGAATACAAGAGAGCCACTCCTACTGTCAGAGGAAAGTTTGGTCTTTCCTATGTTAGGTACTTTGTTCATACTGATACACTTGTAGTACCTGTCATCAGTTCTGTGTATGAGGAAGATCCTGTTCATTAGGCTCCTGACTTGCCTACCCCTGCACCCTCTGCACAAGCCGCTGAAGCTTCATTTGAGCATATTGAAGAGATAATTGTTGAGGGACCATATATGGATCAAGAAGCTGTTCAATCTAAGGCTGTGAATGAAGAAGTTGCTGAGTCTGTAACAGACAAGGTATTTCTTGTTAAACTCAATGTCTGAGAGATTTTGATATATGACAAATACAACTTAATATGTATGAAAGTGTTTAGTGTCAAATTATAAAGATAGGTATCAAGCAATATTCAACAAGTTCAGTGAGAAATCAAAGGAGAATATTCAAGGAAGAACTTAGAGGAATCAAAGAGCAAAAACGAAGATCAAGGAATCATCAAGACAAGAGCTTATACGAAGAAATTAGTGTTAAGTCTTAGATGAATTGCAAGAGATGAAATCTCTTATTCACAAATAGCTCAATTAAGAAAGATGCATGAAGAAAATCATTTTTCATAACATGCATTAAAAGGAATAAGTTTTGTTATTGAAAATGATTTTTTGGAAATAAGATTTCAGAAGCGCTCATCCAACACTGGAATAATATAAGCGCTCGTCCAACACTGGGAATAATAGAAGCTCTCGTCCAACACTGGTAAAAGCTGGCGTCCAATGAAGTGATAAAGGCTGATGTCCAATAAAGTGACAGAAGCACACGTCTACAAAAATGACACAAGCGCACGTCTACTAAGGTGACAAAAACTCACGTCTACTAAAATGACAGCATGTCTACTAAAGTGATACAAGCGCTCGTCTACTAAAGTAATACAAGCACTCCTCTACTAGTTGGAGCACGTCCAATTACTTTATGTTAGTACTCCCGTCTGCTGACGTGGTAAATGGACGCGGCTATTTTTTTTAATATGGACGCGGTTATTTTTTAAGATGGACGCGGCTATTTTTCCAAATGGACTCGGTTATTTTATGGACGCGAATTGTACAAGAACACTAGAATCTTATTTCAAGAACGAGAATCAAGAAAACAGATTCAGTTAAATCAGATCCAAATCTGTTTTGATTGATCCCAACGACTATAACTTGTTTTCTATATAAAGAGGGATCAAAGGAACACATTTTACGAATATACAAATACCATAACATATCACAGTATTACGAAATTGTTTTGAGAAATCAATTGTGAAAATCATTCATCATCTTCATTGAGCTTACTGTGAAAAGAGTGTTTCAATACTCATAAGTGCTTCAATTTGTTTTTCTAACTATTGAGAGTTAATAATCAACTTTTGTTTTTCATTTTGATTGTAAAGAGAGAAAGAGTCTCTCTGAGTGATTAGGGTGAGGTATCCCTAAGGTTGAACATTGAGGCTCTTCACAAGAGTGTGATATCTCGAGGTGAAGGAGTGCTCTGTGGTGTAAAGGTTTTTCAAGCTACCTGGCAAAGCTTGTGTGTTAGTGTGTGAAATCCCACAGGTGGAGTGGGGACTGGATGTAGGTCACAGTGGTGGTGACTGAACCAAGATAAATCCGATTGTGTGGTATCTCTAAACTCAGACTCTTTACTTTCTGTTTATGATTCAAGAACCTGTAACTTTGATGTTTAAAGTTCAAATATAATTTCTGTTCTTGATCTGTATAAACTGTTTTTTGTTATTACTGAGTTATTGAACCTGAACCTATTCATTATTAATCTTTCTTATCCTCATCACCTTCTATTCAAGATTTTGTAAAAACCCTTCATCGATTTTATAAAAGATCCTGAGAACACAAATCCGCAACTCTGATTTACAAAGCTTTGTGAAAAAGTTTTAAGAGGGAAATATTTTCTTTGAAAACTCAATTCATCCCCCCCCCCCCTGAGTCGTTGAAGCCAAAACAACAATTGGCATCAGAGCTAAACTTTTGGCTTAGCAGCTATAAGAGCATAGCATACAATGACTATTTAAATGAAGGGGCTTCCCTTGCACGCCCGCTTGCCTTAAATGGATCTGAGTATATCTATTGGAAGGAAAGAATGGTAATCTTTCTTGAGGTAGCAGGTGTTGACATATGGGATGCAGTAGAAAATGGAACATTGGTCCTCTCTACTGTAGATGCTAATGGTGCTCCAAGAAATAAGCCTAAAACTGAATGGAATGAGGATGATAAGAAAAGAATTCAATATAATGCACGTGCTAAGAATATTATAACATCTACTTTGAGCCATGATGAGTTTTTCAGGATTTCAAATTGCAAATCATCAAAGGAGATGTGGGATACATTGCAAGTAACACATGAAGGAACCTCAGATGTCAAAAGAGCAAGAATGAACACCCTCACACATGAGTATGAGCTGTTCAGAATTAATCGAGGAGAACCTATGACTGAAATGGAAAAGAGATTCACACACATCATAAATCAATTGGCTGGTCTTGGAAAGACAATCTCAAATGAGGATCAAATTAAAAAAGTCATGAGATGCTTGAGCAGGGAATGGCAACCTAAAGTCACTGAAATCTTAGAATCCAGATATCTCTCATCAATGACCATTGCCACATTGTTTGGAAAATTACAAGAACATGAATTGGAGTTGAACAGACTAAATGAAAGTGAAGAAACTGATAAAAGAAAGAAGGGATTGGCTCTGAAATCACAAGTCAAAGAAGTAGAAGACCGTGATGATGATGATTCATCACAAGAGGCAGAATCTGAAGAACAGATGGGGATGCTAGTTAGAAAATTCAAGAACTTCCTAAAGAAGAAAGGTAACTTCAAAAGAAAGCGATCCACTTTTACAAAAAGAAACTTCGGCAAAGGTGACAACTCTTCCAACAACATCACATGCTTTGAATGTGGAAAGATTGGCACATGAAGCTTGACTGTCCAAAGCTGCAAAAGAAGGAAAAAACTGAAAAGTTTGACTCAAAGGACAAGAAGTGGAGAAAGCCAAGAAAGGCCTACATTGCTTGGGATGACAATGATCTAGATCTGAAGAATCTGAATATGAGGAGGCAAACCTGTGTTTGATGGCCAGCAATCATAGTGATTCAGAAAGTGAAGTAAGTTCTAATTATCTACCTCCTTATGATGACCTGCAAAATTCTTTTGAATAACTTCATAAAGAATCCATTAGACTTGCTAGATTGCTAACTAAGTCTAAGAAAACCATCACATGCTTAGAGGAGAAAACTTCTGTTTTAAACAAAGAGGTAGATCAATTAAAAACAAAATTGTGCTTTAAAAGAAAAACTAGCTACTATTTTAGATGCACCTATATGTGATAAATGTCCTAAGTTGGAGAAACATATAAATCATTTGAATGGTGATCTATCTAGAATCGCTATTGATAAAGAAATCTTGAATGCATCTAGCTGTACATTGACTAAAGAAGTTGAAAAACTGAAAAATGACTTAGCCAAGTTCACAAATGGTAGAGATAATTTGGATGCATTGTTAGAACAGTAAAAATGTGCTTATGATAAGGCTGGAATAGGCTATAAACCGAAGATACATGAGAAATCTTTCAAGAAATTTTTTGCTGCACCTATGACATCAAACACACCATTTGTTAAATGCTATTTCTGTGCTAGAAAAGGTCACACGGTTTCTACATGTCATTACAGAAAATCTACTAATAATGATTCTAAGTATATATGGGTTCCTAAATGAACTATTGCTGCAACTAACTCAAAAGGATCCAAACAGATTTTGGTACCTAAAGCAAAAACATGATTCTGTTTTGTAGGTGTGTTGGAAAGCCAAGAATGTGAAATGGTATCTTGACAGTGGCTGTTCCAAGCACATGACTGGAGACAAAAGCAAGTTCATTTCCTTTACCCCTAAGCCAAGTGGTAGTGTTGCCTATGGAGACAATAATAAAGGGAGGATACTTGGCATTGGCAACATTGGAAGTGACTCAACAACAATCATTGAGGATGTACTATATGTTGAGGGACTGAAACACAACCTATTAAGTATCAGTCAACTATGTGACAAAGGCTTCAAGGTAAAATTCAATTCCAATAGTTGCTTAATAGAAAATCAGCATGATGAAAATTTGAAATTAATTGGACATAGGACAGATAACATCTATATGCTTGATTTAGATAATATCTCTTCAAATACTGCATGTTGTCTTATTTCAAAAGAAGAAGAGAATTGGCTTTGGCATAGAAGAATTGCACACATTCACATGAACCACTTGAATAAACTGATTCATAAAGATCTTGTAGTTGGCTTGCTCAAACTGAAATTTGTGAAAGATGGACTATGTGATGTATGTCAAAAAGGAAAGGAAGTTAAGGTCTCTTTTAAACCAAAGAACATTGTTTCCACAACTAGACCCTTGCAACTTTTACACATGGATTTATTTGGTCCATCTAGAACCAAAAGCTTTGGTGGTAACTCGTATGAATTGGTAATAGTAAATGATTACTTTAGATATATATGGACATATTTTCTATCTCATAAGAGTGATTCATTTGCTGCATTTAAGAAAATGGCAAAAATGGTGCAAAATGAAAAGGACGTGAAAATTGTTTTTATAAGAAAGTGATCATGGGGGAAAATTTCAAAATGACGTGTTTGAAAACTTTTGTAACGAGCATGGCATTCAACATAATTTTTCTGCTCCTAGAACTCCACAACAAAATGGAGTAGTGGAAAAAAAGAATAGATCATTAGAGGAGACAGCAAGAACTATGTTGAACGATTCTAGCTTGCCAAAACATTTTTGGGCAGATGCTGTCAATACAGTCTGCTATGTGCTAAATAGATCTTGATAAGACCAATCTTAAAGAAAACCCCTTATGAGCTTTACAAAGGAAGAAAACCAAACATAGCACATTTACATGTTTTCGGTTGCAAATGCTTTGTTCTTAACAATGGAAAGAATAATCTTGGAAAATTTGATGCAAAGGCTGATGAAGGAATTTTCCTAGGTTACTCCCTATCTAGTAAAGCATTTAGAATATATAATAAGAGAACACAAACTATTGAGGAATCTGACATTTGATGAGTCTAACCCCAAAAGGTTGGGAAATGATTCTGTTATTGATGATCTTGCAGATTCAATTAAGAAAACTCTCCTAGAAGAGAAACAGGACAATGAAGAAGATTAAAGGTTAAAGAATGAATCGTTGCAGCAGGAGCAAACAGAACAACAACCTGACCTACCAAAGGAATGGAGGACTGTCAGAAATCATCCAATTAATAACATCATCGGTGAAATTACAAAGGGGGTAACTACTAGACAATCTCTTAGAAATGTTTGTAATCATATGGCATTTGTGTCTCAAGTAGAACCTAAGAGCATAAATGATGCTATAATTGATGAACATTGGATGATGGCTATGCAAGATGAATTAAACCAGTTTGAAAGAAACCAAGTTTGGAAACTAGTGCCTAAACCCAAGAACTGTCAAGTAATAGGTACAAAATGGGTTTTTAGGAATAAACTAGATGAACATGGTATAATTGTAAGAAATAAGGCTAGATTGGTAGCCAAAGGGTATAACCAAGAATAAGGCATATATTATGATGAAACATATGCACCAGTAGCAAGATTAGAAGCTATAAGAATGCTACTTGCTTATGCTTGCATAATGGGATTTAAATTGTATCAAATGGATGTTAAAAGTGCTTTCTTAAATGGATTTATACAAGAGGAAGTGTATGTTGGTCAACCACCTGGTTTTGAGAATAATGAATTGCCTAACCATGTTTATAAATTGTCTAAAGCACTATATGGCTTAAAGCAAGCTCCTAGAGATTGGTATGAAAGGTAAAATAATTTTCTCATTGAAAAAGGATTTAAAAGAGGTAAAGTTGAGACAACTTTGTTCACTAAGAAAAAGGCACACAACACTTTACTTGTACAAATATATGTGGATGATATAATTTTTGGTGCTACTAATGAGCAGTTGTGCAATGAGTTTGCAAGTCTTATGCAGAGTGAGTTTGAAATGCCAATGATGGGTGAGCTAAACTTTTTCCTTGGACTGCAAATAAAGCAAACTAAAAATGGAATCTTTGTTAGCCAAACCAAGTACTACAATGAGTTGATCAAGAAGTTTGGCATGGAAAATGCTAAGGAGATGGCTACTCCAATGAGTACCTCCTATTATCTGGACAAGGATGAGAAAGGTAAACCTGTTGATGTTTCTAAATTCAGAGGTATGATAGGCTCACTACTTTATCTTACTGCTAGTAGACCAGATATCATGTTTAGTGTATGCATGTGTACTAGGTATCAAGCAAATCCAAAAGAATCACACTTAACAGCAGTTAAAAGGATCATTGAGTATCTGTTAGGAACAAAAGACATGGGATTATGGTATCCCAAGGGAGCTACATGTACGTTAATTAGCTATTCAGACTCTGATTTTGCTGTTTGTAAACTAGCAGAAAGAGTACTAGTGGAACTTGCCATTTACTAGGAAACTCATTAGTATCATGGTTCAGTAAGAAACAATCTAGTGTGACTTTATCCACTGCAGAGGCTGAATATGTAGTAGCTAGTAGCTGTTGTGTACAGGTTTTATGGATGAAACAACAATTAGTTGATTGTGGTGTGAAACTAAACCAAGTTCCTATTAGATGTGACAATACAAGTGCAATTAACCTAACTAAGAATCCCATAATGCACTCTATAACTAAACACATAGAAATCAGACATCATTTCATTAGAGATCATATTCAAAGTAGAGAAATTGAGATTTAATATGTTGATAGAACTAAGCAACTTGTTGATATCTTTACCAAGCCCTTGAACAAGGAAAGCTTCTTCTTCATTAGAAGAGAAACAGGAGAAAATCTAAAAGGGGAGGAAAATTAATGGACGCACTTATTCTCTGATTTGTCCCTGCAGCTATCCCTCTATCATGAACAATTTTATATGCTATGTTTGAATGTTTGAAATGCTTACCTTCTCTATTGATTTGAATGTTTCTTTTCTTTACCTTTTTTGATGATGCCAAAAGGAGGAGGAAAAAGTAAGATATAGAGAAAGGGGATAATAACAAATTATACATGAGAATAAGTATAATATAGAGAGAGAAAATAACAAATTATACATGCATATGTTGAGGGGGAGCTAATGAGTTTATAAGCTTACATGATTAATAGGGAGTAAATCAAATACTGCTCTGTTAATACTCTGTTAATATTTTTTTCTCTGATATACTTCTGCTCTGGCTGCTTTGATACCATGATATAAATCTGTCAAAACACTAAGCGTCTGCTACACTTATATTCTGAACTTATAATTTGTTAAAAGGTTTGTCATAATAAAAAAGGGGGAGATTGTTAAACTCAATGACTGAGAGATTTTGATATATGACAAATACAACTTAATGTGTTTGCAAGTGTTTAGTTTCAAATTGAAAAGATATGTATCAAGCAATATTCAACAAGTTCATTGAGCAATCAAAGGAGAATATTCAAGGAAGAACTTAGAGGAATCAAAGAGCAAAAATGAAGATCAAGGAATCATCAAGACAAGAGCTTAAACGAAGAAATTAGTGTTAAGTCTTAGATGATTTGTAAGAGATGAAATCTCTTATTCACAAATAGCTCAATTAAGAAAGATGCATGAAGAAAATCATTTTTCATAACCTGCATTAAAAGGAATAAGTTTTCGTTAATGAAAATGATTTTTTGGAAATAAGATTTCATAAGCGCTCATCCAACACTGGTATAATATAAGCGCTCGTCCAACTCTGGGAATAATAGAAGCACTCGTCCAACACTGGTAAAAGCTAGCGTCCAATAAAGTGATAAAGGTTGACGTCCAATAAAGTGACAGAAGCACACGCCTATTAAAATGACACAAGCGCACGTCTTCTAAGGTGACAGAAGCTCACGTCTACTAAGGTGACAGAAGCTCACGTCTACTAAAATGATAGAAGCGCACGTCCACTAAAGTGATACAAGCGCTCATTTACTAAAGTAATACAAGCGCTCGTCTACTAGTTGGAGCACGTCCAATTACTTTGTGTTAGTACTCCCACCTGCTGACGTGGCAAATGGACGTGGCTATTTTTTTAAGATGGACACGGTTATTTTTTAAGATGGATGCGGCTATTTTTCCAAATGGACTCGGTTATTTTATGGACGCGAATTGTACAAGAACAATCAGAATCTTATTTCAAGAACGAGAATCAAGAAAACATATTCTGTTAAATCAGATCCAAATCTGTTTTGATTGATCCCAACGACTATAACTTGTTTAATATATAAAGAGGGATCAAAGGAACGCTACTTTTTACGAATATACGAATATCATAACATATCACAGTATTACGAAATTGTTTTGAGAAATCAATTGTGAAAATCATTCATCATCTACATTGAGCTTACTGTGAAAAGAGTGTTTCAATACTCATAAGTGCTTCAATTTGTTTATCTGACTATTGAGAGTTAGGAATCAAGTTTTGTTTTACATTTCGATTGTAAAGAGAGAGGGAGTCTCTCTGAGTGATTAGGGTGAGGTATCCCTAAGGTTGAACATTGAGGCTCTTCACTAGAGTATGGTATCTCGAGGTGAAGGAGTGCTCTGTGGTCTAAAGGTTTTTCAAGCTACCTAGCAAAGCTTGTGTGTTAGTGTGTGAAATCCCACAGGTGGAGTGGGGACTGGATGTAGGTCACAGTGGTGGTGGCTGAACCAAGATAAATCTGGTTGTGTGGTATCTCTAAACTCAGATTCTTTACTTTTTGTTTATGATTCAAGAACCTGCAACTTTGATGTTTAAAGTTCAAATATAATTTCTGTTCTTGATCTGTATAAACTGTATTTTGTTATTACTGAGTTATTGAACCTGAACCTATTTGTTATTAATCTTTCTTATCCCCATCACATTCTATTCAAGATTTTGTAAAAACCCTTCATCGATTTTATAAAAGATCCCGAGAACACAAATCCGCAACTCTGATTTATAAAGCTTTGTGAAAAAATTTTAAGAGGGAAATATTTTCTTTGAAAACTCAATTCACCCCCCCCCCCCCCCAGGTCGCTGAAGCTAAAACAACATCTCTGGGAAGCATTTGTTGTCCGTGGCAACCATCACCTGGGGGGGGGGGGGGGGGGGTGAATTGGGTTTTAAATAAAAATGAATTCTTTTGTGTTGAATCAAAACCCTTTTCAAAGTTAAAACAGAATTTGCAACGGATAAATAGTTCTTTTCAAATTATGGCACTATAGAAAATAAAACGTTTGAAATTAAAGCACGATAAGTAAAATACGGAAATGTAAAGAGGATAGGGAAATAAGATAAACACCACAATATATCCTGGTTCAGCCATAGACTACCCACGTGGCCTACGTCCAGTCCCCAAGGCAATACTACCAAGGGTTTTCAATCAACTCTAGTTTTTAAACAAGATCAACTAGAACCTTTACAACTTCGAGATCCCTTAACACAAATCTCAAGACACACTATCCCTTGTGTAAGAGCCTCAAACACTAGCTTTTAAATAGGCGCAGCTAGAACCTTTACAATGAAGAGCACTCCTCACAGACCAGGGATATCACCTCCCCCAAGTGAAAGAGCCTCAAACAATATCCCAAGAGATATACCCTCTCGTGACAACACTTGGAAATCACATCCAAGAAACACCTACAAGAGATATACTTTCTCTTGTAAGAATGGTGTAGAAAAGAAAGGTTTGAGTCAATTCGACTCTCACCAATATAAAGCACTCTAATTAGCGAGGATAAACAAATTGAAGCACAAGATACAAAAACACTTACATGGTGTGTAGAATTCTCAAGATAATATGGTCAAAGTGATAGTGCAAGAGAAGTAGTATTAAAAAATGATTATCAGAGTTTTAGCACAGAGAGAAATAGTAGAGTTGTTTTTTATGATGGCTGCCTCACTTTTCTTTTATAATAGAAAGATGTTGGTTAAGTGAAAATAGGTCAAGCCTCGTTAAAACACTTTTCTGTCGCGTCATAATCAATTATTACATTATCATAATCGATTATTTATAGTATTTCCAAGTAGCACGTTTTTTGAACAACATAGTCGATTATACTAATCGATTACGAGTCCGCTAACTTTCACATAAAAAACCATAATCGATTATGGGGTTTCTGTTTAAAGCTTAATGAAAGTCTGAGAGGACATAATCGATTATACATATTATATAATCGATTATTCTAATTCAAATTCAAAACTTAACGGCTTTAATTAAAATCATTACTCATTAAACTCATTTAAAGCCTTTTAATTCATATCATAATCGATTATGACTCGAAGCACATTTGAATTTGAAAATCTTCACAATTAATATTTTGATTACTCATTAAGCATGATTAATTGTCAAATTTTAACACATGTTTAAAAGTATTTGACATATGTTAAAAGTGTGTGTGTGAGACCAATATTAAATTGAGAACTCTACTTACCATTAACACACATTTTCTAAAACATGCAATACACTTAATGAATTTCTCCTTTTCCCCTTGTGCTTGCTTGATCTTCTGGATACTCTTTTCTTCTATTTGCAATCTAGTCCTTCTTGGATTTTTGCTTTTCCAGCTCTTCACATCATAGCTTTGCTTATTCCAACCTGAACTTTTCTATTTCATAGTGTTCTCATAAATCACATTAGTTCAAGGTATAGAAAATAATAATAATATTTCACATTTTATTCCATTCACAAAGCCATGTATAATATTTCATAAGACATATTTTAAGATAATATCATATTAAATAGTCGTTATGTCTTTAGGCATATATTAGATATAATTAGTTATTACATGTGCATTAAACTTATGTTATATATCAAATATAATTAACACATGTATTTAATTAATATCCTCTAACATAAAGCACATTATCATTGAACACTATATCAAATATTCAATATATATCAAATGTCTCAATATCAACCATATATCAAATATAAGTGTCACATGGCATTTATCAATAAAATACTCATTAAGCCCGATTTACCATGATACTCTATTTGTCAACATCAAAACTTATATTGATTTGCATATGTTATTCCCTTAATACTATATTTGTCAACATCAAAACCTATATGACAATATGGTTCACATTCTCCCCCTTTTTGATGGTGACAAATACCTATAGCAAATGTATAAAGACATTCTCTCTTTTTAGTCTTTCTCCCCCTATGTATGACATAGATGGTAATTTGATATTTTTCTTTTCTCCTAATATTTTTTTCTGTTTTCTATGGATATTTGATATTTTTCTCCCCCTATTTGACAACAGCAGAAAGGATTTAATTCTCCCCCTAAAATTGTGCATTTATTATAAAGGTTTCTCCCCCTCAAGATTTGGTTTTATTGATTATGAGAACCTTTTTCATTTTAGGAACAAATTATATTTAGTTCACAAGGGATACCATTTAATTTCTCTATACATTCAAGGCAAATCAATTTGGATGTTAAGATCGGAAAAACATCAATGTCTGGATCTTTTATTTTATACGCCCCATAATCGATTATAACCTTTCTGATTTGCCTTCTTCTTGTTATAATACCACTTGTTGATACCACTTAATATCAAACAAACCACTTGTTGAATAATGTTAATGGTTAATAAGATAGAGTGCTAAGAATTTATATCACAAGCAAAAGCACACTCTCATTAAAATCAAAGATATTAAAAAAGAAGAGCATATGTGTAGATGGGAAGGCATAAAACATATATTGCAATGATTATCATATGTATTCCATTTAATGGCACTAAGACATGTCTATGATGATTTCATAAATTTCATGTATAATGCAACTAAATCATCATGAGTAATAAGGATAGAGATTACCGGTTTTGTCAAGATAACTCATTATGAATCTTAGTGTCTGAATCTCCATGAGTCATGATATAATTGATTATTGGAATCGATTAGAACTTCTCTGACTTTTGTGGTTTCTCCCCCTTTCACATGTAATCAATTATCTCAATCGATTATTGACTTACTAACTTGTTGATAATCAATTATCTCCTATTTTTAATCGATTATTGATCGAGTTTTCAGATCTTTGCCAATATCTTGTGAGAAGACCCGTATAACCTTATTACCACACTTCAACGCACATTAGAAGTAACAAGGTGAAAATAATGATGCATAGACAAGCATTCATTCAATGCGTGATTGGTTTAAATTTTTCCTTATTAATGACAATCACAATCATGATAAATTTTAATTACTTGTGGTGTAGTCAAAGATTTCCATAAAACTATAGAATTTTTGAATTTCATTTAATCATCTAAATTTCAAATTCAATAAATTTCAAAATTTGTCATAGAAAAGAATTTGAATTTCAATTAATCATCTAGATTTCAAACATTAATGATATTTTCAAAATTAAAAATTCGATTTGAAATCTTTGACAATTTTGGCGATCAGAAATATTCAAATGAAAGATATGTCAAACTCATTTAAAAACATTATTTATTAACCACAATTTTAATAAATTTCCATTTATGTATTTGTGGTGTAATAAAAGATTTCCAAAATCTGAAAACTTTTGATTTTAGAACAATTTCCAAATCAATTGTTAATAAATACTGATTCAATCATCATAAATAATTTTTCACCATAAAATTTTGAAAATAGCAAAAAATATTTGAATCTTTAATTTGAAATTTGAAATCTTCATTAAAGAGAAATATCATCAGAATTTATGTTGATCATCTTAATTTCAAAATCAATTATCAATAAATTTTCAAATCAATCAACATAAAGTATTTATCACCACAATCTTAATGATTTTTAAATTAGAAAAACATGTGATTAGTTCATGATTAGAAATTGATTTCTCAATAACATCTGATTATGAATTAAATCACAATTTAAATCTTAAATCGATTTTGCAATTAGATTTTAATTTTATAATAAACGATGATGTAATAAAGACTTTTGAATTTCAAAATATATCACGTAGCTTTTTCAAAGATAAAGACATTTGAGTTTTGAATTCGAAATTTGAATACCATATTGAATTTAAGACAACTATCATCAATTTTTTTGTTGATTAATTAAATTTCCAAAATCAATCCTTACTAGATTTTAAAATTTGAACAAGATGCGGTTTATTTAATCATGACAAGAAATTAATTTTCCAATAAAATGTGATCATGAATTAAATACTAATTGATTCTTAAAACAATTTTCAATCAGATTTTAATTTTATAGAAAATGAAGAAATAGTGATTTTGAATTTCAAAATATATCTTCATAATTAAAATTTTCGAAAATAATAAAAAATTGATTTGTAAAATCTCAAAAATTGAATTATCTTTATTATGATATTGAAAAAAATATTAAAGTAATATAATAACTTATTGATTATTTAAATTTCAAAATTGATCCTAAATAAATTTTGTATCACTCAATATCAAGGATTTATCGCCACAATCTTGATGATTTTCAAATTAAAAATATGTGGTCAAATTAATTCATGACCAGAAATTATATTTTCCATAAAGTAAGATCATTTATTAAATCACTAATAGTTTTCAAATCAGATTTTAAAAAATAGTGAAGAATAATAACTTTTGAAAATAATTTCGTATAAAGGATTTTAATGCCAAATTAAATTTGAATTTGTTTGAATTTGATATCTTTAAAATGATTAAAAAATCAAATAAGATATCATATCATAATGATGCATTTATTAGAAAATTAATTAGGATTTGATTTAAAGCAAAACATTTTCAAAATGCCAAATTTGGTAGCATAATCGATTATGCTAATCGATTATGTGCCTATTGTTTTCTACGAATTTTCTGAGCTCATCCTACAATCGATTATCTTAATCTCTTACTGTATTTCTGACTGTCTTCCATGTTTTCCCATGGAACCATAATTGATTATCTAATCATTATTCAGTTTGATTTTTCAATTTTTCTTAGCAAGGAAGATTTATAACTTGTAACACCCCGATTTTTCACTGCTTTCTAATATCGGTAATAAATATATATGTTTATATTTTTATCCGAGACTTAGAAAATTATTTTGGATAAACCAATGTCATTTCCACGTTATACTTATTTTTATAAGGTTACAGTGAAATTTTGGGTTGAAAATTCAGACGGAACCCGGTCTGCGTTTTCACTGACAGTAAAAGTTTACTGCTCAAAAAACCTAATTTTGACTCTTGAATGAAATGGTTAGAGTTTATATCTCATTTCCAACTATATGAGTTATTTTGAAAATTTTCAAAATAAATAAGTTATTATGCTTATTCGGGCGCAAAACCCTAATCGGGAAATCGACGGAGTCGAGAATGAATGTGCAGAGATAGAACCAGACACGGGAGGAACTGAGCCATTGAGTGAGTCACCACCATGACTCACCAATCATTTATGAAACATTAAATGCAAGTTATCATGTCGTTTAAGTGAAAAGGCCAAAATGCCCTTAACCTTAACCTAACCTATCCTAGTTAAAAGTTAACCATGGTTAAGACAAGACAAGTTCAAATTTCCTTTTCATCCTTTATGTGGTCCAAAACTCAGCTACATCTCCTTCAACCATGGCCACTCAATTGTAATGATTACTTTGGTCACTCAATTGTAATGATTACTTTGGGTGTGAAATGTCCAAAATGCCCCTAAATTACCATGGTTATTACAAGCTTTGCCATTACAATTTTTGGCCCAAAATATCATCTCCCACATGTTTCCCTTCACTTACCACCACACTTAGGCAATTTTCCATCATTTTGTGTCTTCTTCTTCATCCAGAAACACCATTTTCTCTTAAGAACTCTAAGAACAACATAAGAACTTCATTGATTCTCATACTCACCGAACATCATACCCAAAATTTGGCCCTCTTCTGTTCTGAAATTCGGAAAACTTTATCCATGAAAGTTGTTCCTCTTCCTATCTTCTTTCCAGCAAGCTAAAGATCATAAAAAACGGATACGTAGATTGGGATATGTGCCCAAATTACCAAAACAGCTCAAAATCTTCATCTTCCTCACTTTTATCTCATTTTCTAACACTTAGTGGTTTTTTTTGTGAAGAACTTGATCATATTCATCACTTTCTCTCATCATCAAGAGGTAATCTCTTCTCTCCATGATCAATCAAGTTTTCTTCTTCATTCATTTCATGATTTCAAGCCATGAATCATGAACTTTCATTATCATGAAGATCTTCAAAAATTTCTAGAAAATTGTAGAAAAATCCATTTGATTTGAAATAAATTGCTATTAACTCACCTTGATGCCTATATTCATCATCTAGAAATATGAACCCAAAAGAAAGTTTCTCCCTATTCTTTTATGCATGGCCGAAAACCCTAATTTTGGGTACAAATGGGTTTTTGCTTCAAAGTTTGTTAAAAGATACATAGTTTCATCTCTTAAATCATTATGGGTACTGAATCCAAGTGATTAAGAAAATAAAATCAAATCCTAGTCTCATTTTTTCCAAGAGAACCGAAACCCTAACTCTTTGAGTTAGACGAGTTTTGTTCAATGTTCTTGGTTCTTGATCATTGATTTTGTCTTCATCATGTTTAAGGATCATAAATCCATGAGTTAGAAATTTTTTAACATCCCTAGCCTAATGATCTAGTGAAGGCCGAACCGTAACCCTCATGGTCTAAACAAGTTTTGTTTGATTTTGTTTATTTTTGGTTATGATTTGTGTGAAGGTTCAATCTGTGTTTAGTTGATCTGAACTGTACGAAGGAAACCGGATCCAAATCATAAAATCGTTCGTGAAACCGAAACTTGAATCTTCAAGAGGTAAGGGGAGTTTACCTGAGGAGTTTAAGATAGCCATATGCTATCTTAGTGTTATCTGTAATTTATCAGTTGTGGTTTTCTGTGTCTTTAAATTAATTGTTGTTTAATTTGCTATATGTTTTGGATGTGATATGTTGATTTGTGTGATTATAACTGAATTGTTGAGTTATAACTGTGACGCATGCAATAATTGTGATGTATCATATACCGTGTTATGATGAAATTATCTGCTGTTGAGTGATGGATTGAGAAACCTGACAGTGGTCAGTGTTTGAATTAATTTTGGGATAAAAAAGCTTGATAAGCTTAAATATTTAATCAAAGTGTTTAAATTGTGGAAATTTGAGGAAAAGTGGAAAAAAAAAATATTATTTTAATAATATTTTCGGTGGAAAATGAGTCAATAAGTGACCGTAAGGACGAAACTGTGAATTTTTTTACAGGCGTTAGTTTTTCCAAAATAAATTCTATTTTATTATAAAATGATATTTAAAGTAATCAAGTTATTAAAAAAGTGAAATATTGACGTCGGGATAATTATATATTTACAACAGAAAAGTCATTTTGAGTCATGAAAGGATTTTTACGGCATAAGTTTTGGATAAACAATTTTTATTTTGTTTTAAATTTATTGGAAAAAGGTCTTTTAGAAAGTTGATGTTTCTATGAGAACGATTTTCAAGAATGAAGTAATTGGGAAGAAAAGGAATTTGTCTATGATTTTACGTTTTGTAAACGTTTTTAATAGAAAAGAATTTTTGTAAAGGAGTTTTATTCAGTGAAAATAATTCCGTTAAACTTGGATAAGTTTTCAGAGGTTTGGTTTTTGTATTTGTTGTTTCACTGAGTGAAATGTTTTGAAGAGGAAAAATGAACCTAGTAACCAAGACGTCGGAACTCTAGTGTTCTGTTGACACGTAGATCATGGATCCGTGTTAGTGGAATGAGTGTCCTGTAAAAGTTTTTCTGGACTGAGTGTCCTAAAATTGATATGAGGAATGTGAATATCATATCTGCGAGCCTAAGACTGGTACATCAGTTTAGGGCTTTGCGATTGAGCACTCGGACATTATGTCCTGTGTTGAGTTTAAAACACTTGGACTGGTGTGTTGTGTTTGTTTAAAATGGAAAAGTATTAATATTAAATTAAGCATGGTTGTGGGCCTTTGAGCTTCTACAAGGGAATAATGTAATGAAAAAGAAAACGAGACAAGAATAAAAGTTTTTCTCATGCATTATTTGGCAGACGTGCCATGTGTTAAATTATAGATCATTGAGTCCTGGTGTGTTGGACAATGTATCTTTATGGACTATGTTGCCATTTATCGCGATAAGTCTAGGAAAGGCCAAGCTAAGCTACGACTATTTCTAAAGCTCCGATATTAGTGATATTTTATAGGCCGAGTTAAGTACGACTATCGTTGGATGTTCTTGTGAACTAGTTATGATGATGGTTGGAGCTCGTATCCTATCGAGTTACTTATTTAAATAGTTGGACCTCGGAACCTTGATGGACAAAACAATTGTTGTTATTGAATGGAAGTTGGGATCTTCAGAGATTGGGTATCAAATTAGAGCCTAAATATTGAAGTGTCATGCATTTTTATAAAAGCACGATGACTGTCGGGTATGAATCCCTTTGACAAATTATTATGTTTGTTTGGATAATTTTTGAATATTATGAATGTCATGTATATGTTGTTTTGTGTGTCGTGCATGTGGTTATCTTATCAAAACTCATATATTGGTATCTCACCCTTGTGATATATCTATTTATTTTTGGTTTTGCTATTGTACCTTGGTACATAAGAGCAGAGGGTGCAAAGGAGTTCCAATTCGCTCGTGGTGTTTAGTCCCGATCCGTGAAGAGGTCGGTAATAGTGGTAAGGACCATGAAGGTCTTTCCAGTAGATGTCTTGTAGTGTGACCAACTTAGGATTTTTCTTTTTATTGGGTGTTTTTGAGAAAATCCATATATGAGAATTTGAGAACCCTTATATGGTTTGAATTCTGTTGTGAATTATGAAATACTTTCATGAAAAACTTGTATACTGTGAACGATTTAATTTTGAATATAATCAATTTCTATTGTGTTGATGAGTATTATATAGTATTACCATTTTAATATGTGTGGCAAAAGTTTCAAAGTATTCCGTAGAAGAAAAAAAAAACCCCCCCCATTTTCGAACTTAAACAAAATTATAAGCATTATTTTCCGAAAGAAACCAATAAATTTCTTTTTAATTTATTTCTGCATGTGTTCACGGGGTAATGCCCAAGGGGGGTGTTCATAACTCATTCAAATTAATTATACCATGCTTCACATAATATTCAATCATCATACAAACATACATGCCATTTAGCACAAAGTTTCTAGACCATTTTGAAAGAGTTTTCACAATCAAGCAGTTATATTCAAGTTGGGATTTTCACATGGAATATATCTTGATTTCAAATAGCTATCTTTATCAACATACCTCCATTTAACAAGTGTTGCATTTAAGCATGTATAAGAAGTAGATAATAAAGTTACCTCGTTGCATGAATTTTCAAGACTATTCCTTCTTACCCACTTTCGCTTGATCTTGAGTCTAGCTCTTACATTGTCTACCATGTTTGAGTTGTTCATCAAGATACCTTTGCTTCTTTTGGTGGTAATTGCATTTTCTAACTTGTGAAGCATTTTTCTTTATATCCTCTCCTTTTCCAAGATAGCTTGTTTCTCAATTTTGGATTTTTCCTGCACATTTGAAGTACTAAAGAAACTTTTTGGTACCCATCTCATATTGGGTCCTTCTTCTTGGCATGCTCTTGAGGATGTTTTTCCTCCAATGAATGTTGCCCTTTCCTGTAATTGCTTTCATTCTCAAAAGTGTTAGCGAAAATAATTTTTATCAAACTCAGTCTGATGTTCTTTGGATTTGAGAATGAGTCCATGAACTCTAATATCCCATAGGTCGACATCAATTGATTGTATAAAAATTTCAATTCTCATTTTCCAATAAATGTAATTCTCACCATCAAAGAATAATGGTTTGTCAATTTCAAAACCATACATTTTAAAAAATTTAAAAGGTTGCCAAAAGAATCTTAATTCTAAGCTGTTATGCCAATTATTGGCCATGACAACCATCACCCAGGAGGGGGGGAGTTGAATTGTTTTTTAAATATAAATGAATTATTTTGCATTAAATCAAAACCCTTTTCAAAGTTAAAACAGAATTTGCAGCGGATAAATAGTTCTTTTCAAATTAAGGCGCTTTAGAAAATAAAATGTTTGAAATTAAAGCACAATAAGTAAAACGGGGAAATGTAAAGAGGATAGGGAAAGAAGATAAACACCACAATATATCCTGGTTAAGCCACAGACTACCCACGTGGCCTACGTCCAGTCCCCAAGGCAATACCACCAAGGGTTTTCAATCAACTCTAGTTTTTAAACAGGATCAACTAGAACCTTTACAATTCAGAGAACCCTTAACACAAATCTCAGGACATACTATCCCTTGTGTAAGAGCCTCAAACACTGCCTTTTAAACAGGCATAGCTAGAACCTTTACAATGAAGAGCACTCCTCACAGACCAGGGATATCACCTCCCCCAGTGAAAGAGCCTTAAACAATATCCCAAGAGATATACCCTCTCTTGACAACACTTGGAAATCACATCCAAGAAACACCAACAAGAGATATACTTTTTCTTGTAAGAATGGTGTAGAAAAGAAAGGTTTCAGTCAATTTGACTCTTACCAACATAAAGCACTCTAATTAGTACGGATAAACAAATTGAAGCACAAGATACAAGAACACCTATTTGGTGTGTAGAATTCTCAACATAATATGGTCATAGTGATAGTGCAAGAGAAGTAGTATAAAAAAATGATTATCAGAGTTTTAGCACATAGAGAAATAGTAGAGTTGTTTTATATGATGGCTGCCTCACTTTTCTTTTATAATAGAAAGATGTTGGTTAAGTGAAAATTGGTCAAGCCTCATTAAAACACTTTTCTGTCGCGTCATAATCGGTTATTACATTATCATAATCGATTATTTAAAGTATTTCCAACTAGCGCTCTTTTGGACAAAATAGGTATAAGCGATTATACTAATCGATTACGAGTCCACTGACTTTCACATAAAACGGGGTTTCTGTTTGAAGCTCAATGAAAGTCTGAGAGGACATAATCGATTATGCATATTACATAATCGATTATTCTAATTCTAATTCAAAACTTAACGGAATTAATTAAAATCATTACTCATTAAACTCATTTAAAGCCTTTTAATTCATATCATAATCGATTGTTGGTTTCCCATAATCGATTATGGCTCGAAGCACATTTGAATTTGAAAATCTTCACAATTAATATTTTGACTACTCATTAAGCGGGATTAATTATCATATTTTAACACGTTTAAAAGTATTTGGCATATGTTAAAAGTGTGTGTGTGAGACCAATATTAAATTGAGAACTTTACTTACTATATACACACATTTTCTAAAACATGCAATACACTTAATGAAATTTCTATTTTGCCCCTTTTGCTTGCTTGATCTTCTGGATACTCTTTTCTTCTATTTGCAATCTAGTCCTTCTTGGATTTTAGCTTTTCCAGCTCTTGACATCATAGGTTTGCTTATTCCAACCTGAACTTTTCTATTTCATAGTGTTCTCATAAATCACATTAGTCCAAGGTATAGAAAATAATAATAATATTTCACATTTTATTCCATACACAAAGCCATGTATAATATTTCATAAGACATATTTTAAGATAATATCATATTAAATATTTGTTATGTCTTTAGGCATATATTAGATATAATTAATTATTACATGTGCATTAAACTTAAGTTATATATCAAATATAATTAACACATGTATTTAATTAATATCTTCTAACATAAAGCACATTATCATTCATCACTATATCAAATATTCAATATATATCAAATGTCTCAATATCAACCATATATCAAATATAAGTGTCACATGGCATTTATCAATACAATACTCATTAAGCCCTGTTTACCATGATACTCTATTTGTCAACATCAAAACTTATATTGATTTGCTTATGTTCTTCCCTTAATACTATATTTGTCAACATCAAAACCTATATTGTATGGTTCACAGCATTCCTCACAACCATTAGCACTGGAAGTTGTTCATCCCTATGAAGAACCCCAACACTCTCAAGCTCTGAGTATTCTACCAGGACAAGGCAATATGCATGCAACTGTTGAAAGCTCTAGATCCTCTTTGCCACCAGATCTGGATGAGATATTGGATAAGAAAATGGAAGCTCAAGTGGCAAAACAGTTGGCACCTACTAATGCTCTTTTGAGCCAAATGATTCAACTAATCACCAGCTTTCCACAAAATCATGGTCAACAAGTTCCACCACCTCTACCTCCTCCAAATCAGAACCCTCCTCAACCACCTCCACCCCCATCTTAGTTTATCTTTTATCTTTTGGTTTTGTTACTGAAAATGATGGTTCATTCCTGTTTCCTTTTTTTTTTTCTGATGACAAAAAAGGGGGAGAAAGGAAGAGAATTAAATTTATAAAAAGTCAGTTTTTGATCTAAGTGTTTACTGCATGTACATATCTGATTGCATATCTGTTTAAATTGCTGATTTTTTTAATATTGTTTTTATGCTTTTATGATTAAACATATGTTCTGATATGTGTTTGCCTGGTTACATGTTTGCTTCAATGCTCTGATACAATGTTTTAGTACTTATTTTTCAATGCTTGCTATCTGATGTGTGAGTTAATTAAGTTTGTATGATTTGTCTTAGGGGGAGCTCTGTAGCTCTCTTAGACTTTGGTCACTCAAATTTAATTGGTTTTTGTCATCATCAGAAAGGGGGAGATTGTTAGAATCAAAGTGGTTTTGGCTTAAATAATCTCTTAAGTTTTGATGTTAACAAAAAGGTTAAATTTGTATGGCAAAGTATTGTCAAAGATCTAACTAGTCTGATTGAAAGCTTGCAGGATTACTAAGTTTTGCTAAGTTGAGGATAGATATATATAGTTGCAGTATCGGGTCAATTTCTCAACCTCTAGACGAGTCTTCAAAACCTTGGTAAAATTCCGAGTCTATTAAGTTATCGCTAGACGAGGCTTTAAAATATTGGCTAAGGTAATAGATGCTAGAAGAGCATCTAATTCCAAGTTAAGAGTAGTAGACGAGCCAGTAAATAACTCTCAGAAAAACACCAAGTCCAAAGACTTTATAAATAGACGAGAAGTTATACTAGACGCCACGTCACCAGACGAGCTATTAAGAATCAGTCAGGAAAATAGCAAGTCCAAAGACTTGGAACTAGATGAGAGTCATATAGATGCAGTATCAGTAGACAAGCCTTCTTTACTGATAAGTTAATCTTGCACCTCCAAAGACTTGCGCGTCTGCTAGCTATTGAAATTGAACCCGTATAGTATAAGCGAATTTATTTCAAATGATTATATATTTAATTCAAAGGAATATATGTCTCTTTCCCTTGATGCTTCATTTGTTAACTCTTTGTTTCTTGATATTAGAAACCTAGTACCATCGAGAACATAAACCTTTGTACTCTGTCACCTATATTGCTGTAAAGTTTTAAACAAGTACAAAGAAGGAAAGTCATAAAGCAACCTTCAGTACAACAGGTGTAACACCCCGATTTCTTGATTAAGGTTTAAGGAAGAGATTGAGGATAATTAAAGACTTAATCATGTTCCTTAGGTGTTAGTTAGCTTGCGTTTCAAGTATAAGGAAAATCGGAGTTGAAACTAGTCTAGAATGCAAACAGATGCAAACTGAGCGATTAATCGATCAATTAATTAATTAATTGAGAGTTAGAACATTAAAATTAGGTCGGGATGAGTACAATATGTTTTTTAAGAGTAGCCTAAAATAATGAAGAAAAATATTCTAGCAGTAGGAAGATACAGAAGAAAACATCTGGTTGTGCCGACGGAGCAACACACGGTGACACATGTCGCGACACCCAAGTGACACCTAGAATTCCACTACCTAAATCCTAAACCCACCTACACATGACACCTTGCCAACTAACTATCTAAATAAATCATGCAAGGACACTTGGACTTCCACTACCTAAGATAATAATATAATAATCGTAAAGCTAAGTAATATATAAAGTAAATGAAATGCAAAATTAAAGTCTTCTCCTACCTTGTTTCTAACGCATGACCAGAGAAGTAAAGTGAAAGAAATTCACTTCTAAGGCAGTCATTTTCTTGGCTTAGTAAAGCTTGAGGTCGGAGGAGCTTCAATCATCGAAATTTCAAACCGATCGCGTATTCGTGCTCGTGGCTTCGACTTCTTCATAGCTATGCCCTTGCATGCGAGAATCGTCGAGGTATGTCGGTGTCGACGCCATCAAAATTTATCCTTTTTAATCTATTTAAATTTATTCTGCTCCTATTCTTAGTCCCGATATCGTTTTCGATGCGTTTTAGGCTTTTACGTGTTTTTATGCTGAATCAGTCGACCAGGAATCGACCGTGGGAGTGGAAAAAGATCTGATTTTGAATTGTACAATCTCTGTTATTGTAAGTTTCCCCTTCAATTTCGTGCTTTGATTCAAATTGGTTCATTGATTGGAGCCCTGTTGTTGATTCGGTGGTTGTTTTGGTCTTTCTGGCTGTTTTGGACCTCATGTGTGTGCTCGGGATAATTTTTGGTCCAATGGACATACCGGGGGTGTCAATATCAGATTCGAGGTTGTTGTTGGAAAGAATGATGAGGTTTTTCCGATAGAACAGAGGCAATCGGAGCATTTACGAGAAAGTATGCGCGTCAGTAAGGTGGGGAGAAAGTGACTATCACGCCGGGGAGGCAAGCTCGATATTGCATGTTATTTTGTCTGCGTAGGGTGCCCTAGACCTACTAGTTGTTGAGTAGTCGATGATGGTTAAACCCCACTTTAAAATGATTTGAAATGATACTTTGGGATTAATTATCGTAGACTTGTCGACATTAGGGCAAAATAGTATTTTAAGATTTATCTGCGTGAGGATGCATGTGATATATGCTTTATGTGTTTATGGATGTTGTGATGTTTCATGTTTGATCTGTGATAACATACTTAATATGATATTTGGTTATATTTATTATTGATATATATGTATGTCATGGTTGTGGAGGATGATTGTCTGGTTGTGATGATGTTAGAAGCCTAGTTGACACCCTAAGGGTACTATGTTTGGTTTGATGATGGATAACGGTATATGGGTACCGTGTTGAGCTGTGGATGCGTTGGTATCGTGAAGAATGTAGAAATGAGTTTGGTACTGGTGTCAACATAGGATGTTTGTGCATTGCATAAGTTGCCAAAGTGGCGGGTCGTGTGACTGGGAGTCACGCGAGGTAGGTGTACCCGAGTGCGGGTACGGAATATGGAGAGGGATGGTTCTGGGAACCTTGGGGATGTAGTCCGGTCTAGAATGGTTTTCAAGAGACCAGTGATTTGAACCCACTGTGTCGCGACCGCCGTGGAGGCTTGGCTATCCCGACGTCTAGCCTTGAGTATTCCAGTCACAGATGGACTTTCCGAGGAGACCAAGATACCCCTCTTAGAGTTGTAGCTAATAGGGGGAAGAACCCTTATTTGTCACGATGAGAGGAAAGGTACCCTGGAAAAACCAACTGACATTCTTTGGGCAAGGGAGGCCCGAGTGTGAGAAAGAAAGAGAATATCCGGGAATCAGATTTCCCTGTGAGAGTGATCGACCGACATGCATAGGAGTGTGACTCCTTAGAGGATTTAGACCCTAGATGTGGATCAAGGATGTTTTGTAAATGGTTGACTAGCGAGATGTTTGTGATCTTTGTCGATCTATGTTGTATGTTAACATGTTGTATTGTGCCCCGACCCCTTTTATGGTGTTATAGTAGCTTATCTCCCTTCTCTATATCTTTTCCTCTGTATGTACCGTATGTTTGGTAGATGAGCATCAACAACTATACAACAACGATGATAGGATCGGAGCACAGACTGATGCACTGCCAGTAGAGGATTCTGCCAGAGGGTCTTGAGGAGCAGCCACGAGTCTGTGAGGACTCAGGTGTAGAGGCGTCATTACGTGAAGGGCAAGGGTAGTTCTAGACGCCCATATCGTCATTGATATGGTATGTCGGTAGCGTCTGCTAGGGAGAGCCTCTGAGAGTTATTTTGGATTTTGATGTATTTTGTGTGAGACAGGGTGGGTAGATGATGTCTTTATAGGTTTTTATATTTTTTATGAGACTAGTGTTCTATGACTTGTTTATCAGTCCTTTTACTTTATCAGTTGTACAGTTGTTCTAGGATTATGATCCTTCTGTTGGGATCGAAAGTACTTTGGAGACTTGGTGTACCTATTATGTATATACGTCATTTCTGTTTTTATTCCGCTGTGCATGTTTTATAAGTTTTAATATTCTAGCTTCCGCAAAGTATATTATTTTCGTATGTAATAATCGCGCTAACGCTAATAAACAGATTAAGGATTAGTTAATTAGGATTGCTCTTTAATGGGACATCGAGGTGTCTCAACAGGGAAGTGACAACTCTACTATGAGCATTCCTCTGATAAACAATAGCACTTCTCCATGACGCATATCAAGTTATCAGTCTCAACGGATCCTAGCATTTAATGCTATGTCTAAACGAATACAATTTGAAGGTCTGATAAACAAGAGCACTTCTCCATGACGTATATCAAGTTATCAGTCTCAACGGATCCTAGCATTTAATGCTATGTCTAAACGAATACAATTTGAAGACCGTTGAAGAAGTTCAAGACAACAAAGCACTCTATCTATAAATACTGGATAAACCCCAGTAAAGAATATATAGAATCTCTGATATTTAAAAGGGCCTAAACTCTGCTGAAAATTCTCTTGAATAAATTCCTTTGTAACACTTAGCTGATCTTAAACTTTGATTCTCTCACACTTAAAGAGTTCTTAGATCAAAGTTTGTAAATCTCTTTGTTAGGGTTAGAGCCTAAAGAGGCTTGGTTGAGAAAGAATACTTGCAGCCTGAAGAGGTGTTGAATACTTGTAATCTATTTGGAGAATAGTGGAGAGAAACCTTCAGGTAGAAGGGACTGGACGTAGCTCTTGGTTGGAAGAGAGTGAACCGGGATAAGTCTCTTGTGTGAATCTTCTTTCCCTACCTTTTAAGGGATTTGTTTTTACAAACTGTGGGGACTTGAATATGAGTTTGTTAACTCTTTAAAAAAGTTTTCTTGTTTGTGTGTTACTTATCTTGTTCTACTTGCTAAAAGGTCTGAGAAAAGGCTTTTTCGAAAAACTGTTAAGAAACACAATTCAACCCCCTTCTTATGTTTCCCTTTGTCAACTTCATGGTCTTCAAGACTAGTATTTCAAGTTAAATGGAAAACCTAAATCGAGGATGGCTTAGTGAAAACAAAGACTTAATGATTATGACTCATGGTTGAGAAAGACCATATGTCATAAAGTAAGGACGATTCACTCATCCTTACATTCATAATACTTAATGACGAAGAGTATTTTAAGGTTACTTGCTCGACAAGTAATCCTGTTCAGGAATGGATTTAAAGAGGAATAATGAGTTGGTGACGAATGACCAACCTTTCATAATATACTAAATCGTGGAAACATGGATAGTCCAACGAGGGGTGATTACCAATAGGTTTGTACTGTCTGCTTTGCCTCTAGAATGGCTTTTGGTTTCCGTAAGGGACCCCGAAATTTATCCGGTGGATAAATATGAACGCACACACCGTTATCAGCTTGATCCAAATGAAATTGTCAGTAAGGCCTTTGTGCCTAGAAAGCGGGCTTACATGTCTATGTGCATGGGGACGTGCTAGTGACGACCTTAAATGGTCTCGGGGATGGTCAGGGTAGGAAGGTCATGTATGGACAGTTGGTGATTCTTCTTGGTCGTGGCGTTCCATGAAATACACTGACATCTACTACTAGATGCTAGCCAGTCCAGGTTATTGAGAGTGTTTCACAATCGGTTCTAATTCAATATGTGGCTGTTATTATTGATTCACCCAAGATGCCTAATATTGGCAGTTGTGATACATGTTCTCTAACCCTCCTTTCCAACGTTCTCTTAGCTCTGGAGTTAGGGTCAGATCTTCCTTGAGGCTGTGTAGGTATGGGACTATGCAGTTTCAATCAATTACCTGTATTCTCGCGTCTCTGTGAACTAACAGTGTCCAATCATGCTTTGATGAGTTTATGGTCATATTGATATTGTATACTGTTGGCTATATGTGCATGTGTAATATATTACTTGTATATACTGGATTGTCTAGCTGAGATATATGTTTACATGGATATGAATGTATGCTATGCTGTGTCGTGCTATTTTCATATCTGCCATATGTTGTGATGTTTGGGAATCTTACCTCCTTATTTTATATTGCCTATGTTGGTTGGCTATGTGCCTTCTGTGTTCTTTTGAGAAGACCGAGATGTCAAGATATCGCTTGGCTGATTCATCGTAGAGGTTGAGGTTCGAGCATGCAAACGATATGGTGGAGTTTCTAGGGGACATCTTCCAGACTTAGGATTGTCCAAGACGATGGTGTTTGTGTTTCTGTCATTCCTGACCTTTCTTTTCTTGAGATAGGCATGATTGTCGTTGGTCTATAGGCTATGACTTTTCTCTTGGAAAGGGAAAGGGCTTAGTCCGAGAGCTACTTTTGTAGTGGCTCTACTAGTGTCGTTTGTGACGACGTCGATAGTGGACTCAAATAGAAATTCCACTAGACCTCGTCAGTTGGGTTATTCTTCTCATGTTGTACGAGAGATGATTATCTTTTATATTTTAGTTTGTCCAGCTTGGGATGTCTGGGAGTTAGTGTTACCATTTATGGAGCTACGACTCCAAGTATCTTATATTTTAGGAGCTGCGTCTCCATAGATTTATGTTGGGTCTGTATATCTTTATGATTTCTGTTTATGAGTCGGGTTGGTTTTTTACGTAAATGACTTTCGAACTTATAACTTTAATTATGATTATGAAATATTTTATTGTATATTTATTTGATTCCAAGTATTTATATTTATGTCTTGTGAAAAAGAAAAAAAATTACCCCATTATATTACATCGAATTTTAATTAACCTACTTTTCGACCTTAAAATGTCACAGACAATGTAGCACTCGAGAAGGGTGTTACATTTTCCTTGATCTTTCTAATATGTTTCGTCGTCTGTTGCACAACATCAGGACCCAACACTTGGCTCTCACCAGTCTCATACCAACACAACGGGGTCCTACACTTTCTGCCATACAAAGCTTCATACAATGCCATCCCAATACTGTTGTGGAAACTGTTATTATAAGTAAATTCAACCAAAGGCAAGAACTCATCCCAACTGCCAGTGTCCTCCAACACACAAGCTCTCAAGAGATCCTCCAATGAATGAATCGTCCGCTCTGACTGTCCATCTGTTTGGGGATGATAAGAAGAACTATCTAGAGGTGGATCTAGGGTCTCGATCGAAGACAATTCTCGACGGCACACCATGCAACCTGACAACCTCTCTGATGTAGATCTGGGTCAACCTCTCCAAACTGTAACACTCACCAATAAGTAAGAAGTAAGCACATATCGTCAACCTATCGATGATAACCCGAATCACATCATGCTTCTTAGAAGTTCGTGGTCCAACCACAAAATCCATAGCTATACTATCCCATTTTCTCTCCGGGATATCCAACAACTGCAACAAACCAGCGGGCTTTTGATGCTTTATCTTAGCTTTCTGACACATCAGGCAAGATAAAACATATTCTGCTACCTCTTTCTTCATTCTTGGCCACCAAAACATATTCTTCAGATCCTGATACATCTTCGTGGCTCCGGGGGTGAAAACTTAACTTACTCGTATGTGCCTCCTCTAAGATCATTTTCTTAAGGTCTATGTCCTCTGGCACACATACTCTGTCTTTGAACCTCAACACTCCATCTGCACCTCTATTGAACTCTGAAACCTTACCCCCATCTATACCTCTACTCACCTCCTGCAAATACTGATCCTGAACCTGTTTATCCTTAAGCTCTCTGAGAATTTCACTATTGATGGTGATCATACCTAAGCTGATGTGATCCTAGGAAGCACAACCTTAATGGGCCAATTGGGGCAAGTCAACTTTGAAGCAAATCCAAATCAAACCTACTTCACAATTTTGACTGTTTCTTGAGTTGTAGATGTCCGATTGAAGTGATCTTGGATGCATTGGAAAGATTAAAAGATTATCTACAAATATTATTCTTGACTCAAGAGATTATCTACTAATATTACACCTCAAGTACGACTAGCTTGCATCTGAAGTTAGAGTAGCTTGTACTTCAAGTTAGTCTAGCTTGCACCTTAAGTAGGATGAGCCTATAAATAGGCTTCATGTAAATCATTTTTGAAGTTTGAATACAATTGAGTTTTCTCATACTTGAGATTTCTAGAGAGAGTTGAGAGTTCTCCTCTTCTTGGTTCATGAGTTGAACCATTGGTTCTTATCTTGAATTTCCATATTCAAGTGGTGAATCCTCCTTTGGCTTATCAATTCAATCTTCTTTTCAAAGATGATTCAATTGTGGAGCCTTCCCCTTCCCCTTCACCTTCTTACTATTCCATTTTCTACTTTTGTTATTTAATTCTTGCGCTTTAATTCTTGCAATTTACTTCTTGCAATTTACTTTCTAGTCATATATCATTTGTTCTTCTCTTCTACTTCCTTTTGTTTCTCTTGATTCTTCACTTGAAGAACAAGATTCATATCAATTGTTCTTGTTTGTGTTTGATCTTGAATTTTTAGCAATTAAAATCAAAGAATGATCCTAAAATGTTAGTGATCTATGTCTTGATCACATCAAGTGGTATCTAGAGCTAGTTCTTTGAATCTTCAATTGTTTTGAATTTTTGATCAATTTTTTTTTTTCAAATTCAATGATGAACTATGAATTGGCACTATTATCATGATCAATTTCATTTAAGCTTGGGCGCCATTTGTCACTAGATTTGGATGATGAAATTCAATTTGAATACAAAAGTGATCATAGATCTAGAATTTGAAATGAGTTTGAATTGATTTTGCTTGAATTTTGGTGAATTTTTTCCCCCTCCACTTTTCACCCTAGCTTTTGGCACCATACATGTGAATGTAATCATAGATTACATTTGAATTTTGGTTGCATCTTGAAATTCCAGCATCAACTTCTTTTCCTTACTTTGTGAGTTTGAAAAAAATTCAAGATTCAAATTCAAATTTCAATTCACAATAGTAAACTTGATTCAAATTTTAATCAAAAGTGCTTCAATGATTTCATATTATTAGAACCTCATAGATCTTCATGACATTCAAATTGTGGAAATGATGTATTTATCATCCACTTGAATGAAAGATCTAGGTATCTAATTTCTTGATTTGTGCTTCATTACTTGGAAATTATTTTACACCACTTCAATTGTTCATATTTCCAAGTATTACACCAATATTGTTCAAATTTGTTCATGCTTGAAGGATCTCATTTGTAAATCGAAATTTTCATTGTAATTGCTGCGAAATTACAATAAGTAAAAGTCAAGTTTTTGAAATTTAAAAAAAAAAAAAAATGGTGTAAAAAGAAAAGTGGGCCAAAACCGTAAATATACAAAGTTTTGGGGCAAAAGTGCAAAATCTGAAAAAATTCAGCAACGGTAAAAGACTTGCCACCATTTCACATGCTTATTTTTGTATTGATCCTTCATATATTGGTGTAGCACAATTCACATTGATCATCACTTGTTCACAAACACTTTAATTAAATTTGAATTACACTTTTGTTGGACTCTTTCAACTTGTCTTCTTCGCATCAATTTGAGTGTACAATTCTTCTTGAACCTTTTCTTGTCTTCTAAACTCCATTAGTTTTTTATTAGTTGTTTTCAAAATTATTGACCTCTTTAATTGATTTCCTATTGGTTGATTTGTCATTTGTTTAATGGAGACTAATTGTTGAGATCTTGTTTCAACTTGTAGTTCCCTTGAAGAGGAAACTCTTGAGTGGAAAGAGACAAGAGAGAAATCATCCTGAAAAGGTCTACATTGAGTGATATACACGAGTGACAATCTTTGAGTGAATGGTGAGTGAGTGGTGAGGTCCTTGTAATATTCATTTTTGACCTGTAATTCTTTGCTTTTAGTACTTATTCTTTAAGTGTATTTGTTCCTTGTTGGATAATACTTAATTCTTTTGATTTTTGGTGGTGTAATTGTTCTTATTGGTGTAATCTTCATTTGATTTGTGTACTTTTCAATTCTATGGAATTTGTATGTAATTTCTCAAATTGTAAGTGCACCATGACTTCTACATGAAGAAGACATTGAAGATTCTCCTACATCATCACCAAGAACAAGGAAATTGAATAGGAAGTTGGATATAATGACAATGAACTTAGAAAGAGTGTTTGAAATATTAGAAGTACTTGAGATCAAAAAAGGATCAAGGCATAACAACTCACATAGAGGCTCATCAAATTCTGAAGACAATGAACATAGACCTAAATTTGATAGATGGAGACATAGACATGAACATAGAGGAAGAAGGAATGAGAAGGATGACAAGTTACATAATGTGAAGGTAAAGATCCCTAACTTCCACGGGAAGAGTGATCCCGATGCTTACTTGGAATGAGAGACCAAATTGGAGCACATATTCTCTTGCTACTACTATAGTGACGAAAAAGAAAGTAAAGGTAGCTAGTATAGGATTTCATGATTATGCTTTAATTTGGTGGGATCAATTGTGTAAAGTGAGAATAAGGTATGATGAGGAACTAATTAGTACTTGGAGAGAAATGAAGTGTGTTTTGAGAAAAAAGATATGTGCCTTCAATCTACACTAGAGACCTACAACATGCACTCAAGGTTGAAGCACAAGTGAAGAGAAAGAACTCCTTCAAGAAGGAGGGTGACTCATCAAAACAACTTGGAGTTGTTTGTAAAAGTGGATCAAAGGCCATATTTCCTAACTCTAAACCTTCCACTTCTACCCGTTCTTCTTTTCCTTCTATGTACCACAACAAAAAGATTACTCTTGTACCCCTCTCTACTAAAGAAATTGGTGAGGCTCAAACATAAATGAGAGAGAAAAAGGAGCTTGAGAGAAAAGCCAAGAGTGAAAAAGAAGAAAAAGAAATAAATGCAAAAGAAAAGAATGTGCCAAAAAATAATATGGAAAAGGCAATTGGTACAAGTGAGCAAAACTTTTGCGACAATCAAAAGGTTAAAGAACAAGATGGCCAAGAATGCATAGTTTTAAAATAAAAAGAAGTAAAGAAAATACCTTTGGAAAATCCATCCATTGTATTTAATTTACTCCAACATTTTTGGTAACAAGTCTCTTCCATATTTTTCTTTACCTACTACCTTTTAGTTTCTTTTGGATAAACTTCAAGTCACTCCTCAAGAAATTAAAGAAATTCAAAGGCTTCTAGTAATCTACAATGATGCTATCTTGGTACATAGCAAAACACAAGTAAATCTTTTTGAACATTTAAAATGTGTTTTGTTATTACTTAAGAAAGAAAAACCTTTTACTAATCCTGAAAAATACACTTTTTACACCACCAAAGTGGAATGTTTGGACTATGTTTTAAGTGCTAAAAGTGTGCATATTGATAAGGTTAAAAGTAAGGTAAAAGAAGTTTTCTTAGTAGGGCAACCAATTAATAATATTCAACTTAATGATGTTTACTTGCCTACTAATACTTCTACCTTAACTACGTGCATTGAACCTATTTTGCAAATTCAAAAGCAACTAATGCACATCCATCAAGGTTCCCATTCATTGAGAGAACTAAGACACATATTAAATATCTTTCCAAATGTTTCTCTCAATAATGGACACACATTACCAAACAACCTTCAAGGGATTACACCTTCATAAAAATATTTGAAAGGGATGTTCACAAAACTTGTTTTCAAAATGGTGGTTTTTGACTCAGGAGGATGGGTTGAGAATTACAACGATAATAAGGGAGTTGCCTTCCCAAATAAGGGAGTTTCCTTCCCCAATTTTTTTTTTTAGGAACTTTATAAAAGAATAAACCAAAACATCTTCTCTTTAATGTAGGATTAAAATTTGGGACGAATTTTCTTCAAGAAGGAGGGGATGATGTGATCCTAGGAAGCACAACCTTAATGGGACAATTGGGGCAAGTCAACTTTGAACAAATCCAAATCAAACCTACTTCACAATTTTGGATGTTTCTTGAGCTGTAGATGTCCGATTGAAGTGATCTTGGATGTGTTGGAAAGCTTAGAAGATTATCTACAAATCTTATTGTTGACTCAAGACCTGACTCGGCGCATCTATCATGACTTAAATTGGGCTACAAGGTTAGCACGAAATTTTGTACGGGTTTTGATTTAGTTAGGCTTGTAATTGGCCTTAAGAGTGTTCCAAGCCCATTAGGACGCTTACACCTCAAGTAAGACTATCTTGCATCCATAAGTTAGAGTAGCTTGCACTTCTAGTTTGTCTAGCTTGCACCTTAAGTAGGATGAGCCTATAAATATGCTTCATTTAAATCATTTTTGAAGTGTGAATACAATTGAGTTTTCTCACTCTTGAGATTTCTAGAGAGAGTTGAGAGTTCTCCTCTTCTTGGTTCATGAGTTGAACCATTGATTCTTATCTTGAATTTCCATATTCAAGTGGTGAATCCACCTTTGGCTTATCAATTCAATCTTCTTTTCAAAGATGATTCAATTGTGGCGCCTTTCCCTTCACCTTCTTCCTTTTCCATTTTCTACTTTTGTTCTTTAATTCTTGCATTTTAATTCTTCCAATTTACTTCTTGCAATTTACTTTCTAGTCATATATCATTTGTTCTTCTCTTATACTCCTTTTTGTTTCTCTTGATTCTTCACTTGAAGAACAAGATTCATATCAATTGTTCTTGTTTGTGTTTGATCTTGAATTTTTAGCAATTGAAATCAAAGAATGATCCTAAAATGTTAGTGATCTATGTCTTGATCACATCATAAGCATATCCTATCCTCAACCAATTCCATACCTAGATTCAGATCTCTGAACTGTTCGATCAACTATATTTCCTTTTACCATCATCGCAGACATATGCAAAGACTTCCTACTTAAAGCATTCGCTACAACATTTGCTTTCCCAGGATGGTACTGAAGATCGAACTCATAATCCTTGATAAACTCCATCCATTTCCTCTGCCTCATATTGAACTCCTTCTGATCAAACAGATAATTCAGACTCTTATGGTCACTGTAAACATTAAACTTCGCTCCATACAAATAGTGTCGCCATATCTTCAATGCAAACACTGGCTGCTAACTCTAGATCATGGGTTGGATAGTTTCTCTCATGAACTCTTAATTGCTCGGAAGCATAAGTCACAACTCTTCTCTCTTGCATCAATACACAACCAAAGCCTTGGTATGATGCATCACAATATACGTTAAATTGTCCTAAAGGATCTGGCAAAGTCAACAATGGTGATGTGGTCAACCCATTCTTTAGCTCTTGAACACTCTTCTCACACTCATATGTCCAAACATAAGTTGTACCCTTTCTTGTCAACTGCATCATAGGCAATGCAATCTTCAAAAAACCTTCTATGAACCTCCAATAATATCTAGCTAATCCAAGAAAACTTCTCACCTCACTCACTGACTTAGGTCTCTCCCACTTAAGCATTGCCTCAACTTTAGCTGGATCTATTGATATCCCTTCCTTGTTAATCACATGCCCTAAGAACTGTACTTCATCCAAAACTTGCACTTGGAAATCTTAGCATATAATTGATGATCCTTCAGTACATGCAACACTATCCTCATATGCTCCTCTCGCGAACGGGGATAGATAAGGATATCATCGATAAACACAACCACAAGCTTATCAAGGAACAACCTACAGATCCTGTTCATATAATACATAAACATTGTTGGAGCATTAGTTGCACTAAAAGGCATAACTAGATACTCGTAGTGTCCGTACCTCATCCTAAAAGTTGTCTTAAGTATATCTTCCTTCTTCACTCTAATCTGATGATATCCAGACCTCAGAACATTCTTGGAAAACACTGAAGCTCCCTTCAATTGATCCATCAGATCATCTATCCTAGGTAACGAATACTTATTCTTGATCGTCACCTTGTTCAACTTCCTGTAGTCTGTGCACAACCTAGCACTCTCATCTTTCTTCTTTACAAACAACATCGGTGCTCCCCACGGTGAAACACAAGGTCTCATGAACTCCTTATATCATCTTATCCACTTTATGAAGCAGTAATCCTCTCAAGCATTTTCGGAAACCTTGAAATCCCCAAAGGTATCATTTTACTTTACAGCTCATGTCTCAAACCATCTTCAAATCTTATACATATCCAGTTCTCGTCCTGTTGCACTTAATACTTGGAGAATTTGAGCAGAGACTCAAACCTTATAGTATACTCACCCACAGACATACTTCCTTGTTTCGGTCTAAGGAATTTCTTCTCATTTTCATGTCGAATAGTTCCAGGAAAATATTTTTCCAGGAAGCATTCTTAGAATAGTTCCCATGTGATTACTCTTCCATCTGCTTCCAACTTCCTCTAATGTTTCTTCGATCAAGAATCTTCTCCTATGGATAAATGACCCTATTGTGTTTTGATTAATGACCAAACTAATTTGAATTATACTTTGATTCACTAACTACTTACCAAGCTTAAATGTTTTTTACAAGATATCATTAGTGCAAGAAAGTGGATGCAAAGGATCAAAGGAGAAAAAGAAGGATCATGAAGGAATGCTTGAAGATGAAGAATCTCAAAGTTGAATCACAAGGAATCTCAAGCCAAGATCATTAAATTTTTATGTAAATAAAAATTTAAGTTTCTCTCTGTGAATTAGCTCTCTTAAAAACAAATCAAAATGGTTTTCATAAATTAAAAATGGACTTAAAAAGGAAAAAGGATTAATTGAAAGATCTGTACATCTATGTGTACATATATGTACTTTCAGTTAATTAACTAACTTTTAATGAAAACCTATGTGTACATCAATGTATAAATGTTATACATCAATGTATACATCGATTGATTGTGGACTAACTTGATCAGTATGCAAGACTAACTTCTGTAAATCGATTGTGCAGTCGATGTATAAGGTGAAACAGAAGCTAACACTTTTTGAAACATGCATACAATCGATTGATACATCGATGCATAAGGCTAAACAGAAGCCGACATTTTTTGATATATGCATCCAATCAATGTACATCGATACATACACAGAACAGAAGTAAAATCTTTTGAAAATGATAAAATAATCGATTGATACATTGATGCATAAGCCCAAACGGAAGCAAAGACTTTTGACAATGATCATGCAATCGATTGACCAATCGATGTAAAGACTTATGTGCTGAGAATGCTTATGTTTTTCAAGAACACAATCGATGTACACATCTGTGTATTGTTCAAGATCAAGAATTTTCAAGAACCCAATCAATTGAGCAATCGATGTACTCAGGCTAAAATGTGAAATCTTTGTTTAATACATCGATTAAACAATCGATTGACTGATAATTGAGTTTTTCAGGAAAGTTTGTTTTGATCTTAACTGACTCATAAAGTGTGCCCAACAGATATATTTTGAAATACAACTATATAAAGACTTGGAAAAACGTTTCTAATTAATCAATTTCATTCAATACTGAGATTACATACAAATTTCTAGAGAGAGCTTCTTCTTTGAGAATACTTGAACTTTACTGCTTAGAGCTTCAATTTGTAATACTTGATTTCTTAGAATTTGATTTGATGTCTTTTCTTACTAAAAAAAAGGTTAGAGAGAAGGATTTCTCTCTATGAAGATCAAGAGCAGAAGGGACTCTTGGTGGTTTGACAACAGTAGAACGGACTCTTGGGAATTGCAAGATTGCTTTGTCTGAAAAGCTGTCCATTGGGTAGAAGGAACCTCGGAGTTGAAGCTTGTAAAGGATCTTGTAATTGTGTTTGATTTAGTGGACGAAACTCACATTAATTGTGGGTACTGGATGTAGGTTACCAGAAGAGGTAGCTAAACCAGGATAAAATCTAGGTTTGTATTTTTCTCTATCCCTTAACTCTTTAATTGCTTTTATTGATGAATGTATGTTTAGGCAATAGTTAAGGAATAACCTGTGTATGCTAAATTTATGAAATCAATCTCTTTATCTATCTTTCTTATTAAAGAACAAAGTCTTGAATCAATTACTTTGGCAAAAACTTGTTTTGGGTAGTTGGTTGACAAAATCTTTTCAAAGTTTTAGAAAAGTTTTTGTTTTTGCATAAAGGGGAAAAGTTTTCAAAAATTATACATACTCAATTCAACCGCCCCTTCTTGAGTATTAGGAAGCCACAACCAATAAGTGGCATCAGAGCTTTCACTCTTGTGTAAAGCTTAACAGCTTAAGAGAATGGCTTCAAATGACATCTTGGGAGAAGGGGATTCTCTAGCAAGACTCCCTGCATTCAATGGCACTGCCTATATGTATTGGAAAGAAAGGATGTTAATATTCCTTGAGGCAAGTGGTCTTGATGTATTAGATGCTGTTGACAATGGTTCATACATCCCTCACACTCTTGATGTAAATGGCACCAAGACAAATAAGCCTAGAAGTGAACGGGATAATGAGGACAAGAAAATAGTAGGTTGTAATGCTAAAGCTAAAAATATTATAACTGCTACCTTGAGTTATGATGAATTTTTCAGGGTCTCTAATTGTAAGACAATAAAGCAAATGTGGGATACGCTGCAAATTACTCATGAAGGAACAAGTGATGTGAAGAGAGAAAGAATGAACTCACTCATGCACGAGTATGAACTCTTTCACATGAAGAAAGATGAAGACATCAATGATATGCAATGGAGATTCACCCATATTGTGAATCAACTGAATGGACTTGGAAAGAGTATTTCAGATGAACAACAAATCAACAAAGTTGTGAGATACTTGACAAGAGAATGTCAACCAAAGATCATTGCAATAGCTGAATCAAGAGACTTAGAAACCATGAACATTGCTACACTGTTTGGAAAGCTCAAAGAACATGAGATGGGGCTTCATAGGTTGCATGATCATGAAGAGAAGGAGAAAAAGAAGAAAGGCTTCACTTAAAGCACATATCCCCAAAGAAGATCTTGATAGTGATAAAGATGAAGAAGTTGTGGAGGATGAAGATTCTGAAGAAGATATGGGACTGCTAGTCAGAAAATTCAAAAGATTTCTCAAAAAGAAGAAAACCTTCAACAAAAGGCTCTCAAGCTTCTTTCCTAAAAACAACACTTCAAAAGCTGAAAGTTCAACATCAAATGTGAAGTGCTATGAATGTGGCAAACCTGGACATTACAAGAATGAGTGTCCAAAGCTTCAAAAGAAGGACAAGCATGACAATTATGAGTCCAAATACAAGAAGAATAAAAAGGCAAGAAGAGCACACATAGCATGGGAGGAAAATGGCATGGATTCCTCTAAAGAATTTGAGGAAGAATAGGCAAATCTCTGCCATATGACTAGTCATCAAAGTGACAATGAAAATGAAGATGAGGTAAATGATCTTCCCCCTACTTATTATGAACTACAAGATGCTTTTAATGAATTGCATAGTGAATATCTGAAAATTGCTAAGCAACTAGTATCATGTAGGAAAGTCATTGCAAAACAATGTAGTGATTATGCATCTCTTCAAATTAAGAATAAAGAATTAGAAGCTAAAAATAGTAGGCTAAGTGCATCTAGTTCTACATGCTCTAATTGCAATATTTTGGAAAAAGAGGTAGAAAAACTGAAAAGTACTCTATCTAAATTTACAATAGGAAGAGATGACCTAAATACCATATTAGGACAACAAAAAGGAGTATACGATAAATCTAGAATAGGTTACCAACCAGCAATGCAGGAAAAAGTTTTTAAGAAACTCTTTGTTGCACCTAAGTTTTCTACTAGTCCTTTTGTTAAATGTTTCTATTGTGCAAGAAAAGGACACACTGCTTCTACATGTTATTTTAGAAATCCTTCAAGGATGCGTACCAAAAAAATATGGGTTCCTAAGGGAACTTATTTCATGACTAACACCAAAGGACCCAAAAAATTTGGGTACCTAAGATAAATGTTTAAAATCTTTTTTGTAGGTGTGTCTGAAGGCCAAAAGTTCAAGTTGGTACCTAGATAGTGGCTCCTCCAAACACATGACTGGAGACATCAAAAAATTCACTTCCTTCACTTCCAAACAAGGTGGAAATGTAACATATGGTGACAACAACAAAGGAAGAATACTTGGTATTGGCAAAATTGGAAAAAGTCCAGTAACTAAGATTGAAGGAGTTCTCTATGTTGAAGGGCTAAAGCATAACCTATTGAGCATAAGTCAACTTTTTTACAAAGGGTATAAGGTAGATTTCAATTTAAACATGTGTATGATTGAATCTAGATATGACAAGAACATGAAGTTGATAGGAAATAGAGTAAATAACATTTATATGCTAGATTTAGACAATTTATCTTCTAATGATGCATGTTGTTTAATCTCAAAAGAAGAAGAAAAATGGCTATGGCATAGGAGAATAGCTCATATTCACATGGATCACTTGAACAAATTGATTTCCAAAGAACTTGTAATTGGTTTACCTAAGAAGAAGTTTGTCAAAGATGGTTTATGTGATGCTTGCCAAAAGGGTAAACAAGTAAGGGCTTCTTTCAATGCTAAAAACACTGTTTCAACTAGTAGACCTTTACAATTGTTGCATATGGATCCTTTTGGTCCTTCGGGAACAAAAAGTTTTGGTGGAAATATTTATGATCTTGTGATTGTTGATGATTTCTCTAGATATACTTGGACATATTTTTTAGCACACAAAAATGATGTTTTTTCTGCTTTTAAGAAAATGGCTAAGCTTGTACAAAATGAGAAAGACATGAAAATTGTATCTTTTAGGAGTGATGGTAACACCTCGTTTTTCGTATAAGTGCTTGTGTATGCATTGTTCGCCTTAGTTTTGTTTTTGGGCCGAATGAGATTTTCTAGGCTTAAAATCCCTTCCTGACACATGAGCACGACCGTGCTCATGCGTCAGCATGCCCGTGCTTGATGCACGTGTCTTGTGGCTGCCCGATCCATAAGTACGGTCGTTCTTAATAGGGAGCACGACCGTGCTTAGGTGTAAACGCTTCTCTGTGATGCTAGTGTAAGCACGACCGTGCTTAAGGGAGAGCATAGCCGTGCTCGGTGCAGAGTCTATATATGTAACACCCCGTTTTTCAGTAAGTGCTTTTATGTATATTGTTTGGTTGTTTAAGCCTTAGGTCTTAGCTTAGAGTTGTGGTTGGGAGCTAAGTGGGATTTCTAGGCTTAAAATCCCTTTCTCAGGCTTGTGTCTTGTGACTGTTTGAGTCACAAGCACGACCATGCTTAATAGGGAGCGAGACCATGCTTAATGGTTGAGTGTGTCTCGCTGACGCTAAGTTGAGCATGCCCGTGCTCAATAGGGAGCACGACCGTGCTCAAAGGCAGACCACGCCTCGTAAGCGCTAAGTTGAGCACTCTCATGCTCAACGAGGAGCACTACCATGCTCGGGTCTGATGCCTTTAAATATAGAATAGTAACCGAGGGTTTTGGTTGTAAAGCACATCAGCTACCCTAGTGCGGCTACACCTTGTTTCTTCCCTACTTTCTCTAAACCCATCGCTTTCTTGGAGTTTTGGAGGTTCTTTGGGAAGCTTAGTTGGTTTATGCCAATCTTAGAAGGTAATGGTTTCTCCTTCTTTTGGTTTCCTTTCTTTCATTGAGAATTGGGAACTAATGGTTTGACCTTTTCTATTTAACCAAGGCTTGGAAAGTTAATTGAGCCGCTCGAGGAACGCGTTGGTTTACCATTGAGTTGTCACTACCAGATTCTTCATACCAGGTATGGCGAGAAGGATAATCTAATCATTAGGCAAGGGGGTGGCGTAAGATGAGGGTTCCTATAGCCCCATTAACGTTGTTGTTAACTGTTGTCAATGCCATGCTATGTTTGGCTATATGGATTAATTGCTATTAATGTTGTTTGATTATGAGTATGCCTGTTATGTATACCTATTACTATAATTGCTTATTGATTATTGATATGCATGTTATATGCCAACTATTGTATGTTTAATGATATGCTCTATGTCATGAATTATTGGATGAGTTGGTATGTTATGATTGACATATATTGTTATTATTATGTTGATTGGCCAAATGTCTGTTGGTTGAGAATGTTGAATTGTTTATAATACCCTAATTGGTTAATAGGGCTCTTAATTAACATAACGGTTAAGGGATTAATTCCCCTAATGTTTCATAATGTTAGCGAGAGGTGAGGCTTTATGCCAAATAGATTAGTCAAGACATTAGGATTTGATTTAAGAGTGTTTAGGGAGGTTTTAACACCAAGAACACCATGAATCTGCCCAACACAGTATGGCCATGCCCAGGAACACGACCATGCTGAATAGGGAGCACACCGTGATCCCAATTTGAATTTGGAAGATGGCCGCGTATTGAGCACGGCCGTGTAAGACAGTGAGCACGACCGTGCTCCACTTAAGTGGAAGCACGACCGTGCTCCCCCTACAGGTCAGAACGTGAGCTTAATTAATTAAAGGGGGTGTTTTACCCCAAATGTCCCCAATAATGAAATAAGACACCAATCGAATGAAGACAAGTTAGGTAACTTAATTAAGACTAATTAAGTCAAACAAGATTAATAAGTTGGCTAAGCCGGTGCCCAATGGGTTGCCGCGTGTTGATAATCTTTCGTGATTTTTGGCTAAAATGGTCTTGGTGCTTTTTGGTCGAGGTGTTGATAAGTTGAACCTTGGTACTTTTTGGCCAAGGGGGCTTTGACTCTTAAGGGTTAAGGTGTTGATGTTGGTGATAAGTCTTGGGTGCTTATTGGCCCAAGCGAAGGAGGTGGTTGCCCTTGTTTGTTGTTGTGCTCATGCCTCACACATTGGAGTTGTTAGTGGGGGAAGATCAACATAGGGGAGTCATCGTAGAGTACGACGATCTGGCCGTTCGCGGGTGGTTCATCAAAGGTTTGGTGGACCATGCGCCCTCGTGGTGGCACATCCTAGGTATGGTGTGTCGGCTATCCAAGGGGTTCACTCATGGTTTGGTGGACTCCCGGCGTTGGTGCTTTTTGGCCAATGTGGAGATGTAACTCCGAAGTTGCCTTCCTGATATAGTTTGGATCCACATGCATAATGGAGTAGCGGAGTAGTGTTGCACCGCATAGCATATGTTGGTTGAAATAACATGTTGATGTGACTATATTATGTTGATGTTATATGTTGTATATTGTTATGCCATGCTATGATCTATGTTCATCTTTCTTACTACTTCCATGCCGATGTGGTTACATGTTTTCTTACTCCCTGTTTCTCTGTTTCTGTTTTGGCATGTATCTCTTTATGCAGAGGACGGTGAGCAGCCAATGGAGGAGTGACTCTGAGGAGCCGCGACTGTAATTAGGATTTTCAGTAGTTATTAGTTTAGTTGTTTCAGTTTGTATTCCGTGGATTTTGTTCAGGAACGATTATACCAGCTCTGTATGTGACATCGAGGTTGGGCTATGTTTTCTGTTTTATGGTTATGTTTATGTTTTATTTCTTTTTGAAAACTTGTTATATTTCCGCATTGAGACGTTACATTGTGGTGCTTTCTATCCAGTTTTTATTTTATGAAATAAATGCATGTTTTTATCTTACCTCTTTTATGTAATTGTTTTATAATTAGCATGCGGGTAGAGGGTGTCACAATATATATACATTGCTAACAGTGAGGGTTACGAGTAAAACTCTCTAAATTGGCACTTTAGGCAACCCTAAGTGTGACTGTAGCCTCTCTCATTCTTCCCCTTTGATCCCAATCATTGTTTGGCGTTTCCTTCGTAGTTGAGAGAGTACAATCACGCGTTAGTGCAAATTAGCAAAGGTAATGGTCTTCCCATCTTCTGTTTCCTTTTCTGTTTTATGAATTGGGAACTAATTGGTTAACCCTTTTGTGTTGGCCAAGGCTTGGGAATGTTCGTCGAGCCATTCGAGGGAACCAGTTTAGGATTGTGGCCAGTTTATCGGGAATTCTTCATACCAGGTATGGGTAGAAGGAATAGTATGAGTATGCAAGTGACACCCGAGGCTGAAGAGGATGGGGAGTGGTCATCGGTGCAATAAGGCATGGACAAGAAGTGGCTCCTGGCAGGCTTCTAGGCAGAGGGACACGTGAATGAATCGATTACACACCTGAATGAGATGGTTCCTGAGACTGTGTAGGTATGGGACTATACAGTTGAGGATGGCTTATATGAATTGATTGGTACTACCTATACCAACAAGATGCATCTTCTTTTCGGGAGCTCATCACTTAAGAACTTCACAGTTAAGCGTGCTTGACTTGGAGCAATTATGGGATGGCTGACCTCCTAGGAAGTTTTCCCAAGAAACGTGTGAGTGAGGACAAAGCATGCTGAAAAGACCCATATTGGTTTGTGGAGACCGTCGTCAATCCATAGAGCAGCCAGGGATGTTAGAATGTAGACTTAGGGGTAACGTAAGATGAAGGGTTACCCATGACCCTATTGTATGATAATATGTTGATATGCCTATATGCCTAATTTCTGTTTGATGACTATCTGTTGGTGATGATAATATTGGTATGAATGTTCTTGTTATTGTCTGTCACGAATATGATGATGTTATAATGCCATGTTTATGATGTTTATTGACTGTTGATTGATGTTGTGAATGTTACAATGTTAAAACGTTAAACCTGTTAATAATGTTAAAGGAGGTTGTTCCCCTTTGTTCATAAGACTGAACACTAGTAATGAGTGAGGATTATGACAATGGCTTAGTCAATGACCCTAGGGATTGATTTAAGAGTGATTAGGAACAATTAAATTAGCTGAGATTAAATGATTAATTCCCCTTAATTGTAAGACATGGATATTTAATCAAGATTAATGAATATGATGTTAATGGATTAGTAAAAGCTAGTAGGATTGAATCTATGAACCTTCCCAAGGATTTGGGCAATGGATTCTGACCCTTCTGCCCAGATCAGTACAACCACGCTCCATTGATCATGGCCGTGTTTAACAGGGAGCACACCCATGCTTAACAGGGAGCACGCCCATGCTCCAATTCAAAATCCAGAACAGGGCGCGCACTTAAGCACGCCCGTGTTTAACACGCAGCACGACCGTAGTTGCCTGAATGTCCAGCACGCTTATGCTGAGGGTGAGCACCCCCGTGCTCACATGACTAGAACAGAATGCAGAACAATGCAGAAAATAGGGGTTTCGCCCCAAATGCCTTAAAAGACTTAATAAGTCACTCGATGGACTTGAAGACAAAAGACAAATGAAAAGAGAATGTACCTTGGTAGACTAGTGGCCAAGGGGCCCTTGATGCATAATGGTCAAGGTGGTAATATCTATTGCTTAATGGCTAGAGTGTTAATTAATGATGATATGGCACCATGGTAGCCTAGTGGCCAAGGGGGCCTTGATGCTTGATGGTCAAGGTGGTAATCTCTAATGTAGAACGACTAGAGTGTTTAACGATGAATACGAAACTATACGATAATCCTCGATAGCCGAGTGGTCGAGGTGTTGATGGTGTTAAAACTTGGGTAGCCTAGTGGCCCAAGCGGAGGTGGTGGTTATGATTGTGTGTTGTGTTGATCATGCATTCACGCATCAGAGATGTTAGTGCGGGATGTTCAACATAGGGGAGGTCGTCCGAGAGTAAGGCGATCTAGCCGTCCGTGGTGATTCATCCGAGTGTTAGGTGAATTGTGCGCCCCCGTGGTGGTGCATCCGAGATTAAGGTGTGTCGGCTATCCTAGGGGTCCACCCATGGTAAGGTTAATTGCCCCGACGTTGGTGCTTATTGGCCAATGTGGATATGTAACTTCGAAGTTGACTTCCTGAGGTAGAATGGATCCAAGTGCATAATGGAGTAGTGGAGCAGAATTACAGTGCATAGCATACACGTTGTATGATGATAATTGTTATGTTTATTGTTGTTGTTATAACTGTTGTTTTGGCTTCAACGACTCAAGAAGGGGGTGAATTGAGTTTTCTTAAAAATATTTCCCTCTTAAAAACTTTTCACAAAACTTTAGTTTTCATATTTGTGGCCTCATGATCTTTTACAAAAACAGTGAAGGGCTTATATAAAATCTTGAATAGAAGGTGATGAGGATAAGAAAGATTGATTCAGAATTAATTCAGAATAGGTTCGGGTTCAAAACTCAATAATAACAAAATACAAAAACTGATTAAGCTTTTAAAGATTAAGAACATGTTATGCAAGTTTCAGATACAAGCATTAACAATCAAGAACAAACTTGCAGGTTTCAGTTTTAGTATATGATGCAAGATTCAATTCAAATATTGATCCTTGAGAATAGAATTGAATACACAGTAATTATTACAGTTTACTCAAGGTTCAATACTGATTATGCAGATCAAGAACTGATATCAATTGAATACTTAGAACATCAAGATTACATTTATATGCGCAAGACAGAAATTAAAGAGTTTAAGTTTAGAGATACCATACAACCAGATTTATCCTGGTTCAGTCACCACCACTGTGACCTACATCCAGTCCCCACTCCACCTGTGGGTTTTCACACACTAACACAACAAGCTTTAGCCAGGTAGCTTGAAAAACCTTTACACCACAAAGCACTCCTTCACCTCGAGATACCACACTCTTGTGAAGAGCCTCAATGTTCTTCCTTAGGGATACCTCACCCTAATCACACAGAGAGACTCCCTCTCTCTTTACAATCAAATAGAACGAAAAATTGATTCATAACTCTCAATAGTTAGATAAACAAATTGAAGCACTTATGAGAATGAAACACTCTTTTCACAATAAGCTCAAGAAAGATGTTGAATGATTTTCACAATTGATCTCTCAAAATGATTTCGTGTAATTCTGATATGTTATGATATATGTTTTTGATATGTTAAAAGTGTTCCTTTGATCCCACTTTATATAGAAAACAAGTTATAGCCATTGGGATCATTCAAAACAGATTTGAGTCTGATAACAGAATCTGTTTTCTTGATTCTGGTTCTTGAAATAAGATTCTACATCGACGTCGTCTTCAATCCTCAGGGCTCGTAGTTGATAGTAGACGAGCTCCATATGCCACGTCATTGGATGGATACTCCTTTAACTGGTTGATCATAACCTAGTAGACAAGCTCCATATGAAGGACTTAGCAAGTCCGAAGACTTGTGTGGACGAGCGCTTCTGTCACTTTAGTGAACGAGCACTTCTATCACTTTAGTAGACGAGCACTTCTGTCACTTTAGTGGACGAGCACTTGTCACTTTAGTGGACGAGCACTTCTGTCACTTTAGTGAACGAGCACTTCTGTCATTTTAGTGGACGAGCACTTCTGTCACTTTAGTGGACGAGCACTTCTGTCACTTTAGTGGACGAGCACTTCTGTCACTTTAGTGGACAAGCACTTCTATCACTTCAGTGGATGGGCTCTTCTGTCACTTGTGTTGGACGAGCGCTTCTTTCACTTGTGTTGGATGAGCACTTCTATTTCTTGTGTTGGACGAGCTCTTCTATTACTTATGTTGGACGAGGGCTTCTTATTTCCAAAAATCATTTTCATTAACGAAAACTTATTCCTTTTTAATGAGTTTATGAAAATTGATTTTCTTCATGCATCTTTTTAGTTGAGCTATTTTCTGACTAAGAGATATCTTTCTCTTACAAATCATCTAAGACTGAAATCTAAAATTCTCCGTTAAGCTTGGTCTTGATGATCCTTGATCTTTGTCTTTGCTCTTTGCTTCCTCCATGTAGCTCTTTTGATTTCTTCAAGTTCTTCCTTGAATATTCTCCTTTAATTGCTTAATGAACTTGTTGATCACTGCTTGATACCGTCTTTGCAATTTGACACTAAAACACTTGCATACATATTAAATTGTATTTGTCATATATCAAAATATCTAAGTCATTGAGTCTTACAATAACATGCTTGTTTGATGTATGCTCGTCTTGATAACAGCTTCCTTGCCATTATATCCATATACATGTTTCTTACTCCCTATCTCTATATTTCTTGTCTTGTGGCATGTATCTTTATGCATAGGATGGCGAGCAGCCAGTTGAGGAGTGACTCTGAGGAGTCGCGACTCGTAGTTAGGATTTCCAGCTTTTGTTAGTTAGTTTAGTTTTGTTTTAGTTTGTATCCGAGGATATTTTCCGGATTGGTTATACCAGCTCTGTATGTGACATCAGGGGTTGGTTTTGTTTTATGTTATGTTTTATTTCCGCGTTTAATACAATGTGATGTTCTCTATATGTTGTTGGCTTTAATTTTTAATAAATGATGCTTGTTTTATTCTTAATTCTCTTATCTTTAGTGTTTTTCATGTTTGCGGATTAGAGGTTGTCACATTTAGTGGTATCAGAGCAGGTTGTCCTATCAAGCCATGGTATGAGTCTTTTGTAAGTCTGTTATGTGCTCTTGTTTGAATTGCCTCTATTAATATGGGCAATGATGCTTAGCATTAGAACCATTAGCTCTTCCTGCTTTAAGTTCTCAATATTTTACAAGCTGTCTTAGGCATTTAAAGGAACTTATGGCAGGAAGAGGAGGCAAAAACGACTAGACTATCGCAGATGCTTTAGCACTCCTAGCCAACGCGATAGGCCAAAACGGCAACAACAACGGGGGACCAGATGAGTTCCAGGGTCTCAACAAGTTCCAGTGGAACAATCCGCCGTCTTTCAAAGGAACTTACGATCCTGAGGGTGCCCTGTTATGGATGAGGGAGACTGAGAAGATCTTCCGAGCTATAGGATGCAACGACCAGCAGAAGGTCATCTTTGGGACTTTCATTCTGACGGAGGAGGCTGACCATTGGTGGGAGAACAGTCGTTAGCGCATGCAGGCTGAGGGTACAGTGGTCACTTGGAATGTCTTCAAAGACAGATTTCTATAGAAGTACTTTCCAGCAGACATCCGCGAAAAAAAGGAGATGGAATTCTTTATGATGAAGCAGAGCAACATGTTAGTTGGGGGGGGGGGGGGGGATGCGACGAGGTTCAAGGAGTTGGCTCGTTATTACACACTGTATCAGTATGTGACCGACGATAGCTCCAAGTGCGTAAAGTTCGAGGATGGTCTGTGTCCAGAGATCAAGCAGGCTATCAGCTACCAGGAGAGCCGAGTCTTCCCAGTTCTAGTGAACAAGTGTAGGATCTTTGAAGATGCCTACAAGTCCGGAGGATCAGGCAACAAGGGATCAGACAACCAGTATAGCAAGAAGAGTGATCAAGTGAACAAGTGGAAACCGCGTATAGCTCCAGCTGGCAAGGACTTCAAGCGGGATGGCAAGAAGTCTTAGTTTCTTCAAACAGGTCCAGGAGATAGGATTCCTCTGATTCTAGACCTCCTCGGTGCGGCAAGTGTGGACATAATCACTTTACTACTCGGTGCAAGGAGACGGACATCATCTGCTTCAAGTGTGGCAAGTATGGTCACATCAGCCGGAACTGCAAGGGAGGAAAGTCAAAACCATAGAGTGCGAGCAAAGGCCAGAAACCTCAAGCCAACCGACTGAAGACCACAGGGAGAGTCTTTACTCTCAGTGGAGCCGAAGCCTCTGAATCTGAATATTTGATCCAAGGTATGTGCCTCATTAATAAAGTTTGTTTGACTGTATTGTTCGATTTGGGTGCGACTCACTCGTTTGTGTCATATGAATGTGCTAAAAGTCTTAAATTGCCTGTGACACTTCTTGAGTGTGATTTGATTATTGTAAGACCCATGAATAAACTTGTTCTTACTTCTTATGCATGCAAGAATATTCCTATTACCATAGATGGTAGAGACTTTATTGTTGGTCTTGTATGCTTACCCCTAAAGGACCTTGATGTTATTCTTGGCATGGACTGGTTATCTTCCAATCACGTCCTTCTGAATTGTTTTGATAAAACCAGAGTTTTTGGAACTTCAGTGGAGTCTAGGGATCCAATCTTTCTCTCTGCCAACCAAGTTAAGGCTTCTATGAAAGAAGAGGCCCAAGTTTACATGATTCTATCTTCCTTGGAAGTCGAGAGCCATCCTGATGTTGGGCCCATATCCATAGTGCCTGACACTGGGCCCATATCCGTAGCACCCTATAGAATGTCTCCTCTAGAGCTAGCTGAGTTGAAGAAACAGATAGAGGATCTGATGCAGAAGCAGTTTATCAGACCTAGCGTATCCCCATGGGGATCGCCAGTGTTGTTGGTGAAGAAGAATGATGGCAGTATGAGGTTGTGTGTCGACTATCGACAACTCAACAAAATGACCATTAAGAATTGGTATCCCTTCATTGGATTAATTGAGACACCCAGTTGTGCCCCGGTGTTTTATTAGATTAATTACCTTCTTAAATCAATTCTTAATCGCGCGCTTATCATGAAAATACGTAAAAGTTAAAAACTTATTTAATTATCATATAACTTCTGCAAATTTAAAACACCATAACTTTAACATATGTAAAAACACACTTAGTTGTTCATTACAATACCAAAACACTGTTGAGGGTATCCTCTCAGTAGGATCCCTCACAGGCATAAACTTAATAACATACATACTTGGTGGAAATATAAAAATGCTCCTTAGACACACTGGCCATAATGTCTATACTCTAATCACCATGGATCACAGCTCGACCCCCAACGTCTGGTTCATAAGGAGTTCCATCCAACTCCTCAGCAATCTCCATTTCATACAGAGTTCCGTCCATCTCCTCAGCAACATAACCCTCCATCAGGTCTTCTAACGTAAACCAAAGTAACCCACAAAAATACAGAAACAAAGGGGATAAGAAGCAGTTCTATCATCAAAAAGCGAAAAAGAGTCATAGTACATTATACAGTAATTGTCACAGACAAACAACACACAAACTAACAGATCATCCTCAACTTAATATATATCATCTTCTACCCGCAATCTCATGCTACTCAAAGACACCATAGCTACGCACCTATTTCCTAAGGTGGAAGTGGTCTCGCAAGAACTCTTGATTTTACGTGTATTACATTACCAAAACACGGTGTATTATATTACCAATACACAGAAGTGTTTTACGTGTATTATATTACCAATACACAGAAGTGTTTTATGTGTATTATATTACCAATACATAGATTTCCTTGCGTATTATATTACCAATACACTTTTGTCCTTGTGTGTTATATTACCAATACACTTTTGTCCTTGTGTATTATATTACCAAAGCGCCTTTGTCCTTGTGTATTATATTACCAATACACGGTTGTGGACAACAACACCTATACTTGAATCTCACCAACCTGTTTTAACAACATCCTAGTGCCTTAACCTTCCATTAGAACTTGACACATATTCTATGCCGTAACACCTCTTTAACATACATCATCTAGGTTAGGCACTTCTAAATCATTATTATCCTCACACCCAAAACAATAATCTCTTAGACAACATATATATCTTTGCTTAACACCCACTAAGCATAATAATACAAACCAGGCAGATCATGCATAACACAATATCAATCAAAATATTCCCATATCACCAACATAGCACAAAATCAATTCAATGAAGTTAATAAAATCAAATCAACCATCAACAATATAAAATCAACCTAATATCGATAAACCTACAATCCCCGAATTGCTTTTTGGTTTTTTAGAAAAGGTTTCCAATGTGATTTTGGTCTTGTCGATTACTCAACTACTAGTAGGGTTTATGTCGCCCAACACAATTATTATATAATCTACTACTTATCCATTCTGACGATAGGTTGGTTCTTTCCCCCACCTGGGTTATCACCGAACTCCCGAACTCGAAGCTCCTTGTTGTCACACCACAAAGTACTAACTCCACCTTCTGTGAAGGTAAGGAGATTAGATGCTCGAAGAGGTATACCACGAACGTCCTCGTTTCCTCCGCGATGGAAGTCTAAGGTTATGAAGAAAAATCACAAGTTAAAATCAAACAAGAACACTAAACCACAAGGTATAGGTTCGACCAAGACTAGTTCTTAGGCTTAGAGATTCCCAAAAATTATACAACTCATGGATTTATGATCCTTAAGTGTTAGGAGTTCATAAACAATGATCGCTTAACAAAGTTGAATTAAAATCCCACTAAGTTATAAACTTAGGGTATTCGGCCAATGCTAGTGAAATAGGCTAGCATTCACTAAGCTTTCCAATCTCTTAGGTTAAGCATCCATATGTATTAAGGAGCTCAAAACCATGATCATTTTGGAAAAATAAGAACAAAGTATCCTAGGTCCATAACCTTCTAGGTTCGGCCTTCATAGGATTTATAGGTTAGAAATCTTTAAACTTTCCAATCTCTTAGACTTAGCATCCAAATATCTTATAGAGCTCAAGTCCATGATCATCTTGGAAAACAATGGAAACTTAAACATTCCAATCTCTTAGACTTATCATCCAAATATCTTTTGGAGCTCAAGTCCATAATCATCTTGGAAAACAATGGAAACTTAAACATTCCAATCTCTTAGACTTAGCATCCAAATATCTTATGGAGCTCAAGTCCATGATCATCTTGGAAAACAATGGAAACTTAAACATTCCAATCTCTTAGACTTAGCATCCAAATATCTTATGGAGCTCAAGTCCATGATCATCTTGGAAAAATGAAAGTAATACATCCTAGCTTTAATAACATAGAATAAACAAGTTAGAAATCCTTAAACTTTCCAATCTCTTAGACTAAGCATCCAAATATCTTATGGAGCTTAAGTCCATGATCATTTTCGAAAAATAAAAACTCAAACACCCTAGCACCTAAACACTAAGTTTCGGCCATCATAGGATGATGAGGAAAATATTCTGTGTTTAACAATACTTCTTAGGTTTAGAATCACAAGGTATTAAGAGTTTTAAATCCATTATTATACTTGGAAAGTTGAAACATAGTATCCTAGGCTTACTTATTCATATTTTCAGCCATCATAGGAACAATCTATCGAAACTTCCATGATTTATAGATTTAAGATCAATGGATAGTTAGAAACTCAAACACATGATCATTTTCCAAAAGTTGAAACAAAAACTTCCTAGGTCACAAATGCAAGCATTCGACCTTCATTGGAAGAGATAGGTAGAGATTTTTGTTTTACACAACCTCTTAGTATGTGAAAATATAAGTTAATACAAGACTATAGAAAGTGGTTTCAACTCAAAAGGAGTTTTCTACCATTTTAGAGAGATTTTAGAAGTTTAAAGCATATAAAGAACACATAAAGTAAACTACGAAATAAAATATGAAACTTACAAAAAGATTCATATGAGAGCATTGCCCTTAGTATAAGGAAGAACTTTAATGAAGAACATAAGTAGAAAAGATGAATAAAAACTAAAGCTTTAAGAGCTTGAACTTTTAGAAGAAAGGAAGAAGATGAAGGTTTAATGGAGTTTGAAGAAGGAAGATGATGAAGTGAAAATGAGAGCTGTATATATAGAGAAGGGAGAGAGTGGCGTGAAACTTAGGAGAGAGGAATGAGCTTGGAGAGTAAGTTTTGACCTTGTGCCTTGTTTGGTTTGAGAAGAGAGAGAAAATTAGGTTTTTAGAATATAATATGTTATAATTTGAAAAGTGTGATGATCACACTTTTGGAGTGTGTCATAACCCATTTCCATCAAGTCACTTCACTTCTTTTGTGCTCCCTAATCTGCTCCATTTCATACCCAGTTGTATTTTCCGATCGTAATTTTTCCGACGTTTTCGCCCGAATAAAATATTATATTCTATTTTTGAACGAAAATTTTCAAAATAACCAAAATTGAAGGAAACATATTAAAAACACTAACTGTCTTGTTCACGGGTCAAAATTAGGTTTTCTGCACAGTATACTTGTACCGGCAGTGAAAAAGGCAGACCGGCTTTCGTCTGAATTCTCATTTCACTGTAACCCTCTACCATAAAGTGGACTATGCATATGATTTTATTTTAATCAAAAACACTTTCTAACTCTCAATTTAAAATATAATTTAATTATATTTTAACCGGTTGAACAGCATAATTAAAATCAGACTGTTACATTACTACCCCTCTTAAAAGAAAATTCGATCCTCGTAATTTACATACCTTAGAAAAGATGTGGATATTGTTGTTGCATATCCTCCTCACGTTCCCAAGTAGCATCTCTAGTAGTTTCATCCCATACGACCTTAACCAAAGGAATTTGTCTACCACGAAGCTCCATAATCCGTCTATCTGCGATCCTTACTGGTAAAGCCTCATGCTCTAGATTCTCTCGCAGTTGTATAGACTCAAACTCAATGATATGTGAAGGATCAGGATAATACTTTCTCAACCGAGAAACATGAAAGATATCATGAAGGTTGGAAAGTTTGGGTGGTAAGGCAATTTGGTAAGCTACTGGACCAATTCGTCGAAGAATCTGAAAAGGTCCAATGAATCGAGGAGTAAGTTTTCTGGATTTGATAGCTCTGCCAATTCCAGTCTTCCGAGTAACTCTCAAAAACACGTGATCGCCTTCCTGGAATTCTAATGGTCTCATCCTCTTATCACCGTAGCTCCTTTTCCTATCCTGTGCTTCCTCCATCTTTTCCCGTATCTTCCTGACTTGCTCCGTAGTTTGTTGCAACACATCTGGACCCAAAACTTGGTTCTCACCATTCTCATACCAACATAGCAGGGTCCTACACTTTCTGCCATACAAAGCCTAATATGGTGCCATTCTGATACTACTATGGAAACTATTGTTATAAGTAAATTCAATCAATGGTAAAAACTCATCCCAACCGCCAATGTGCTCCAATACACAAGCTCTCAATATATCCTCCAATGATTGAATTGTCCTTTCTGACTGTCCATCAGTTTGGGGATGATAAGCAGAACTCATCCTCAACTTTGTTCCCAAGGCATATTGCAATTGTCTCCAAAATCTAGATGTGAATCTAGGATCTTGGTCTGAGACAATGCTCGATGGCACACCATGCAATCTAACAATTTCTTTGATGTAAATCTGAGTCAACCTTTCCAAATTATAACTTTCACCAATAGAAAAGAAGTGAGCACACTTCATCAACCTATCAATGATAACCCAAATCGCATCATGCTTCTTAGGAGTTCGTGGTAATCCGACCACAAAATCCATAGCTATACTATCCCATTTCCATTCTAGGATATCTAAAGGTTGTAGTAATCCTGTTGGCATCTGATGTTCAATCTTAGCTTTCTGACACACCAGACAAGATAAAACATACTCCGCTACTTCTTTCTTCATCCTTGTCCACCAAAACATTTTCTTCAAATCCTGATACATTTTTGTGGATCCAGGATGGAAACTCAACATCCTCTTATGTGCCTCCTCTAAAATCATCTTCCTAAGTTCTGCATCCTCTGGCACACATATTCTATCTCTAAACCTTAACACACCATCTGTTCCCCTATTAAACTCAAATTTTACCTTCATCGATTCCTCTACTTACTTCCTGGAGGTATAGATCCTGAACTTGTTTATCTTTAAGATCTTTCATAAAATCACTACTAATAGTGATCATACTTAAGAAAATCTTATTCTCAATCAATTCCATTCCTAAGTTCAAATCCCTGAACTGTTCAAGCAATTCTAACTCCTTAACCATCATCGTAGACATGTGCAAGGATTTCCTGCTTAAAGCATCCGCTACCACATTGGCCTTCCTAGGATGGTACAGTAATTCAAAATCATAGTCTTTGATAAACTCCATCCATCTCCACTGTCTCATATTCTATTTTTTTTATCGAACAGATACTTCAGGCTCTTGTGGTCACTGAAGACATTAAACTTTGCTCCATACAAAAAGTGTCGCCATATCTTTAATGCGAACACTATTGCTGCTAACTCCAAATCATGAGTCGGATAATTTCGCTCATGAATTCTCAACTGCCGGGAAGCATAAGCCACGAATCTTCCATCTTGCATCAGGACACAGCCTAAACCTTGGTATGACGCATCACAATATACGTCAAATTGTCCTAGTGGATCTGATAAGATCAACACAGGTAATGTAGTCAACCTGTCCTTCAGCTTTTGAAAATTTTGTTCATACTTGTCCGTCCATACAAAAGCTATATTTTTCCTCGTTAACTGCGTCATAGGCAACATAGCACAAAATATCAATCATGCATAACACAATATCAATCAAAATATTCCCATATCACCAACATAGCACAAAATCAATTCAATGAAGGTAATAAAATCAAATCAACCATCAACAATATAAAATCAACCTAATATCGATATACCTACAATCCCCAAATTGCCATTGGTTTTTCAGAAAATGTTTCCAATGTGATTTTGGTCTTGTCGATTACTCGACTACTAGTAGGGTTTAGGTCTCCCTACACAATTATTATATAATCTACTACTTATCCATTCCAACGATAGGTTGGTTCTGTCCCCCACCTGGGTTATCACCGAACTCTCGAACTCGAAGCTCCTCGTTGTCACACCACAAAGTACTGACTCCACCTTCTCTGAAGGTAAGGAGATTAGATGCTCGAAGAGGTATACCACGAACGTCCTCGTTTCCTCCGCGATGGAAGTCTAAGGTTATGAACACAAAATCACAAGTTAAAATCAAACAAGAACACTAAACCACAAGGTATAGGTTCGGCCAAGACTAGCTCTTAGGGTTAGAGATTCCCGAAAATTATACAACTCATGGATTTATGATCCTTAAGTGTTAGGAGTTCATAAATAATGACAACTTAACAAAGTTGAATTAAAATCCCACTAAGTTATAAACTTAGGGTATTCAGCCAAGGCTAGTAAAATAGGCTAGCATTCACTAAACTTTCCAATCTCTTAGGTTTAGCATCCATATGTATTAAGGAGCTTAAAACCATGATCATTTTGGAAAAATAAGAACAAAGTATCCTAGGTCCATAACCTTCTAGATTCGGCCTTCATAGGATTTATAGGTTAGAAATCTTTAAACTTTCCAATCTCTTAGACTTAGCATCCAAATATCTTATGGAGCTCAAGTCCATGATCATTTTGGAAAACATTGGAAACTTAAACATTCCATTCTCTTAGACTCAGCATCCAAATATCTTATGGAGCTCAAGTCCATGATCATCTTGGAAAACATTGGAAACTTAAACATTCCAATCTCTTAGACTTAGCATCAATATATCTTATGGAGCTCAAGTCCATGTTCATCTTGGAAAAATGAAAGTAATACATCCTAGCATTAATAACATAGAATAAACAAGTTAGAAATCCTTAAACTTTCCAATCTCTTAGACTTAGCATCCAAATATCTTATGGAGCTTAAGTCCATGACCATTTTGGAAAAATAAAAAATCAAACATCCTAGCACCTAAACACTAAGTTTTGGCCATCATAGGATGATGAGGAAAATATTCTTTGTTTAACAATAGCTCTTAGGTTTAGAATCACAAGGTATTAAGAGTTCTAAATCCATGATCATACTTGGAAAGTTGAAACATAGTATCCTAGGCTTACTTATTCATATTTTCAGCCATCATAGGAACAAGCTATCAAAACTTCCAAGATTTATTGATTTAAGATCAATGGATAGTTACAAACTCAAATGCACGATCATATTCCAAAAGTTGAAACAAAAACTTCCTAATGCAAGCATTCGGCCATCATTGGAAGAGATAGGTAGAGATTTTTGTTTTAGAAAACCTCTTAGTATGTGAAAATATAAGTTAATACAAGACTATAGAAAGTGGTTTCAACTCAAAAGGAGTTTCCTACCATTTTAGAGAGATTTTAGAAGTTTAAAGCATATAAAGAACACATAAAGTAAACTAAGAAATAAAAGATGAAACTTGAAAAAAGATTCATATGAGAGCATTACCCTTAGTATAAGGAAGAACTTTAATGAAGAACTTAAGTAGAAAAGATGAATAAAAACTAAAGCTTTAAGAGATGGAACTTTTAGAAGAAAGGAAGAAGATGAAGGTTTAATGGAGTTTGAAGAAGGAAGATGATGAAATGAAAATGAGAGGTGTATATATAGAGAAGGGAGAGAGTGGCACGAAATTGAGGAGAGAGGAATGAGCTTGGAGAGCAAGTTTTGACCTTGTGCCTTGTTTGGTGTGAGAAGAGAGAGAAAAATAGGTTTTTAGAATATAATATGTTATAATTTGAAAAGTGTGATGATCACACTTTTGGAGCGTGTCATAACCCATTTCCTTCAAGTCCCACCAAGTTACTTCACTTCTTTTATGCTCCCTAATCTGCTCCATTTTGTACCCGGTTGTATTTTCCTATCGTAATTCTTATGACGTTTTCGCCCGAATAAAATATTATATTCTATTTTTGAACGAAAATTTTCAAAACAACCAAAGTTGAAGGAAACATATTAAAAACACTAACCGTCTCGTTCATGGGTAAAAATTAGGTTTTCTGCACAGTAAACTTGTACCGACAGTGAAAAACACAGATCGTCTTTCGTCTGAATTTTCAACCAAAAATTTCACCGTAACCCTCTACCATGAAGTGGACTATGAATATGATTTTATTTTAATCAAAAACACTTTATAACTCTCAAATTAAAATATAATTTAATTATATTTTAACCGGTTGAACAACATAATTAAAATCAGGTTGTTACATTGATGATCTTATGGACTAGCTCATAGGAGCTTGTGCCTTCTCAAAGATAGATTTGAGGTCAGGATACCATCAGATTCGGGTTAAGTTTTAGGACATCTCGAAGATAGTGTTTAGGACGCGTTATGATCACTATGAGTATTTAGTTATGCCCTTTGGTGTGCTATTGCTCCTGCTGTGTTCATGGATTATATGAACAAGACCTTTCACCTTTACTTGGATAAGTTTGTGGTGGTTTTCATAGATGACATATTAGTGTATTCCAAGACCAAGGAGGAACGTGAGGAGCATTTGAGGGTTGTCTTGCAGACCCTTAAGGAGAAGCAGTTATATGCTAAGTTGTCTAAGTGAGAGTTTTGGTTAGAGGAGGTAAGTTTCTTAGGTCACGTGATCCCTAAAGGTGGGATAGCCGTGGATCCGACTAAGGTAGGGACGGTGCTCTAGTGGGAAGCGCCAAAGTCAGTGACAGAGGTTAGAAGTTTCTTGGATCTAGCAGGGTACTATAGGAGGTTTGTAGAAGGTTTCTCTAAGTTAGCTTTACCTTTGACCCGTCTCACCAAAAAGGGACAATTGTTTGTGTGGGACTCTAAGTACGAGGAGAGTTTCCAAACCTTTAAGGGTAGGTTAACATCAGCACCAGTTTTAGTTTTACCTGATCGTAGTAGACCTTTCGTAGTGTACTGTGATGCATCGAAGCAAGGTTTAGGTGGAGTGTTGATACAGGATGGTAAGGTAGTGGCTTATTGATGACAACCAAATGGCGAGGTATGGATATTTGATTTTGGAATGATCTATTTGGTTGAATTTTTAAGAAGAAATTCATGTAACACTTAGTAACCAAAATTAAAGTGAAGAAAGAAACAAAATGGATGAGAAAGAGATGATGATGGCGCCACAAACTAGAGAGTTTGACAAGCCAAGTGAGGTTCCCCACAAAAATCTTGGATTCTTGATAAGAACTTAGCTTGGTTCAACCAAGAACCTAGGAGAACAATATTCTCACAATATGGATTTGAATCCAAATTCAACATCCAAGTTTTTTTTCATGTATTTGTCACGAATTGCATTTAGTTGGGCAGCCAAATTTTGGCTTCCAAAAACAAACCATAACCCCCACTTAATTGGCCTAATTCATGACCTTAAACGCTCACTTATTCCTACTTAACTCAGCCATCAAAACATGAGTTAATTAGCCTAAAAACCCCTCATAATGTAGCCACCAAATCATTCAACAAAGCCATAAAACTATGAAGGTTACCCCCCCCCCCCCCCCCCCTTTTGAATGACAATAACACTCATAAAAACTAACTTAACTCACAAATAACTCAACCACAAAATAGTGGTTTCCCCCCCCCCCCCCCCCCCCCTTCATGACTCTTTATCCCCTAATTATGTGGTGGTTACACTTGCTTCTCACATTAAAAGTGTAACCCCCCATAATTAATACAATTTTATGCACACTAATGAGGAGTGGACTTGACCCAAAAATATATCACAAATTAATTGGGCTTAATCACACTAACCGTTACACTTATTGGAAATAAAAGAAAACAACCAAGATATGAACTTGCACGCCCTCTTCATGCTTCTTGGGTTTGGATGAGCAAAGTTATTAACTTGGGCTCATTGTCTTCATTACATGCACTTGCACTTGGGCTTGTGTCCATTAAAAGAGCCACCATTTGATTTAGAGCTTGTTGGGCCTTTTTGGTCCTAGCTCTTGTCATGGGTCCGCCAAGTCCTTGAATGGCATCTTTATCCATGATGGGTTCCATTGGGCTCATATTATTCTTGTTGAAAAGTTGACTTGCCCCCCTTGGCTCATATCACTTATGCTTCTAGGCAGTTGAAAACCCACAAGAAGAACTACTCTACCCATGACCTAGAGTTAGGAGCTGTGGTGTTTGCCTTAAAGATCTGGAGGCATTACCTCTATGGAGCTAAGTTCGAGGTTTTTAGTGATCATAAGTGTCTGAAATACCTGTTTGACTAGAAGGAGCTCAAAATGAGGCAACGTAGGTGGATAAAGCTTCTTGAGGATTACGAGTTTGATCTAACCTACCACCCAGGAAAGACCAATGTAGTGGCCGATGCCTTAAGTAGAAAAACCTTGCACGTCTCCGCTTTGGCGGTTAGGGAGATGGATTTGATCAAGGAGTATAGAGATCTGAGTTTAGCTTGGGAAGTTACCCCTAAGAGCATTAGGCTTGGAACCTTGAAGGATACCAACAGTTTGATTGATCAAGTTAGAGAAGGCCAAAAGCTATATAAGTTTCTCTTAGACCAGAGGGAGTTGTTGAGACATCCCGTTGTGCCTCATTGTATTATTAAATTAAAACCTTATTATTTAATTCCTTAATCGCACGCTTAATGTGAAAACACGTAAAAATTAAAACTTTATTTAAACAATCTTAAACACACTAAGGTTGTAATATATAAATACACACCTATTTATTTATTACATTACTAAACCATTGTTGAGGGTATCCTCTCAGTAGGATCCCACACAGGCATATACTTAAACAAAAGTTATACTAGCGGAAACAAAATGTCTTATAAGACTCACTGGCCCTAGACACTAAACTACATTGCTGGAATCCACAGCTCGTCCTCCCGTCTCTGGTTCATACGTAGTTCCATCTAACTCCTCGGCAACTGGTTCCTCCATCGGGTCTTCTCGTACGATCACATTAGAATAAAATACAACACAGAAAGATATAGCGGATAAGAAACATTTATATCATCAAAAGCGGAAAAGAGTCATAACACATCAAACAATAAATGTCACAGACAATCAAAATACATAACTAACAAATCATCCTCAAATTAATGTACCAACCTCTACTCCAATCTCTCACAACTACACTTTTATATTGACGTGGTCATCTCTATTCTTATCACGTTAGTCAGTAGTCCAGAACGGTCGAGTACCAATAACTTTCAAACGCATCAAAGACTAAACAAGTATTAGTCTAAAATGGTCCAGTGCCAAGAATATACGAACGTGTCAAGGAGTATCAGTCCAGGACGGTCTAGTGTCAAGAACCTTCAGACGTATCAAGAACTAAAAGAGTATTACGGTAGTCTACCTCAGCATCCACATCTGTAGGGTACTCACCCGTAATATCCAATATCCCAAAATATGATATCCTGACCTTGTGTGTTCCACTCAAACGACTGTGAATAACAATACAAACACATGAATCTCACTAACCCATATTAATAACATCCTAGTGCCTTAACCTTCCATCAAAGCCTTAACACATATTCTATGTCATACTTCCTCTTTTAAATTATTAGTTTAGGCTAGGCACCTGTAAGACACCTTTATCCTCACACCCAAACCAACAATTATCTCTAGAACAACATATATCTTTGCTTAAAATCCACCAAACACAATATTAAAACCAGACAGACCATGCATAACACAATATCAACAACATATTCCAATATCACCAAAATAACACAATATCAAGAATATTCAAACACCAAAAATAATACATCACATGCAGTGGAATATCTCAACCAGCGTATCACAGTAAATTCGATAACATAAAATCAAACATCATCAAATACTTAAAATCAACCTAATGTCGATAAACCGACAATCCCCGAATCCATTGGTTTTACAGAAAAGGTTTCCAATGTGATTTTGGTCTTGTCGATTACTCAACTATTAGTAGGGTTTAGGTCACCCTACACAATTATTATAGAATATACTACTTATCATTTTCGATGATAGGATGATTCTTTCGCCCACCTGAACTAGCACCGAAATCCGGAACTCGACGTTCCTCGCTATCACACCACAGCTTAATAGTTTCACCTTGAACCAAACAACATAACTATAATTAATCAAACAACAACCATCTATGACACTTTAGGGCTAGGTTTGGCCAAGACTAAGAAAATAGGTTTAGGGTTATCTTCTTAATTCCATCTTTTGGATCCGACTTACTAGAGTCTTAACTAACATAGATTACTTATTACAAGACTAAAATTTGAAACAAAATCCTTTAACCAACTAGGTTACGGTATCGGCCTCAATGAGAGGTTAGAAATTCCTAATTCTCACAGACTCTTGTATCTATAACCTACACACCTTAGTTAGTTCATACAAATGATGATCTAGTTAAAGATTGAAGAAAACTTATTTTGCTCATATGAACACAAATTCGGTCAAGGATAGAAAATAGGGCTATGAATTTCTTTTGATTTCAAGTTTCTAGTTATAACAACTATTGGTATTAAAGAGTACAGATCAAGTTTCATATTGTAAAAATTGAACAAAACTTCCTTTGCATAAAAATATATAGATTCGGCCTTCAATAGATAAACAGGAAGGAAAATGATTTTGATTACATACTCTTAGAAGATGATATTAGAAGACATATTAAGATCATAGAAATTGGTTTCACATTAAAATGATTTTTCTACAATTTTCTAGAAATGTTTGGAATTCTAGATCTAATAATGAAAAACTCATGAAAACTTGATGATCATTGCTTGGAAACAAGAAACTCAATGAAGAACATGATGTTTATATATCAAGAAGAGTAAGGTATACCTCTTAGATGTTGTAAAATTGAAAGGAATGGATCAAGTCCTTCACAAAATTGCTTGAAGTGTTCTTGAGAAAAGTGAGAGAAAATGAAGAAAATGAAGAAGATGAAGAGAATGAAGGTGTGAGTGAAGGGGCTGCGGTTTTTTGGTATACATAGGCTATATCTTAGGCCTTGTTTGGTTTATTAGATGTTGGATTAATAGCTTTTGTGATTATTTAATTAATATAAGCTTAACCATAGTTAATAATTAACTCAACTAGGGTTACTTTGCTAACTATGGTTAATAAATATGTGGCTCACATTTAGTGGAGGGTGTGGCTGATTTTAGACCAAACAAACTAACCATGGTTCCTTAACCATGGTTAAAATCTAACTTAACTTTGGTTAGGTTAAGCTAAATGGGCATTTTGTTCATTTCACCTAAATTTGCATTTAATGCCTCATAAATTCTTGGTGAGTCATGGTGGTGACTCACCCCATGACTCAGCTCCTTCGATGTCCGGTTTTGTCTCTGCACCTCTCTTCTCGACTCCGTCAGTTCCCGATTAGGGTTTTACGCCCGTAAAAAAGCGTAATATTTCGTTTTCGAGTGAAAAATTTCAAACTAACCAAACTCATTGGAAATATGATTTAAATAAAAACCATTTCATTCACGAATCAAAGTTAGGTTTTCTGATCATTAAAATCTTACTGTCAGTGAAAACATCAATTGTTTTCCTTCCGAACTTTTAGCAAAATTCGTCCGAATAAACATAATATTTTATTTTTGATAAAAAATTTGGAAAGTAGACTTCCTCACAGACAAAATATAAAAAAATCTATGAATTTCAGTTTTCGGGTCAAATTGGGGTTTTCTGTCAGTATAAAATTATACTGTTAGTTAAAAACGCAGATCGGGCTCCGTCTGAATTTTCAACCCAAAATTTCACCGTAGCCTTCTACCATAAGAGAGACTATGAATATAATTTTATTTTATTTAGAATCACTTTCTAACTCTCAGATTAAAATATAATTAATTATATTTTAACCGGTTAAACAGCGTAATTAAAAAATCAGGCTGTTACATTACTACCCCTCTTAGAAAAAAATTTATGTCCTCGGAATTTCTTAACTCAAAACTAGACATCATCTTGTAATCGTACCTTAATCTAACGATCCTAGTTCGTATTTCTCATTGTTGTTTTCCTCTAAATGATAGCGGTAACTTCATAACATAATTCATCCTAATATCATTCTATTTATCCTCTAAACAATAATTACGTATTATATCCAAATTACACATACCTTCTACGAGATCTGCAAAGTGAGAGGATTCAGCTCCCCTTATGGTAAACACTCTCCCAGCAGCTTGAGGTCTAGCCATTTGCGGACCTATTGCTGGAACTCCTCTCCCAGCTCCCCCTCTATAACCTCCAGCTTCTCTATCCCCAGCTATCGGCTGCTGCATACCTCCCTTTCTACAATCACGAGCATAATGACCTTGTTTCCCACAGTTGAAACAACCAGATCCCTCCCTGCAATTTCTAACATGATGTGGTCCTCCGCATATGAAACAAACTAAGCCTTGTTGTTGATGGCCTATTCCGACCACTTGTATGGTAGCTACTGGTGTTGGTTCCACTGTCTGCAATTATCTGGCATATGGCCCTTGTCTCTCTTGAGAACCCCCATCTTCTCTCCGTTGGAGGCCTGATCAAATAGGACCTCCACTCCTCTGTTGCCTCTGCTCAGCAGCTTGCCTCAAATCTATGCTTTCTATGGCAGTGCATATCTTCACTAGCTTTGAAAAACTCTGGATATCGAGAGATACTATAGCCCTCTAGAATTCATATCGGGGTCCTTCCTCAAACCTTCGGCATTGCCAATCTTCATCAGGGAATCTATGATAAAATTCCGAATACTTAATCAGAGCCTCAAAACGCGATGCATAATCACCAACCGTCCTGTTGCCTTGTTTAAGACTCATGAATTCCCTTTCCTTATCACGTCGAACTAGACGCGAAAAATAGTTCTCAAAGAAGCAGTTTCTAAACAACTGCCAAGTGATCATTCTGCCCTCAGCCTCTAGCAATCTTCGCTTGCCTTTCCACCAAGATTCTGCTCCTCCAGTTAACATGAAGGCAGCATACGTCACTTTCCTACCCTCTCTACAGTGCATGGTATCGAATATCTTCTCGATCTCTTGTACCCACCATTCTGCCTTCTCTGGGTCATAATCTCCCCGGAATGGAGGTGGCTTCCCTTTCAGGAAAGTAGTCATTCCGGCATCTTCAGCTGCTGCATCTCTCCTTTGATTCTGTTGTTCCTACTGTTCTTTGTTCATCTGCAGCATCTCAACATTCTGCTGTGTTTGTAATAACAGAGCAGTAACTATGTTTTTCATGGTATCTTGAGTCTCAGATGACTCTCCTCCACCTCTAGAATGATTATTTCCCACATTGTCGGCTCCAACAATTCTTTCAGGAGTTCTGTCACCACAATCGATCGGACGTCCTCTTCCACGAGCCATGATTCTGTAAAAGAAATCATTCACTCTCATCAGTATGACATATAATACCACATAGACAAGTATATAAATATCATATGTCATACTAATGTTAATTATCGCATCAGATTCGGACACATTACCCATCTTCTAAGCATAGTTAAAATCCGATGTGGACTCAACTAGACACGGCCAGTAACAACATCCTAGACCTCACAGTCTGATTAGAATCAAACTGCTCTGATACCACCAATTGAGACATCCCGTTGTGCACCATTGTATTATTAAATTAAAAGCTTATTATTTAATTCCTTAATCGCATGCTTAACGTGAAAACACGTAAAAATTAAAACTTTATTTAAACAATCATATAACTTCTGCAAGTTAAACATACTAAGGTTGTAATATATAAATACACACCTGTTTATTTATTACATTACTAAAGCACTGTTGAGGGTATCATCTCAGTAGGATCCCTCACAGGCATATACTTAAACAAAAGTTATACTAGCGGAAACAAAACGTCTTATAAGACTCACTGGCCCTAGACACAAAACTACATTACTGGAATCCACAACTCGTCCTCCCCCCTCGGGTTCATACGTAGTTCCATCTAACTCCTCGGCACTGGTTCCTCCATCGGGTCTTCTCGTATGATCACACTAAAATAAAATACAACACACAAAGATATAGGGGATAAGAAACATTTATATCATCAAAAGCGGAAAAGAGTTGTAGCACATCATACAATAAATGTTCAATCAAAATACATAACTAACAAATCATCCTCAGATTAATGTACCAACCTCTACTCCAATCTCTCACAACTACACTTTTATATTGACGTGGTCATCTCTATTCTTATCACGTTAGTCAGTAGTCCAGAACGGTCGAGTACCCAATAACTTTCAAACGCATCAAAGACTAAACAAGTATTAGTCTAAAATGGTCCAGTGCCAAGAATATACGAACACGTCAAGGAGTATCAGTCCAGAACGGTCTAGTGCCAAGAACCTTCGAACACGTCCATAACTAAAAGAGTATTACGGTAGTCTACCTCGGCATCCACATCTGTAGGGTACTCACCCGTAATATCCAATATCCCAAAATAGGATATCCTGACCTCGTGTTTTCCACTCACACAACTGTGAATAACAATACAAACACATGAATCTCACTAACCCATATTAATAACATCCTAGTGCCTTAACCTTCCATCAAAGCCTTAACACATATTCTATGTCACACTTCCTCTCTAAAATAGTTAGTTTAGGCTAGGAACCTCTAAGTCACCATTATCCTCACACCCAAACCAACAATTATCTCTCGAACAACATATATCTTTGCTGAAAATCCATTAAACACAATATTAAAACCAGACAGATCATGCATAACACAGTATCAAAAACATATTCCAATATCACCAAAATAACACAATATCAAGAATATTCAAACACAAAAAACAATACGTCACATGCAGTGGAATATCTCAACCAGTGTATCACAGTAAATTCGATAACATAAAATCAAACATCATCAAATACTTAAAATCAACCTAATGTCGATAAACCTACAATCCTCGAATCCATTGGTTTTACAGAAATGGTTTCCAATGTGATTTTGGTCTTGTCGATTACTCAACTACTAGTAGGGTTTAGGTCGCCCTACATAATTATAATAGACTATACTACTTATCGTTTCCGACGATAGGATGATTCTTTCCCCCACCTGAGCTAGCACCGAAATTTCGAACTCGACGTTCCTCGCTATCACACCACAGCTTAATAGTTTCACTTTGAACCAAACAACATAACTATAATTAATCAAACAACAACCATCTATGACAATTTAGGGCTAGGTTCGGCCAAGACTAAGAAAATAGGTTTAGGGTTATCTTTTTGATGCCATCTTTTGGATCCGAGTTACTAGAGTCTTAACTAACATAGATTACTAATTACAAGACTAAAATTTGAAACAAAATCCTTTAACCAACTAGGTTAGGGTTTCAGCCTCAATGAGCAAAATAGGTTAGAAATTCCTTTTTCTCACAAACTATTGGATCTATAACCTACACACCTTAGTTAGTTCATACAAATCATGATCTAGTTAAAGATTGAAGAAAACTTATTTTGCTCACACAAACACAAATTCGGTCAAGGCTAGAAAATAGGGCTATGAATTTCTTTTTATTTCAAGTTTCTAGTTATAACAACTATAGGTATTAAAGAGTAAAGATCAAGTGTCATATTGTAAAAATTGAACAAAACTTCCTTTGCCTAAAAATATATAGATTCGGTCTTCAATAGATAAATAGGAAGGAAAATGATTTTGATTACATACTCTTAGATGATGATAGTATAGGACTTATTAAGATCATAGAAATTGGTTTCACATTAAAATGATTTTTCTACAATTTTCTAGAAATGTTTGAAATTCTAGATCTAAGAATGAAAAACTCATGAAAACTTGATGATCGTTACTTGGAAACAAGAAACTCAATGAAGAACATGATGTTAATTTATCAAGAAGAGTAAGGTATACCTTTTAGATGTTGGAAAATTGAAAGGAATGGATCAAGTCCTTCACAAAATTGCTTGAAGTGTTCTTGAGAAAAGTGAGAGAAAATGAAGAAAATGAAGAAGATGAAGAGAATGAAGGTGTGAGTGAAGGGGCTTCTGTTTTGTGGTATATATAGGCTATATCTTAGGCCTTATTTGGTTTATTAGATGTTGGATTAATAGCTTTTGTGATTATTTGATTAATATAAGCTAAACCACAGTTAATAATTAACTCAACTAGGGTTACTTTGCTAACTATGGTTAATAAATATGTGGCTCACATTTAGTGGAGGGTGTGGCTGATTTTAGACCACACAAACTAAAATGGTTCCTTAACCATGGTTAAAATCTAACTTAACTTTGGTTAGGTTAAGCTAAAAGGGCTTTTTGTTCATTTCACCTAAATTTGAATTTAATGCCTCATAAATGCTTGGTGAGTCATGGTGGTGACTCACCCCATGACTCAGCTCCTCCGGTGTCCGGTTTTGTCTCTGCACCTCCCTTCTCGACTCCGTCAGTTCCCGATTATGGTTTTACGCCCATAAAAAAGTGTAATATTTCATTTTCGACTGAAAAATTTCAAACTAACCAAACTCGTTGGAAATATGATTTAAATATAAACCATTTCGTTCATGAGTCAAAATTTGGTTTTCTGATCATTAAAATCTTACTGTCAGTGAAAACACCAACTGTTTTCCTTCCCAACTTTTACCAAAATTCGTTCGAATAAACATAATATTTTATTTCTGATCAGAAATTTGGAAAGTAGACTTCCTCATGGACAAAATATAAAAAATCAACGAATTTCAGTTTTCGGGTCAAATTAGGGTTTTCTGTCAGTATAAAATTATACTGTCAGTTAAAAACGCAGACCGGGCGCCGTCTAAATTTTCAACCCAAAATTTTGTCGTAACCTTCTACCATAAGAGAGACTATGAATATGATTTTATTTTATTGAAAATCACTTTCTAACTCTTAGGTTAAAATATAATTAATTATATTTGAACCGGTTAAATAGCGTAATTTAAAAATCAGGCTGTTACAGTTGCTTGCTCAAAGTAGAGCTTCGCTTTATGGAAGGAAATGATGATTATTGAGGTTCAAAGATAGAGTTTGTATACCAGATATCCTGGAGCTTAGGAAGTTGATCCTTGAAGAAGGACACAGGAGTGGACCGAGTGTGCACCCTGGTGCCACTAAGATGTATGAGGATTTAAAGCGAATGTTTTGGTGGCCTAGGATGAAAAAGGATGTAGCTTTCTTTGTGTATGCTTGTTTAGTATGCCAAAAGGCTAAGATAGAGCATAAAAAGCTATAGGGTAAGTTGCAACCTTTGAGTATCCCAAAATGGAAATGGGATAGTATTTCCATGGATTTTGTGTCTGGACTCTCGAGGACTCTAGCTGTTTTTGAAGCTATATGGGTTGTTGTGGATAGATTGACTAAGTCTGCCCATTTCATCCCTATGAACATGGAATCCCTTTGGAAAAGTAGGCCAAGTTGTGCATCAAAGAGATAGTTAGATTACATGGTGTACCTTCTAGTATAGTGTCAGATAGAGATATGAGGTTTATATCTAAGTTCTGGAATATTTTGCTAGAGGCTTTAGGAACTAAGTTTAGGCTAAGTTCAGCTTATCACCCGCAGATTGATGGTCAGTCTGAGAGAACCATCCAGTCCTTAGAGGGCTTGTTGAGAGCATGTGTGCTAGAACAGTCGGGTAGTTGGGACAAGTTTTTGCCCCTGATAGAGTTCACCTACAACAATAGCTTCCATTCCAGTATTGGGATGACACCTTATGAGGCTCTTTATGGGAGGAGATGTAGGACACTTTTGTGTTGGAGTGAACCTAGTGATATTGTGGCGTTAGGACCCGAGGTAGTGCAAGAAACCACAGAAAAGGTGAGGATGATTCAGGAAAAGATGAAAGTTGCACAGAGTAGGCAGAAACGCTACCATGACAAAAGGAGGAAGGCGGTCGAATTCTAGGAAGGCGATAACGTATTCTTGAGAGTTACTCCAACAATTGGGGTTGGTAGAATGATGAAAGCGAAGAAACTTACTTCCAAATTCATTGGCCCTTACCAAATTCTTAAAAGAGTCGGTGAAGTCACTTATCAAATAGCCTTTCCACCTTTCCTGTCCAAACTTCATAATGTTTTTCATGTGTCACAACTTCATAAGTACATTCATGATCCAAACCATGTGATAGTCCCCGACATGATTCAGTTGAAAGAGAATTTGACTTTCGAGGTACTACCCCTTCGAGTTGAGGATCGGAGGGAGAAGCAGCTGAGGGGCAAAGAGATTCATTTGGTTAAAGTTGTTTGGAGTGAGGCAACTGAGGAAAGTGCTACATGGGAGCTTGAGAGCAAGATGATGGAGGTGTAGCCGTACCTCTTCCTTCGAGGTGAGTAGAAATTTCGAGGACGAAATTTTTATAAGGGGGTAGAATTGTAACACCCCATTTTCTGTACAAGTGCTTTTGTGTATGCCTTGTTAGCCTTAGTTTTGTTTTTGGGGCTGAATGAGATTTTCTAGGCTTAAAATCCCTTCCTGGTGCACGAGCACGATCGTGCTTATGTGTCAGCACGCCCGTGCTTGATGCACATGTCTTGTGGCTGCCTGAGCCACAAGCACGATCATGCTTAATAGGGAGCATGACCGTGCCCATGTGTAAACGTATCTCATTGACGCTATTGTAAGCACGACCGTGCTTAAGGGGGAGCACGGCCGTGCTCGGTGCAGAGTCTATATATATACTTTGCTAACAGCGAGGGTTACTAGTAAAACCCTCTAAATTGGCACTTTATGCAACCCTAAGTGTGACGACAACCTCTCTCATTCTTCCCCTTTGAACCCAATCATTGTTTGGTGTTCCGTTCGTAGTTGAGAGAGCACAATCACGCGTTAGTTCTAATTAGCAAAGGTAATGGTCTTCCCCTCTTCTGTTTCATGAATTGGGAAGTAATTGGTTAACCCTTTGTGTTGGCCAAGGCTTAGGAACGTTCGTCGAGCCGTTCAAGGGAACCAGTTTAGGATCGTCGTCAGTGTATCGGGAATTATTCATACCAGGTATAGGGAGAATGAATAGTATGAGTATGTGTGTGACACTCGGGGCTGAAGAGGGCAGGGAGTGGTCACTGGTGCAAGAAGGCACGGACAAGGAGCGACTCTTTGCAGGCTTCTAGGCGGAGGGACACGTGAATGAACCGATTACACACTGGAATGAGAGGGATCCTGAGACTGTGTAGGTATGGGACTATACAGTTGAGGATGGCTTATCTGAATTGATTGGTACTACCTATACCAACAAGATAAAATGTAGGAAAAAGATTGGTATTACACTCCTAACTTAGTTGAGATAAAATTCAAATATTGTATGAGAGGGTTACATTGAGAATTTTATCTTGTTTTTCTTCTGCCATGGCTATGGTCAGTATGGTGCAACCCCTCAAGTACTCAACCTGATTTTTCAAAGCTACTTATGTTTTCATTTCAGCATCTAAACTCTCCCAAAGGGTTAAAGCATTCTATTTGTGTTGAAACAGTTTCTCCTTATTCTAAAAACAAGATGTTTTTATCTCATTGCTTCCTAATTAGCAATAGCTCCTACTTAGCTAATCATTTCGGTACTGTATACATCACATATTTTACAATCTTAATATTATTTGTTTTAATACATAGCAACTATAAAATTCTATGATGGAGTGTAAAAGTAACACTGTGAATGTAGATGAGGATATGGTTTCTGAAACTCCTCTTGCGTCTGAAAGTGCTGAGAGGACTAGGAAAGAAATCTCAACTGTTTGGAATTTTTTTACAAAAATTGGTAAGGACAAGGATGACATTGAAAGGGCTGTGTGCAATTACTGTGGTCATGATTATGAAATTGGCAAGAACCCTAAAACCAAAAATAATTATGGGACTTCACATTTAAGTCGCCACCTTACTGTTTGTAAAAGTATTGGAAACTCAAGTGTGAATGTGAATCCTAATCAAGATGGAAAGTCTTGCTTGAGAAAAATTAATCAAAAGACTCATCGTGAGAAACTTGCCAAAGCCATAATTAAACACGATCTTCCTTTTCATTTTCTTGAATATGAGTAAATACGAGATTAGGCAAATTATCTAAATGTTGATGCTGAGATGCCCTCTAGGAATACTATTGTGTCAGATGTGAAAAAGGTATTTATTAGAGAGAAGGTTAACCTTAAGCAAATGATGTCTAGGATTCCTAATAGAATTTCATTGACCTTTGATGTCTGGACAACAACTACAACTGAGGTTATATGTGTTTAACGACTCATTTTGTTGATGAGAATTAGAAATTGGCTAGTAATATTCTTAACTTTTGTCGCATGAAGCCTCCACGCACTGATGTTGAATTGGAAGCTAGAGTGTTTAATTGCTTAAAGCAATGGGGAATTGATAAGAAAGTGTTTTCCATTACTTTGGACAATGCTTCTACGAATGATAATATGCAATATTTTTGAAAAATCATCTTCATGTGCAGAGTAACTTGTTGTGTAATGGAGAGTTTTTTCATTTACGTTGTTGTGCTTATATAATTAATATAATTGTTCAAGAGGGTTTAAAAGTGGCTAATGAATCACTCTATAAAATTAGAGAGAGTGTTAAGTATGTTAGAGCATCGGATGGGAGAATGCTTAAATTCAAAGATTGTGTCAGTTATGCAGGCATAAACACGGGCATTGGTTTGAGCTAAGATGTGACTACAAGGTGTGATTCTACATATTTGATGCTAGAAAGTGCAATCAAATATGAGAAAGCTTTCGATATTTTCCAAGCGGGGGATAGGAGTTATAATTATTGTCCATCTTATGAGGAATGGAGGAGAGGAGAGAAAATGCATCATTTCTTAGAACCATTTTATGAGATGACAAATATAATCTCCAGTTCATCTTATCCGACTTCAAACATGTATTTCATGAAAGTTTTGGAAATTGAGTGTATCATAGAAGAGAACTTGAAAAATGATGATGATGTTATAAAGCAATTGTCTTTGAGGATGAAAAAGAAGTTTGACAAACATTGGAAGGAGTATAGTGTCGTGCTAGCTTTTGGAGCTATTCTTGACCCACGCTTGATGATTTGTTTTTTAAATTATTGTTATAGTAATGTTGATCCTTCAACCTCTGAAGATAAGTTTAAGAAGCTTTATGAAGAATATGCAAGTAATTTCCCTATCCAGAGTGGCTCTCTTTCTCAATCACCCAATGAATCCAGCTTGTTGTCCAAGTCACGTGAAGAGGGGACTTAGCCTATGAGGTCAAAGATTATTAGTGTAAGTTTCTATGCTAACTTGGTCATTACTTTCTTTCGTTCTTCTTTTTGTTTAGATAGTTAATATATTATATACTGCAGGGTTATAAAATGTATAAGAATGAAACTAATGCCATCATTGGCAAGACTGAAATGGATGAATATTTGGAGGAAAAAGAGGTTTACGATGACATTGAAGATTTTGATGTGCTTCAATGGTGGAGGACTAATGAGAAAAAGTTTCCTACCCTCTCTATAATGGCACGAGATGTGCTTAGAATTCCTATTACCATAGTTTCATCGGAATCTGCTTTCAGTATTGGTGGACGTGTTCTTACCAAATATAGAAGTTCCACTCTTCTTGAAGATAACCAAATGTTGATTTGCGGTAGGAGTTGGTTGAATGGATTTTCACAAAATCCTAGAGGTAAGACTTTGTATTCTAGTTTTTTTATAGTTATGTGTTATCTTGCATAACTATCTAGTTGGTTGTCCAATAGTGTTTCAAATGGTTATGAGTTTTAGATGAAGATGAGTGTGTTAATTTTGATCATGAGACAACAAAATCCAATATGCCTCAAGATGTTGAAGACTAATAAAGCTTGATCATCATTGACTTGTACTGAGAAGGTGCTGAGAAGGTTGAAGATGAAGCTAAACCAATTGATGTTGAACCAATTATAATAGAATCTTAGTACCATTGATATTCATATAGTTTTTACAATTTTCCTTTAATTCATTTTATTTTGTGTCCAAATTATTTATGTATTTTGAAGATTGAACATGTGTGGGTACTTATCATATGTTAATGTCTATTATAATGTTTGTGTTATTTCATTTCAGAGCACGTTTTTTAATAATAGGTTTATAAAAAAATTATAACCCATGGGCTGGCCCTGACCCACAGGGCTTTTTGGGGCTTTCGACCTTATGGGATTTTTTAAATATGGGCTTTTTGGCCCTGTGGCCTTTTTTGGCCTTGGCACACGTGGGCTAGGGCTGAATGGGGTGGACCGGGCCAAATTGACAGCTCTAGATGACAGCGTTTTGGGGCTTCTGTTTCTGCCCAGTTGCACCCTAATTCGTTTTAAACCTCTAAATCACACCCCCAAACCCTAGTTTACACGACTCTAACACAGAGAAACTGCCTCCCACCTTTCTCTTTGAGTTCTCATTACTTTTCTCTAAAAACTCTCTCTTTAGGGACCATTGCGTTCACCGTTCTCCACCGTTCTTCAATTGGGTAACATCGCTGTGGACACGTGTTCATTGTGTTTACTGTTTGGATCTCCAAACCAGGTAAAATTCGTGCACCTTGTCATCCCTTTTGGTAATCTCCTTTCTTCTTCTTGAATTGGAGATTAATGGTTTCCCTTTTAACATTTTGACCAAGGCTTGGGAAGTTCGTGGAGCCACTTGAGGGAAACCGAGTAGAGTCGCTGACATTGATGTTAAGGGGAATCTTCATACCAGGTATGGGGAGAAGGGATAGTATGAACATGCAGGCATTGGGGGTAGCATAAGATGAAGTGTTAACCCATGATCCTATCTGCTTGCTATTTGTTTAATTATTGTCTTGTTATATGCTTGTTTATGATCTTTATGATTGGCATGCTTATTGTTATTAAAATTGATAATGATGTTGTATGCCATGAATATGTTTGGATGGACGATTCCATGAATGGATGTTTAATGATGATGATATTGCCATGGATGTTTGACTTGGCTGTTTGGTTGATGTTGTGAGACAATGAACGATGATGTTAATAAGACATTAATGTTTAAGAATTAAGGGTTGTTTTCCACAAATGTTCATAAGACTTGAACGATAGTAATGAGAGACAAGGTTAATGCTCAAAGGTTTAGTTGAGACCCTAGGATTGATTCGTGAGTGTTTTAGGGACATTAATAATGAAGATGAAATTAAAGGATTAATTCCCCAATAAGTACAAGGCATGGAGATTAATTAAGAGTAATGAAACTGATGTTGATGGTTAGTAAAAGTCAATAGGATTGATCTTTGAATGCCCTAGGAAACTTGGCAAGGGTTCCCAACCCTTTCTGCCCAGATCAGTACAGCCATGTTCCAACGAGCACGACCGTGCTCAATAGGCAGCACGACCGTGCTCCCCTATATAGAACAGAACACTGAAACAGGAACAGGGGTGTCTTACCCCAATTGTTCCTAATGATAAAATAAGACACCGAATGAAGAAAAGACAAGTCAGATAACATAAAGAAGACTGAATGAGATAATTATAAAGCGTTAAGATGGATAAGTCGGTAACGATGTTAACGCATGTTGTTGTACCTTGGTAGCCAAGTGGCCAAGGGGACCTTGATGTTTAATGGTCAAGGTGTTGTTAATGTTGAACCTTGGTAGCCTAGTGGCCAAGGGGGCCTCGATGCCAAGTGGTCGAGGTGTTGATGGTGATAAAACTTGGGTAGCCTAGTGGCCTAAGCGGAGGTGGTGATTGTTTGTTTGTGTGTTGATTGTTTGTCACACATTCATGCATTGGAGATGTTAGTAGGGGGTGTTTGACATAGGGGAGGTCATCCGAGAGTAAGGCGATCTGGCCGTCCGCGGTGATTCAAGTGAATCGTGTACACCCGTGGTGGCGCATCCAAGAGTAAGGTGCGTCGGCTATCCAAAGGGTTCACCCATGGTTTGGTGAACTGTCAGCGTTGGTGCTTAATTGCCAATATGGATATATAACTCCGAAGTTGCCTTCCCGAGGTAGATTGGATCCACATGCCTAATGGAGTAGTGGAGTAGTGTTGCATAGCATACATTGATTGAATTGTTGTGGATGATATAAATGAGTTGTGTATGTTGACTTGTGATAATATGCTATTGTTATGATGTATGCTCATCTTGCTAGTTACTTCCTTGCCATTATGTTTTATACATGTTTTTTACTCCCCGTCTTTTGTTGTTTGCTTCGCATGTACCTTTTTGTTATGCAGAGGACGGTGAGCAACCTGTTGAGCGGTGACTTTGAGGAGCCGCTACTCATAGTTTAGGATTTCCAATTTTTGTTTGTTTGTCCGATGTGTTTCCTGATTTTAGTTATACCAGCTCTGTAATGTAACATCGGGGTTGGGTTTTGTTTATTGTTATGTTTTTCTTTTAAAATTTGTTTATTTTCCGCGTTGTTTTATTTTGGTTACAATGTGGTACTTTCTACCCGTGGTTTTAATTTTATAATAAATGATATGCATGTTTTTACTTTAATTCTTCTACGTTGTTGCTTTATAAATACATGTGGGGTAGAGGGTGTCACATTTAGTAGGATCAGAGCAGGTCTGTCCTATCAGGCCGTGGTATGAGTATGTTATGTTTTGTTCTATGTGCTCTTGTTTGAATTGTCTATATTTAATATAAACAATAATATATGGTACTAAGTACCTATAACTTCGTTTTGGCTTGACTTACTGCATTTGGTGGTTTGTCTTGGACGATCCAAGAAGCCTGTGAGTGCTTCTTGTGTTTAGAAAGGCTGTTCTGTTATCAATTGATAATAAGAACTTCGTAGTTGATCTTGTGTGCTTACCCCTTAAACAGCTTGATGTTATTCTTGGCATGGACTGGTTATCTTCCAACCATGTCCTCTTAAACTGTTTTGATAAAACCATAGTTTTTGGAACTCTAGTTGAGTATAAGGATCCGAGATTTCTCTCAGCCAGCCAAGTTAAGGCTTCTATGAAAGAAGAGGCCCAAGTTTACATGATGTTATCTTCCTTGGAAGTAGATAGCAAACCTTGTGTTGGAAATGTGCCAACAGTGAGAGTTTCTTGAGGTGTTCCCTGGGGATGTTTATGAGTTACCCCTTGAGAGAGATGTTGAGTTTACCATAGATTAGTGCCAGAATGGGACCCATATCCAAAGCAGCTTATAGGATGTCTCTTCGAGAACTAGCTGAGTTGAAGAAACAGTTGGAGGAACTGATTCAGAAACAGTTCATTAGGCCTAACGTGTCCCCATGGGGAGCGCCGATGTTGTTAGTGAAGAAGAAGGATGGCCGCATGAGGTTGTTTGTCGATTTTCGGCAATTCAACATAGTTACCATTAAGAATAGGTATCCCTTCCCTAGTGTTGATGATCTTATGGACCAGTTGATAGGAGCTTGTATCTTCTCCAAGATAGATCTGAGGTCAGGATACCATCAAATTCAGGTTAAGTCTGAGGACATCCTAAAGACTGCATTTAGAATGTGTTATGGTCACTACGAGTATTTGGTTATGCCCTTTGGTGTGACTAATGCTCCTGCTATGTTCATGGATTATATGAACAAGACCTTTCACCATTACTCGGATAAGTTTGTGGTGGTTTTCATAGATGACATCTTAGTGTAATCCAAGACCAAGGAGGAACATGAGGACCACTTGAGGGTTGTCTTGAATACCCTTAAAGAGAAGCAGTTGTATGCCAAGTTGTCTAAGTGCGAGTTTTGGTTAGAAGAGGTGAGTTTCTTAGGACACGTCATCTCTAAAGGTGGGATAGCCGTGGATCCGGCTAAGGTAGAGATGGTGCTCCACTGGGAAGCACCAAAGTCAGTGACTGAGATTAGGAGTTTCTTGGGTTTAGCAGGGTACTATAGAAGATTTATAGAGGGTTTCTAGCTTTACCCTTAACCCATGTCACCAAGAAAGGACAGCTACTTGTGTGGGACTTTAAGTGTCCGGAAAGTTTCAAACCTTAAAGGATAGGTTAACATCAGCACCAATGTTAGTTTTTCCCGATCCTAGTGAACCTTTCATAGTATACTGTGATGCTTCTAAGCAAGGTTTAGGTGTTGTTTTGATGCAGAATGGTACGGTAGTAGCCTATGCTTCTAGGTAGTTGAAAACCCATGATAAGAACTACCATACCCATGATTTGGAATTAGGAGCTGTAGTGTTCGCCTTAAAGATTTGGAGGCATTACCTTTATGGAGCGAGGTTTGAGGTCTTTAGTGATCATAAGAGTTTGAAATATCTTTTTGACCAAAAGGAGTTGAATATGAGGCAGCGTAGGTGGATGAAGTTCCTTAAGGATTATGATTTTGAGTTGACCTACCACCCATGAAAAGCCAATATAGTGGCAGATGCCTTAAGTAGGAAAACCTTGCACATCTCTGCTTTGATGGTTAGTGAGATGGATTTGATTGAGGAATTTAGAAACTTGAGTTTAGCTTGGGAAGTTACCCCTAAGAGTATTAGGCTTGGAACTTTGAGGATTACAAACAATTTGATGGATCAGATTAGAGAAAGCCAAAAGATAGATAAGTATCTCTTAGACCAGAGGGAATTGCTTGCTCAAGGTAGAGAACTTAGTTTTAAGGAAGGAGATGATGGAGTCTTAAGGTTTCAAGATAGAGTTTGCATACCAAATGTTCCTGAGGTTAGGAAGTTTATCCTTGAAGAAGGACATATGAGTGGTTTGAGTGTGCACCCAGGTGCCACTAAGATGTACCATGACCTTAAGCGTGTGTCTTGGTGGCCTAGGATGAAAAAGGATGTGGATGAGTTTGTCTATGCGTGCTTAGTGTGACAAAAGGCTAAGACAGAACACCAAAAGCCATCAGGTATGATGTAACCTTTAAGGATCCCAAAATGGAAATGAGATAGTATCTCTATGGATTTTGTGTGTGGACCCCCTAGGACTCCTGCTGGTTATGAAGCTATCTGGGTTGTTGTGGACAGGTTGACTAAGTCTTCCCATTTCATCCCTATGAACATGGAATATCCTCTAGAGAAGACTAGGTTGTACATCAAGGAAATAGTTAGGTTACATGGTGTGCCTTCTAGCATAGTATCAGATAGAGACCCTAGATTTACCTCTAGGTTTTGGAATAGCTTACATGAGGCTTTAGGGACCAAGCTTAGATTAAATTCAGTTTATCACCCACAAACTGATGGTCAGTCTGAGAGAACCATCCAGTCCTTAGAGGACTTGTTAAGAGCCTGTGTGCTAGAGCAGTCAGGTAGGTATGACAAGTTTTTTCCCCTAATAGAGTTCACCTACAACAACAACTTCCATTCTAGCATTAGGATGGCACCCTATGAAGCGTTGTACGGAAGGAGATGTAGAACACCTTTGTGTTGGAATGAACCCCTAAGAGAATGTTGTGCTAGGACTTGAGATAGTTCAAGAAACCACAGAGAAAGTGAGGATGATCCAGGAAAAGATGAGAGTGGCACAAAGCAGACAAAAGAGCTATCATGATAAGAGAAGGAACGCTATCGAATTCTAGGAAATGGATCATGTGTTCTTGCCAATCACTCCAACAACTGGGGTTGGTAGAGTGATGAAATCAAGGAAACTTACTCCCAAATTCTTTTGCCCTTACCAAATTCTAAAAAGAATCGGTGAAGTAACTTACCAAATAGCATTACTACCTTTCTTGTCTAATTTTCATAATTTGTTTACTATGTCATAACTTAGAAAATACATTCATGATCCTAGCATGTGATAGTACCCGACACAATTCAGTTAAAAGAGAACTTGACTTTTGAGGTACTACTACTTCGAGTTGAGGATTGAAGGGTGAAGCAGCTAAGAGGGAAGGAGATTCCCTTGGTTAAAGTTGGTTGTAGTGGGGCTATTGAGGAAAGTGCTACATGGGAGCTGGAAAGCAAGATGATGAAGTCATATATGCATTTGTTTGCTCGAGGTGTTATTGAGAGTTAGAACATTAAAATTAGGTCGGGCATGAGTACAATAAGTTTTTAGGATTAGCCTAAAATAATTAATAAAAATATTACAGCAGTAGGTTATGCAGGAAGATGCGGAAGAAAACACCCGGTTGTGCTGACGGAGCAATACGTGATGACACATGTCGCGACACCAAAGAGACACCTAGAATTCCACTAAAACCTATCCTATGAACATGACACATGTACTCCACTCACCTTTCTACCTAGTCCTAAAAGATGACACCTAGCTACTTAAGCCACCTAAAATTCCACTAAACCTAATATATTAATATAATAATCATAATTTAACTTAAAAGTAGCAAAGACATCATCTTCTCTTCACTCTTCAACTCATGAACAGAGAAGAAAGGGGAGGAAATTCACTTTGGAGAAGCCATTTTCGTGCTTGATAAAAGCTTGAGGTTGGAGGAGTTTCGGTAATCGAAATTTCAAACTGATCGTGTATTCGTGCTCGCGGCTTCGACATCTTCGAGGTCACGTCCTTTCATGTGAGAATCGTCAAGGTATTTCTGTGTCGATGCCATCTACATTTGTCCTTTTTAAGCTATTTAAATTCATTCTACTCCTATTCTTAGTCCCAATATCGTTTTCGGTGCATTTTAGGCTTTTACGCGTTTTTCTACTGAATCAGTCGACCTGGAATTGACCATGGGGGGAGTGGAGATGAATCTGACTTTGCATTGTATAGTCGTTGTTATTGTAAGTTCCTACTTCAATTTCGTGCTTTGATTCAAATTGGTTCATTGAATGGAGCCCTGTCGTTGATTCGGTGGTTGTTTTGGTCTTTCTGGCTGTTTTTGGACCTCATGCGTGTGCTTGGGACAATTTTTGGTCCAATGCACATATCGGGGGTGTCAATATCAGATTCGAGGTTGTTGTTGGAAAGCATACCGAGGTCCGTGCCGTTAGCGTAAAGGCATTCGGAGCGTTTGTATGTATAGGGTGTCCCGGACCCTACTAGTTGTCGAGTAGTTGATGATGGTTAAATCCTGCTTGAAAATGGTTTTAAAATGATGTTTTGGGTATAATTATCGTAGACTTATCGACTTTAGGACAAAAACCTAGTTTAGACAATTCTGGTTGAGGTTGATTTTGTTATACGTCATATGATGCTTATTATGGATGTTTTGTTGTTTGATATGTAATCTCTGATAACATGCCTATTATGTTCGTTTTGATTTATTTATTGATATTGAATATATGTTGGTTGTTGATTATGCTGTTAGAAAGCGAGTTGACACCATGATGGTACATTATATGGATCTATGTGAAAGTTGTGGTACACGAATACCGAGATTGGATTATGTTGCAGAGTATGGGCTCCGAGAAGAGTATGTGGATTGTGGATGTTTCAGGCATCATATGTTGTATAGGATTATGTACCGATGTCAACTTAAGATGTTTGTGCATTGCATAAGTTACCAAAGTAGCAGGCTATGCGACTAGGAGTCACGCGAGGTTGGTGTACCCGGGTGCGGGGACGGAATATGGAGAGGGACGGTTCTGGGTAAGGTAACACCCTTCTCAGGTGCTACATTGTCTGTGACATTTTCACAAAATCCTTTAGCATGAAAAATAGATTTTCTGAAGATACAAGTTTATTTTTCACTATTCGTTTTCGTAAATAAGAAATTAGATAATACTTAACATTTATTAACATTTCCCAACCACTAACAGGCCTAAAACATATACATCCAGAAAATGGAAAATAAGTAGTAAATAATCATACATTCCCTGTATGTACATAGTACTTTCATAAATTCTTTTAAAAGATAACAGTCATGAAAAGACAGAAACAACAATAGGCAGATATAACAACGCCGTTAAAAACAACATGACAAAGAAAAACTTAAATAACCTTGGAGACGCAGCTCCATAAAATTAGTCCTAAACACCGGGACTCATCATGCTAGACTGTACAAGACAATGATGAGGTGTCATCATTGTACAATAATAACAAATGAGGACGATACATCGTCACACTGGGGTTGAGCTCTCACATCTTCCATGTACTAATCTCTGAAGATGTGTCGTCGTGACCGGTCCGTCTCGTATCCCAAGGCTGGTTATGATGGTGAAGTAGTACTACCGTCTTCCTTGTAGAACATAAAATAAACAGAAGACCAGAAAACACAAAATGAGGTGAGATCCCCATTCATCATACACATAAAGCAGGTATGCAGTGGTACGACCCACATAAATATTACAGTATACATATATCCATATTATCATCTATTCTCAGTCCACAGTTCAAAACTTCGAGAATATACACTACCAAACTAACTGGTAAGCTTATCAAAGCATACTAGACACTGTCTGTACACGGAGGTACGAGAATAGAGCGAAAATGATTGAAACTGCATAGTCCCATACCTACACAGCCTTAAGGAATCATTGATCCTAACTCCGGAGCTAATTGACATTTTGGAAAGGAAATGGTTGGTACAGGTTTCACATCCACCCACCTCATGCACCATGTGTGGCTAGCTGATTAGGCACATAAGGCTTAGATCTTAACGTACATACAATCATAATCACATGAGATCTCAAACTCTCTATAAAACGGAGCTAATTGCATTTTGGAAAGGAAATGGTTGGTACAGGTTTCACATCCACCCACCTCAGGCACCATGTGTGGCTAGCTGATTAGGCACACAAGGCTTAGATCTTAACGTACATACAATCATAATCACATGAGATCTCAAACTCTCTATAAAACATCGGGCTCTTTATGAAACCTCTACAACCAGAATACTCAATTTCCTAGGCACAACGACCTTACCGAACATGGTATCAACTATGTATTGGGAAAAATTGCTGGGATACATCCAATGTGTCTATCTACAGGATAAACTTCGTGAATCCACTAGAATCAATTTGATGTCAATCTCTAACGGATGATTTTCTCGGGTCCGAGTCACCAGCCCTTCGCCGAACCACAGTTCTCAAGCAGACTTTCCATGTTTGTGTAAAGATGTTTTAAGGCACTTGCTTACAAGTGCTAACACATTATGGAATTGGATCGATAGTCCAATGGTTTATTTCTTTGCACTTTTCTACTGAAGCCTTTTTCTTAGCTTCCAATTAAATCAAATTATTATGAGTCCATCAAGTTTTATGGATATTGAATTATCCACACTTTATGACAAATGGTCTTGCTTCACCATAAGCCATAAATCATTAAGTTCATATTTTCACTAAGTCATCTATGACTTAGGTTTTCAACTTTACTGTAAATACTAGTGTTTGAAGACTAAAATCCTTTATGGCTTAAAACCAAAACCTTTATATAAAATCAAATCATTTTGACCATAAGTCAATCAATGGTACATAGGTACTAAATTTCTTGAAACAAATTCGTGATAATACTTGAAATTCTACTCTTTAAAGACAAGTCTCTTTGGCATAAAATCAAAACTCTTTGGCTGAAACAAAACCATTTTGAAGTAAGATTTGAACTTAGGTACATTAGTACTAAACTTCTCAAAATAGCTTCCCGAAAATACATGAAATACTTAAAAGATGATTCTGCCCATTTTTACTATATTTAGGGCCTAAACTCCGTATTTTCAAAAGTCTAACTCTTTGTCTCGAATCTTGCACTTCACTAAGTTCCAATACCCATGTTAAGGTATTAAAGTACAGTTTTCAAGTTTTACGCTACGGTTTACACAAAAAATCTAAAACTCGACCGAACTTTGCTAAGTTCGAAAATCGTATAACTCCTTTTTCAAGGATTTTTAAACCTAATGGTCCAAAACTTATTTTGGAGTCTTAGGACCCTCAAATAGACTTAAAAACAGTTTCAAACTGTCTAAAACATTTTGGGGTGAAATTCGAACCTTGATTCATTTTATGTGTCCGATTTCGTGAAAATTCCATTTTTAAGTCCGCTAAAACATGATTTTTGTTCTCTTAAGACCTAAACTCAAATTAAAACTATTTTGGGGTCATTGAAACCTCCAAAGTAAGATTTCAACACTATTTTCTTCTTGGCTTTATTCCCTTTCAAACCTTTAAACAATATTAGAATTACATAGATTGATGAAATTAAGGTTGTAATACCATTTCTTCTTGCCTTGGCCGAACCAAGCATCAACAAAGTGAAGGTTCTCACTTCACTAAACAAGCTCACAATCATATATACATATCTATGTATCAATACATAAATTCATGGCATATACTTTAACATTTGAATCATACTTTCCTATTCATGATCCAAGAAAGCCAAACATGATTTTTCAACAAATAAGCTTGTTTCAATCAAGCATATACTTTACTAATTATAACCACACAATAACCAGAATCATGGCATCCATTCCTCCAAGAGGATCACATAAATACACATATATACAACCCTTTGACTTAGGGTCTCAAAACAAGTCAATAACCAAGTAAACCACACACACACCTACAATATGGAGGATGAAGGTTATTCTCCCCCATACCTTTTGTAGTTAATCAAACTCAAACAATTTGAAGCTCATCAACAAGGTAGCTGACGGTTTTCTTCCTTGAAAACCTAGCAAAATCACACAAAAATTACAAAGGGTTATACAACTAGGCTTAGACATAACCAATGAAGGTAAATCAAGGCTTGAATCACTTATCTCAAGTCAAAAGGTTGACGATCAAGTGATTGGTGTTCTTGACCAAGAAATACCCATTTTTGTAGAAGACTCTTAAGGGATTTTTGTGTGAAATAGGATAGGCTTATAATTATGAGAGGGTGCTAGTAAGCTCTTAGTTTTTGAATCAAACAAGTTAATGATGGTATAGGGGTGTTAGCCAAATTTTTGGTCTAGAAACCCATTTTCCAAACATGTTCAAAATGGAAAATGATGTTAGATAACTAGTGTTCAAATCACCTAGAGGAGCAATTTAACACCCCATTTTTTATTAAGTGCTTTTATGTATGTTGTTTGGTCGCTTAAGCCTTAGGACTTAGCTTAGAATTGTTGTTGAGGGCTAAGTGAGATTCTAAGCTTAAAATCCCTTTCTTAGGCTTGTGTCTTGTGACTATCTGAGTCGCAAGCACAACCATGCTCAATAGGGAGCACGACCGTGCTCAATGGTTGAGCACGTCTCGCTGACGCTAAGTTGAGCACGCCAGTGCTCAATAGGGAGCACGACCGTGCTCAAAGGCAAAACCATGCCTCGGAGGCACTGATGTGAGCACGCTCGTGCTCAAGGAGGAGGATGACTATGCTCGGGTCTGATGCCTTTAAATATTGAAAAGTAACCGAGGGTTTTAGCTGTAAACCCTATTTTGGCACATCAGCAACCCTAGTGCGGCTACACCTGTTCTTTTCCCTGTTTCCTCTAAACTCAATGCATCTTAAGAGTTTTGGAGACCCTTGGGAAGTCCTTGTTCATCTGTGCCAATCCGTGTAGGTAATGGTTCTTCCCTTTTTGGTTTCCTTTTCGTTGTTGTTTGAATTGGAAACTAATTGGTTAACATTGTTGTTTGACCAAGGCTTGGAAAGCTGACTGAGCCGCTCGAAGGAACACATTGGGTTTATCGTTTGGTCTACCGCTTAGCTGTTGTCGGGATTCTTCACTCCAGGTTTGGGGAGAAGGATAGTGTAATCATTAGGCAAGGGGGTAGCATAAGATGAGGGGTTCCTATAGCCCCATTAATGTTGTTGTTAATTGTTGTCTATGCCATGTTATAGTTGATTATATAACTACTTGCCATAATTGTTTATTGGTTATTTAGTATGCCTGATTTTATGCCTATTTGGTATGTTTGGCTGAACTGTTTATGTTATTGTATGCCAACTGTTGTATGCAAATGTTATATTTATGTCAAGATGAGTTGGTTGAGATGGTATGCTGTTTATGACATGAATGTGTTGGCTGAGTATGTTGATTGGTTGAATGAAGAATGTTGGTTAATGTTGAAACATTTAATAATACCCTAATTGATTAATAGGACTCTTAATTAACATAACGGTTAAGGGGTTAATTTCCCTAAGGTTTCATAAAACATGAACTGTTAGGGAGAGGTGAGGCTTTATGCAAATGGATCAGTAAAGATATTAAGATTTGATTTAAGAGTGTTAGGGAGGTTTTAAACCCAAGAACACCATGAATCTGCCAAGAATAGTATGACCAGCTCAAGGAGCACGACCGTGTTGAACAGGGAGCAGGCCCGTGCTCCCGGTTTGAATCTGGATATGGCCGCACATTGAGCACGGCTGTGCAGGACAGTGAACATGATCGTGCTTCACTTAAGTGGCAGCACAACCGTGCTGGGGGTAAGCACGCCCGTGCTCCCCCTACTGGTCAGAACGTGAACTTACAGGTTTTTAAGGGGTGTTTCACCCCAAATGTCCCCAATAATGTGATATATCTTTTTGACCAGAATGAGTTGAATATGAGGCAGCAGAGGTGGATGGAATTTTTAAAGGATTATGAGTTTGATCTAACCTACCACCTAGGAAAAGCCAATGTAGTGGCAGATGCTTTGAGTAGGAAAACCTTGCACGTCTCTGCTTTGATGGTTTTGGAGATGGACTTGATTGAGGAGTTTAGATATCTGAGTTTAGCTTGGGAAGTTACCCTTAATAGCATTAGGCTTGGAATCTTAAAGGTTACCAACAGTTTGATGGACCAGATTAGAGAGGGTCAAAAGATAAACCAGTTTCTCTTAGACCAGAGAGAGTTGCTTGTTCAGGGTAGAAACCTTAGTCTTAAGGAAGGGAGTGATGGAGTTTTGAGGTTCAAAGATAGAGTTTGTATACTAGATGTCTTGGAGCTTAGAAAGTTGATCCTTGAAGAAGGACATAGGAGTGGTTTGAGTGTGCACCCAGGTGCTACTAAGATGTACCAGGATCTTAAGCGCATGTTTTGGTGGCCTAGGATGAAGAAAGATGTGATTGAGTTTGTGTACGCTTGTTTAGTGTGCCAAAAGGCTAAGATTGAACACCAGAAGTCGTTAGGAAAGTTGTAACCTTTAAGTATTCCAGAATGGAAATGTGATAGTATCTCTATGGATTTTATGTCTGGACTCCCTAGGAGTCCAGCTGGTTGTGATGCTATATGGGTAGTTATGGATAGATTGACTAAGTCTGTCCATTTCATCCCTATGAACATGGAATATCCCTTAGAAAAGTTGACCGGGTTGTACATCAAAGAGATAGTTAGGCGTCATGGTGTACCCTCTAACATAGTGTCAGATAGAGACCAGAGGTTTACCTCAAGGTTCTGGAATAGTTTACATGAGGCTTTAGGGACCAACCTTAGACTTAGTTCAGCTGATCACCCACAGACTAATGGTCAGTCTGAGAGAACCATCCAGTCCTTGGAGGACTTGCTTAGAGCTTGTGTGCTAGAACAGTCTCGTAGTTGGGATAAGTTCTTACCCTTGATAGAGTTCACCTACAACAATAGTTTCCATTCCAGTATTGGGATGGCACCTTATGAAGCTCTTTATGGGAGGAGATGTAGGACACCCTTATGTTGGAATGAACCTGGTGATAATGTGGTGCCAGGACCAGAAATACTGCAAGAAACCACAGAAAAAGTGAGGATGATTCAGGAAAAGATGAAAGTGGCACAAAGTAGACAAAAGAGCTACCATGACAAAATGAGGAAGGCACTCGAATTCCAGGATGGTGATCATGTGTTCTTAAGAGTTACGCCGATAACTAGGGTTGGCAGAGTGATGAAAGCAAGGAAACTTACTCCTAGATTCATTGGTCCTTACCAAATTCTGAAAAGAGTTGGTGAAGTCACCTACCAAATAGCATTACCACCGTTCTTATCCAACCTTCATAATGTTTTTCATGTATCTCAACTTCGAAAGTATGTTCATCATCCTAGTCATGTGATAGTACCCGACACGATATAGTTAAAAGAGAACTTAACTTTTGAGGTACTACCCCTTCGAGTCGAGGATTGGAGGGTGAAGCGGCTGAGAGGCAAGGAGATTCCTTTTGTCAAAGTTGTTTGGAGTGGGGCTACTCAGGAAAGTGCTACATGAGAGCTGGAAATCAAGATGATGGAAGCGTACTCGCACCTTTTCAATCGAGGTGAGTAGAAATTTCGAGGACAAAATTTTTATAAGGGGGTGGAATTGTAATACCCCGTTTTTTGTTAAGCGCTTCTATGTGTTATATGTATGCTTGTTTGTTTGTTTAAGCCTTAGGACTTAGCTTAAAATTGTTGTCGAGGGGCTAAGTGGGATTTCTAGGCTTAAAATCCTTTTCTGGTACATGAGCAAGGCCTTGATCATGTCCATCATGCCCGTGATCGAGGCACGTGTCTTGTGATTGTCTGAGTCACAAGCACAACTGTGATCAATAGGGAGTACGACCGTGCAAAAAATATGACGCATCTTGCAAACGTTGATATGAGCACAACCGTGCTCAATGAGGAGTACGACCGTGCTCAATAGGGAGTACGACCGTGCAAAAAAGATGACGCATCTTGCAAACGTTGATATGAGCACAACCGTGCTCAATGAGGAGCACGACCGTGCTCGGGTCTGGAGCTTATATATATGCACAGTAATCGAGGGTTTCGTTTTAAACCCTGTTTTGGCACCTACAGCCACCCTAGTGCGGCTACACCTCTGTTCTTCCCTATTTTCTCTAAACTCATTGCATTCTTGGAGTTTTGGAGACGTTTGGGAAAGCTTAGTTCGTCTGTGCTAGTCCTTATAGGTAATTGGTCTTCCCTCTTAATGTTTCCTTTTCCTTTATTTTGAATTAGTAACTAACTGCTTAACCCATTTGTTTGACCAAGGCTTGGAAAGCTAGTCGAGTCGCTCGAGGGAACGTGTTGGGTTTACTTTTTGAGATATCGTTGTTGGAATCTTCATACTAGGTATGGGGAGAATGATAGTATAAACATTAGGCAAGGGGTAGCGTAAGATGAGGGGTTCCCATGACCCCATTAGTTGTTATCTATTGAGTGCTTGTCTATCACATGTTTAAATGTATGTTGTTTGGTTATTTGGTATGCCAATCATGAATACCTAACTGTTATAACTGCTTTATTGTTCATGATGATGTATGCCATCCTATATGTTTGATGTTATGAGTTATGCCATGATTATTGTTGGTTGAAATGTTGTATGTATTGCTGGTTTGGTAATGTTGGTTTATACCTTGTTGGTTGAACGTTGGTTGAAAGCATTAATAAAACTCTAATTGGTTAGAATAGGGTTCTTTATTAACATGATGATTAAAGGAATAATTTCCCCAAAAATGTTATAAAACACGGGTTTAATAGTGATAGGTGAGGTTAATGTTTGATGGTCCTTGACTAGACACTAGGATTGATTTAAGAGTGTTTATGGAGTTTTTGGCAAAAAGAACATGTTGAATATGCCTAGACAGTACGGCCAGGCTCCAGGAGCACGACCGTGCTTAACAGGGAGCACGCCCGTGCTCCCAGTTCAAATCTGGAAGATGGCCGTGCTTTAAGCACGACCATACATAACAGTGAGCACGACCATGCTCCGCTTAAGTGGCAGCACGACCGCGCTGGGGGTAAGCACACCTGTGCTCCCCCATGCTGATCAGAACAGAATTAAAGGGAATTAAACGGGTGTTTACACCAATTATCCCCAATGATGGAATAATACACCAATCGAATGATAACAAGTTAGATAACTTAATTAAAGATTAATTAAAATAAATTAAGAATAACAAGTTGGTTAAGCCGGTGCCCAATGAGTTACCGTACATTGTTATGCTTTGGTGCTTTTGGGCCAAAATGGCCTCGATGCTTTTTGGTCAAGGTGTTGGTAAGTTGAACCTTGGTGCTTTTTGGCCAAGGGGGCCTTGACACATATGGGTTAAGGTGTTGATGTTGATGGTGATAAACTTGGGTGCTTATTGGCCTAGGCAGAGGTGGTGGTTGCCTGTTTGTTTGTTGTTGTGCCCATGCATTCACGCATCGGAGTTATTAGTGGGGGAAGATAAACATAGGGGAGGTCGTCCTAGAATTTGGCGATCTGGTCGTCCACGGGTTTATGCAGAGGACGGTGAGCAGCCAGGAGAGGAGTGACTCTGAAGAGTCGCGACTCTGTATTTAGGATTTCCCAGTTGTTTTGTTTGTTTTAGTTCAGTTGTAATCCGAAGATTTTTTTCTGGAACGGTTATTGAGACACCCCGTAGTGTCCCGTTGTGTTGTTAAGTTAAAACCTTATTAACTAATTATTTAATTGCTTTCTTAGCGTTGAAATATGTAAAAATTAAAACTTAATTGGAAACGTACAACGTGTGAAAATTTACAACAACACATCATATATATTAAATACATACACACCATATGTTTAAACATCAGAGTACCAAAACACTGTCTAGGGTATCCCAGCAGTAGGATCCCTTGCAGGTGCATATTTAAACAAACTAACATTTGGGGAAATATAAAACGTCTTATAAGACTCACTGGTCCTAGACACTAAACTACATCGTTGGAGTCCACAGCTCGTCCTTCCGCATTCGGTTCATACGGAATCCCATCCAGCTCCTCAATATCAAGCTCCTCCACAGGGTCTTCTCGTACGATCACATAATAAATAATAAATAAAATACAGCATACAAAAAAATATAGGGGATAAGAAACATTGCTATCATCAAAAGCGGAAGGGAATACATAGCACATAATATAATACACACAATCATCACTCATAATCAACCATCATCCTTAATTCACGATATCATCCTCTACCCTTAATCTCATGCAACTAAACCTTTATGCTGATATGGCCATCTCTACTCATGTCACGTTAGTCAGTAGTCCAGAACGGTCTGGGATCAAGAACTCGGTGTGCCCTTATTCCCTTATCTCTCGTAGGGAATAGTGCATTAAGCACAGTGTGCGTCACTATCCCCCATTGAAATAGCACAATAAGCACAAAATACCTAGTAACTCAGTGTGCCCCTATTCCCTAGTCTTTAATAGGAAATAGTGCATTAAGCACGGTGTGCGTCACTAATCCCCATTGGAAATAGCACAATAAGCACAAAGACATGGTAACTCTATCTTCGATAGGATAATCAGAACAATGCGTTGAGACACCCCGCTGTGCCTCTTTGTGTCATTAGATTAAAACCTCATTATTTAATTACTTAATCGCACGTTTAACGTGAAAATACGTAAAAATTAAAACTTAACTTATAAAGTATACAACTTCATATAGAATGGCATATCACAATATAAGTATATTATGCATATTACAAAACACTGTTGAGGATATCCCATCAGTAGGATCCCTCATAGGCATATACTTAGACAAAAAGTTAAACAGCGGAAAACATAATAAAAATATGCCTCACGAGACGCACTAGCCATAACTAACTAGACCCTAATCACCATGGGTCACAGCTCGTCCTCCAGCCTCCGGTTCGTAGGGAGTACCATAAAATGCCTCCTGGTTACGCTCATCAACAGGGTCTTCTCGTACAATTCCACAAGGAGATAAAATACAACATACAGAAATATACAGGGGATAAGAAACAGTTCTATCATCAAAAAGCAGAAAAGAGTCATAGTAAAATTATACAGTAATTGTCACAGGCAATCAACACACATAACTAATGAATCATCCTCAGGTTAATATATATCATCCTCTACCCTTACTTTCAGGCAATCTAACACGTTATTTAAATGTAACCTCTCTAATCCTGTCACCATGTCTTTACGTTATCGTGGCCACTACCACTCCTGTCACCATCCCTCATTTGCATCAGGGCACACCCTCATTCCCGTTAGGATGTTCCACCTAGTGCACACCTCCATTCCCGTTAAGGTGTTCCACCCCCATTCCCGTTAAGGTGGAAGTGATCTTGCGAGAACTCTTGATTTTACGTGTATTATATTACCAATACACGGTGTATTATATTACCAATACACAGAAATGTTTATACACGGTGTATTATATTACCAATACACAGAAATGTTTTACGTGTATTATATTACCAATACACGGTGTATTATATTACCAATACACAGAAGTGTTTTACGTGTATTATATTACCAATACATAGAGGTACTTGAATCTCACCAACCCGTTTTAACATCTTAGTGCCTTAACCTTCCATTAGAACTTGACACATATTCTGTGCCATAACACCTCTTTAACATTCCTCATCTAAGTTAGGCACTTCTAAATCATCGTTATCCTCACACCCAAAACAATCATCTCTTAGACAACATGTATATCTTTGCTTAAAAATCCACTAAGCATAATAATAATAAAAAACCAGGCAGATCATGCATAACACAATATCAATCAAAATATTCCCATATTACCAACATAGCACAAAATCAATTCAATAAAGGTAATAAAATCAAATCAACCATCAAGAATATAAAGATCAACCTAATGTCAATAAACCTACAATACCCGAATCGCCATTGGTTTTTCAGAAAAGGTTTCCAATGTGATTTTGGTCTTGTCGATTACTCGACTACTAGTAGGGTTTAGGTCGCCCTACACAATTATTATATAATCTACTACTTATCCATTCCGATGATAGGTTGGTTCTTTCCCCCACCTAGGTTATCACCGAACTCCCAAACTCGAAGGTCCTCGTTGTCACACCACAAAGTACTAACTCCATCTTCTGCGAAGGTAAGGAGATTAGATGCTCGAAGACGTATACCACGAACGTCCTCGTTTCCTCCGTGATGGAAGTCTAATGTTATGGACACAAAATCACAAGTTAAAATCAAATAAGAACACTAAACCACAAGGTATAGGTTCGGCCAAGAATAGTTCTTAGGGTTAGAGATTCCCGAAAATTATACAACTCATGGATTTATGATCCTTAAGTGTTACGAGTTCATAAACAATGATCATTTAACAAAGTTGAATTAAATCCCACAAAGTTATACACTTAGGGTATTCGGCCAAGGCTAGTAAAATAGGCTAGCATTCACTAAACTTTCCAATCTTTTAGGTTTAGCATCCATATGTATTAAGGATCTCAAAACCGTGATCATTTTGGAAAAATAAGAATAAAGTATCCTAGGTCCATAACCTTCTAGGTTTGGCCTTCATAGGATTTATAGGTTAGAAATCTTTAAACTTTCCAATCTCTTAGACTTAGCATCCAAATATCTTATGGAGCTCAAGTCCATGATCATTTTGGAAAACAATGGAAACTTAAACATTCCAATCTCTTAGACTTAGCATCCAAATATCTTATGGAGCTAAAGTCCATGATCATCTTAGAAAAATGAAAGTAATACATCCTAGCTTTAATAACATAGAATAAACAAGTTAGAAATCCTTAAACTTTCCAATCTCTTAGACTTAGCATCCAAATATCTTATGGAGCTCAAATCCATGATCATCTTGGAAAACAATGGAAACTTAAACATTCCAATCTCTTAGACTTAGCATCCAAATATCTTATGGAGCTCAAGTCCATGATCATCTTGGAAAAATGAAAGTAATACATCCTAGCTTTAATAACATAGAATAAAAAAGTTAGAAATCCTTAAACTTTCCAATCTCTTAGACTTAGCATCCAAATATCTTATGGAGCTTAAGTCCATGATCATTTTGGAAAAATAAAAACTCACACATCCTAGCACCTAAACACTAAGTTTCGGACATCATAGGATAATGAGGAAAACATTCTTTGTTTAACAATAACTCTTAGGTTTAGAATCACAAGGTATTAAGAGTTCTAAATCCATGATCATACTTGGAAAGTTGAAACATAGTTCCTAGGCTTACTTATTCATATTTTCAGCCATCATAGGAACAAGCTATCAAAACTTCCAAGATTTATAGATCTAAGATCAATGGATAGTTAGAAACTCAAACACATGATCATATTCCAAAAGTTGAAACAAAAACTTCCTAGGTCACAAATGCAAGCATTCTTCCTTCATTGGAAGAGATAGGTAGAGATTTTTGTTTTACATAACCTCTTATTATGTGAAAATATAAGTTAATACAAGACTATAGAAAGTGGTTTCAACTCAAAAGGAGTTTTCTACCATTTTAGAGAGATTTTAGAAGTTTAAAGTATATAAAGAACACATAAAGCAAACTAAGAAATAAAAGATGAAACTTGCAAAAAGATTCATATGAGAGCATTACCCTTAGTATAAGGAAGAACTTTAATGAAGAACTCAAGTGGAAAAGACTAATAAAAATGGAAGCTTTAAGTGTTTGAAGAAAGAAGAAATGGAAGAAGTTGAAGAAGTATGAAGATGGAGGAAGAAAATGAGAGAATGAAGATAAGTGATGATTATATAGAGGAGGGAGAGGGGAGCATGAAATTTTGGAGAGAGGGTGAGCTTGGAGAGCAAGTTTTGACCTTGTGCCTTGTTTGGTTGAAGAGGAAAGAGAAAATTAGGTTTTAGAATATAATATGGTATATTTCAAAAAGTCCATCATGACCACTTTTTAGGAGGTATCTTAGGCCATACCTCTAGTGAGTCACCTCACTCCCTCATGTCACCTCAAGCCTTTTATGTCTCCTATTCTGCGCCATTTCGTACCCGGTTGCATTTCTGGTCGTAATTCTTCCGACATTTTCGCCCGAATAAAATATTATATTTTATTTTTGAACGAAAATTTTCAAAATAACCAAAGTTGAAGGAAACATAATAAAAACACTAACTATCTTGTTCACGGGTCAAAATTAGGTTTTCTGCACAGTAAACTTGTATCGGCAGTGAAAACACAGACCGGCTTTCGTCTGAATTTTCAACCGAAAATTTTACCGTAACCCTTTACCATAAATTAGACTATGAATATGATTTTATTTTAATCAAAACACTTTCTAACTCTCAAATTTAAAATATAATTTAATTATATTTTAACCGGATGAACAACATAATTAAAATCAGGTTGTTACATGCGTTAAGGACTAAAAGAGTATTACGGTAGTCTACCTCGGCATCAATATCCGTAGGTCACTTACCCACAATATCCGATATCCATAATAGGATATCCTGACCTCGTGTGTTTCACTCACATGGCTGTGAATAACACTGCAAATATATATATCTCACTGACTCACATCGATTACAACCTAGTGCGTCAACCTTCCATCATAGCCTCAACACAAGTTCTATGTCACCTCTCATCTATAAAATAATTAATTTAGGCTAGGTACCTCTAAGTCAATTCATTCTATCGTCCACATGAACACCTCCCGATCAACATATATCTTTACTTAAAAGACAACTAAGCACACTATCAAACCAGGCAAATCATGCATATCACAATCATCATAAAATATTCAAACATCAAAATAAAACATCACAAGTAGTAGAATACCTCAACCAGCGCATCACGTACAGTCAATAATAATAAAGTCAAGCATCCTCAAATATTAAAAGATTATCCTAATGTCAATAAACCTACAATCCCCAAATCATCATTAGTATTACGGACAAGTTTCCAATGCGATTTTGGTCTTGTCGATTACTCGACCACTAGTAGGGTTTAGGCCGCCCTACACAATTATTATAAAATATACTACTTATCCATTCCGATGACAGATTGATTCTTTCCCCCACCTGACTTATCACCGGATTTCCCGAACTTCTCGACCCTCGTTACTAGACCACAAGTTAACAATTCAACCTTCAAACAAATTAAACATACAAATATATTAATCAAACAAATCCAACTATGGACATATTGTGCTAGGTTCGGCCAACTAATCAAAATGAGGCTAGGGTTATTTTCTTAATCCCATCTTTTGGATCCTAGTTACTAGAGCATTAACTAGCATAGATCAATTGTTACAATTCAAAAATATGAAATAAAATCCTCTAACCACTTTGATTAGGGTTTCGGCCATATGGGTTAAAATAGGATAGAAATTCCTTTTGAATTCAAACTCTTGGATTTGTGATCACAAAGCATAGTAGAGACAAGATCAATCATCATTAATCAAAAATTGAACAGAAATATTTCAACCCCTTTAATCTAGGGTTTTGGGCCAAATTAGAAAATTAGGTTAGGAAATTTAGTTGGATTTAAACTCTTGGATATAGATCATATAGGTATTAGAGAGCTTAAATCAAGCATTAGATTTCAAAAAGAATAACAAAATCATCAAACCCATTTTCATGAGGGTTTCGGTCCTTTCAAGAAAATAGGGAAAGAAAATTCTTTTGCTTACATGCTCTTAGTTGATGAAAGTAGAAGTCATTTAGAGTTCATAGAAATTGGTGTCACATTAAAATGATTTTTCTACAATTTTCTAGAATTATTTGAAGTTCTAGATCTAAGAATGGAAATTCATGAAATAGGAAGAAAATGATCTTAAGAAGAGAAGAGATGATCATGGATCATCATGTTACCTCAAGTGTGTGAAGGAAATGAAGAAAAGTTGATGATCTTGACAAGTTTCAACTATGGTTTTCACTTGGAGCTCTTAGAACATGAACTTGTGCTTTGGTGTTTATGCGAAAAATGATGATGCAAAATGAAGGAAAATGGTGCCTAAAAGGGGGAGGGGGATACGGTTTTACAAGGGTAAGGAGGGCCAAAATTTATCACTTAAGGACATCATGGTAATTGCACTTAAGGACCAAATTAGTGTTTAAGAAAGGTTTAGAGACATATAGGTAATTTAACTCCTAATATAATCATGACATAGGAAAATTGTGTGGTGAAGAATGAAGGAGAGGTGTGGCTGATTTTGGGTCACAAAATAGGAGGAAGAGTTCAATTAGTACATAACTTACCTTAACCATGGTTAAAATTTAACTAAGATAAGTTAGGTTAAGGGTATTTTAGTCTTTCCACACCTTAACATCATTTATTGCATGGTGAGTCACACATGACTCACTAGGTGACTCACCCCTCATTTACTCGATTTAGTTTTTACGCCCGAATAAAACAATATTTAATTTCCAACCGCAAATTTTCAAAATAACCAAACTCGTTGAAAATATGATTTAAACATAAACCGTTTCACTCACGAGTCAAAATTAGATTTTCTAATCAGTAAAATCTTACTGTTAGTGAAAACGCAGATCGTTTTCCTTCTGAATTTTCACCAAAATCCGTCCGAATAAACATAATATTTTATTTTTTTATTAGGAATTTGGAAAGTAGAATTCCTCACGGACATAATATAAAAATTTACAATTTTTCAGTTTCGGGTCAAATTAGGGTTTTCTGCCGGTATAAAATTATATCACAGGTAAAAACACGACGTGTTTCGCCTCGAGTTTTAAACCCAAAATTTCACTGTAACCCTCTACCATAAGATATAGTATGAATATGATTTTATTTTAATCAAAATCATTTTCTTGATCTCAGATTAAAATATAAATAATTATATCTCAACAGATAATGCAGTGTAATTAAAAATAGGCTGTTACAGTTATACGAGCTCTGCATGTGACATCGAGGTTAGGTAACATTTTATGTTTTATGTTTACCTTTTATTTCTTTTAAAATCTTGTTTCTTTTCCACGTTTGTTGAACTAGTTCATGTGCGACCTTTCTACCCATGTACCTTTATTATTTTAATTAAATGACGTATGCATGATTTATATTTATTTATTTATCCTTAAAATGCTTTATATAATGTGCGGGGTAGAGGGTATCCCAAAGAGAATGTTTGCAACTCAGTTATGTAGTTTTTCTCTCAAGGATGGATTTTACCAAACTTAAATGCAAATACCGTTGTGTTGATTCCTAAGTTTCAAGGGGCTGAGAAGATTGAGCAGTACAGACCTATTGCTATGGCCAATTTCGAGTTTAAGATCATTTCTAAAGTCATGATTGATAGGTTCGCTAGGATAGCTCCATCTATAGTTTCTGAAAATCAGAGAGGTTTCATTCAAGGGAGGCAAATTTCTGATTGTTTGTTTGACTTCAGAAGCTATTAATTTACTTGGTAAACGGTCTTCTGGAGGAAATGTTTGTTGAGACCTCATTAGTCTGAGACACATTCAATGTGTAAATTCTCTAAGCTTTGATGATTCCAAATAGATTAAGTATGATAATATTGAACCCTATGAAATTATTGATAAGTCTGATAAGTGTGCAAGAAAATAGACTTAAGGTCCTTCATCTAAAAATATGACCTGTCTAATATTTATTACAACATAGTTTTTAGACTTGTCTAAAAACTCCCCCGTCTAAATATTAATCAACTCAGACACAAACCAAGTCAAAGCTCAATCAAGGTTCTGATCTAGTAGATGGCGTGGCAAGATTCATAAGTCTGAAGAAGCTTCAGTGGATCACCCATCTAAAAATGACTTGATCACTCGTCTAAGCTTTGGGTTATACCACCTGTCTAAATCTGGACCGCCCAAGCACCCGTCTAAATTTCAAACACTGCTATACTTGGTAAAGTGTCAGTCTGTCATAATGAAGTCCAAGTCAACTTTATTCAAATAAGATGCCTTCCTTAAGGATCTCGAAGACCTTCGGACAATAGCACAAAGGATAAAGAATAAAGAAGGTTTGTATCAAGGTTTTATGGAATAAACATGCCATCTCTGTACCACAACAATCACCTATTTAACTGTTCTAGTACAAAGTAAAAGTGCATTCCAGAAAGTGAACTGAGTGTTGCACTGAAAAAGGAAAGCTCTCTACTGCAAGTACAAGAAGCTTGCTGCTACAACTCAGATACAACAGCTGCTATGAACAAAAGTGTACTCTTGGAGTGCTCTATTAAAACTCAATGTCCCTAAACATTTAATGCCTACACAGAGTGACTCTTTGGCATTAATGGCATTCTAGAAACTCAAATCAAAGAACACACTTTCTGAAGTTGTGCCTAACGGATCAATTGATTGATGTCTTTATATAGATCATACCATGAAGATGAAGACAAGAAATTGAACAACATTAAGAGCGTTGCACAAGAAGCATTTACTCTCTTCATTAACTTCTTCATTCTTTCATTGAATAGTTCTTCAATGTTTTGATATTAATTCGCAGTCTTTCACACTTCATATTTATTTCACTCTGAGTGCTATCTGAAAGATTTGCAAGTTGTATTAATTACACAAAACATTTACTCCTTACTGTGTTGAGCCTGAAGAGGCTTGGTGACAGAAGAATACTTGTTTAAGTGTTGAGCCTGGAAAGGCTACATGTGAAAAGAATACTTGTACTGTAATCTGATCAGATATAGTGGAAACTTGGTGCTGCCAAGAACTGGATGTAACCCTGTGGATTTTGGGGTGAACCAGTATAAAACTATTGAGTGATATTCCTCTCCCCTTATCTATAACAGCCTGATTTTTAATTACGCTGTTTAAACGGTTAAAATATAATTAATTATACTTTAATCTGAGAGTTAGAAAGTGATTTTAATTAAAATAAAATCATACTCATAGTCTCTCAACCAAAGTTTTTCTAGACCCTCTGCCCGAGGACCACATTATTGTTGAAGAGTTACCTCATACTCCTCCTCCTACTCCGCCTCCTCCATCCTCATCTGCAACTGCACTGGCCGCAACTGATTCTACTGCTCCAATAGTTGCTTATGATCCTGCTGCACATCAACGGCTGGATGAAATGGCATCAAGTTTGCAGACTGTCATTCAAAGACAGGACGAAGCAATTGCTTGACAAGCTGCTTTTCAAGCCCAGATGCTAGCTTAGCAGGAAGCAATACAGAAGATGATGGAAGCTTTCTTCAAAAGCCAAGGAGGACCTAGATCTTAGGTTTTAGGACTTAGTCTTTTTCATTCTTGAGTCATGCAATGTACTAATATGTGATGTCCATTACTTGTACTTCTTTTAACTCTCATTATATGGAATGAATTGATGTTTTAGTATACCTTTTGGTTCACTGTATAAATATTTGCTTTACTGTATTTTTTTATTCTTTTTGATTGATGCCAAAAGGGGGAGGAAATATAATAATACAAATAGGAAATATAATAGAGAAATAAGAAAAATCATTTGACTTTATGACTTTTTGTGCTTGTTTGCTTTGATATAATTTGATTAAATCGTTTTATCTACTCTAGTACCTTGTTTTTGCTCTAATAAGTGTTTTTATCTAATGCATAAACTAAGGGGGAGCATATCATACTCTGAACAATTATATCTGTTTGGAAATTTCTCTTATTACTTTTTGATGTTCAATAAAATCAGAAAAGTTATTTGTCATCATCAAAAAAGGGGAGAATGTTAAGACCTCATAAGTCTGAAACACATTCCATGTGTAGATTCTCTAAGTTTGGTTGATACCAAATAGATTAAGTATGGTAATATTGAATCATATGAAATTACTGACATATCTGATAAGTGTGCAGAAAAATAGACTTAAGGTCACTCGTTTATTTTATGACCCGTCTACTGTTTGGTAGAGCTCAGTTTTTAGGCTTGTTAAAAACCACTCGTCTAAAATTCAGTACACACAGTCAAAGATCAAGTCAACACTCAGTCAAGATCTGAGTTTACTTGATGACGTGGCAAGAAGCATATGTCTGGAAACGACTCAGTGGATCACCCATCTAGTTTTTGGAATATGCTAGCACCCGTCCAGTTTTGAACTGCATGAGCACTCATCTAATTTTTGGATTGACTTTCACATGACTAAATTTCCATTACTGCTACGAAGTCAGTATGTCAGAAATGAAGTACAAGTCACCTTATTCAATTTAGATGTCTTCCTTAAGGATCTAGAAGACCTCTGGACAATAGCTCAAAGGACAAAGAATAAAGAACGTTTTTTCCAGGTTTTAAGGAATAAACACATAATCTCTGTACCACATCAGTAACTTTTTAGCTGTTTTAGTACAGAGTAAAAGTGCTTTCTGGAAAGTGAACTGACTGTTGCACTGAAAAAGGAAAGCTCTCTGCTTCAAGTACAAGAAGCCTGCTGCTGCATACTCTGAAACAACAGTTGTCCAGAATAAAGTGTACTCTTAGACAACCATGTCAAAGTTCAACGTTCCCAAGAATTTAATGTTTACACAGAACGACTCTTTGGTACTAATGGTGTCTTAGAAGCTCAAAACAGAAGAACATAAATTCTGAAGCTGTGCCTAATAGATTTATTTTGATTGAGTCTTTAAATAGATCAAACAATGAAGATGAAGACAAGAAGTTGAATATCATTAAGAACACTGTACAAAAGTATTTACTCTCTTCATTAACTTCTTCATTCTTTCATTGAATACACCTTCAATCATTTGATATTAATTCGCAGTCTTTCATACTTCATATTTATTCCACTCCTCGAGTGTGATCTAAAAGACTTGCAAGCTGTATTAATTACACAAAACCTTTCATTCCTTACAGTGTTGAGCCTGAAGAGGCTAGGTGAGAAAATAATACTTGTTTGAGTGTTGAGCTTGTAGAGGCTAGGCGTGCAAATAATACTTGTACTGTAATTTACTCAGTTATAGTGGAAACTTGGCTCTGCCAAGAAACTGGACGTAGCCCTATGGATTTTGGGGTGAACCAATATAATCTTTTGAGTGATATTTCTCTTCCCTTATCTTTTTAATTTGCTTAAGTATTGTTATGTTTAAGCTTTTAACTTGGGGAGTTATTATTGTGAATATCAAACTCTGTTTTACCCTTCTATGTCTGCTCGTGTATTCTGTCTTAATATTAGACGTATCACTCGTCTAATTTTCTAGTACCTAAGCTCCGCTTGTTGTGCCTGCGAAAATCTATTTTCAAAGTTTCCGAAAAAGTTAGTAAACACAATTAAACCCCCCTTCTTGTGTTAACTTTGGTTATTTCAGTTGGTATCAGAGCTCAGCCTCTGGGTTGAGCAGAGAAGAATTTGAAAAGGTGTGTGCTTGTGAATCTACACAAGAAATGTGGGATTCACTAGCAGTTACTCATGAAGGAACCAGCAAGGTCAAAGAGACCAAAGTCAGCATGTTGGTCAGGAAATATGAAATGTTCAAAATGGAAGAAGGAGATACTATTGGCCAAATGTATGGAAGATTTCAAACCATAACCAATGGATTGAAATCTTTGGGAAAAGTCTACAAGACTGAGGATTCAAAAGATTGTCAGAAATCTTCCAAAACAATGGAGACCTCTTGTAACTGATGTGTCCCAGGCCAAGGACTTAACAACAATGAAGCTAGATGAGCTTCTTGGTACTCTTCAGATCCTTGAGCAAGAACTGATTGAAGAAAACAATAAAAAGAAAAACAAATCCATTGCCCTTAAAGCTGACCAGAAGTCATCTAGAGGAACAGCTTCAAAAGCTCTCAAAGTTGATGAATCTTCAGAGGAATATGAGGAATCATATGAGGATGACCTGATGATGAAGATGATGAACTTTCTCTTTTTACCAGAAAGATGAAAAAGCTTTGGAAGAAAAAAAACTTCAGAAAGGACAAACCTTTCAGACATTTCAACAAAGAAAAATACAACAAAGATGGTGGATCTAATGACAGAAATGTCATTGTGTGCTATGAATGCAAGAAGTCTAGTCATATCAAAGAAGAATGTCCTCAACTCAAGAAGCAACCTCACAAGAAGTTCTTCAACAAAAAGAAGAAGGGAATGATGGCCACTTGGGAAGATCTTGATGAAAGCTCCACTGAAAGTGAAGGAGAGGAGCTTGAAGCAAATCTCTGTCTTATGGCAGACACTGATTCTGAACCAGAAACTGAGGTACATTCTGAACTTGAGAAATTGAATGATGGCTATGATGAACTATTGGAAGAATCCAACTATATGTCTAAAGCTTTCAAAACCCTCAAAGGACAGTATGTTAAACTCTTAAATGAGTATACACAGAAATATCAAGAGTGTGAGAAGTTAGCTGAAGAAAATAGTATGCTTAAGACTAAAAAGTCTAAAGTTGAGATCTCTATTGAAACTCTATCTTCTGAAGAAGTTATTAAACATCAGCAGAAAGTATAAGAGCTCACCTTATCTTGCCATGTTTGTTAATGGTAGAGATAATCTGACTAAACTTTTGGGAAGTCAGAGGCACTCCCTTAACAAAGAAGGTTAGGTTATTCTAGTCAAGAACATCATAAAGGATCAACAAAGTTCTCAAAAATAACTGTCAAATCTGTGTCAGTTAATTTAAATAAATCTATATGTACATACTGTGGAAAAACTGGACATATCACGTCTAAGTGTATCCACAAAAAGAGAAGGAAGGCTTCACAGAATCTTCATACTAACAGAAAAGGACCGAAGAAAATATGGGTACCTAAGTTCATGATCAATCCTGTTACAGACATGCTTAACAGAACAAACCAAACACCTGTCATGGTACCTGGACAGTGGATGCTCGCGACATATGACAAGAGAAATCTCTATGTTCCTAGACCTCCAACCTAAGAAAGGTGGACATGTAACTTTTGGTGGCAACCAGAAAGGAAAAGTGGTTGGTGTAGGTAAAATTGGTGGTAAACCTCCCTTAACTATTATCTGTGATGTCTTATATGTGAAAGGGCTGAAACATAATCTGCTTAGCATAAGTCAATTGTGTGATAGTGGATTTTATGTATCATTTTCTAAGAATGCATGCATAGTCAATGACAATAGTGGAAAGACCCCTTTTTTCTGCCAAAAGGCAAAACAATCTGTATAAGATTGACCTGTCTGAACTTTCAGATCAAAATGTAACATGCTTTATGTCTAAAGAGGATGAAAAGTGGCTATGGCATAAGAAACTAGGACGTGTTAGTATGAAACAAATTTCTAAATTGAAAAAGCATAACCTTGTGAGTGGATTGCCTGATATTTCTTTTAAGAAATGTGTTTTATGTGATGCAGGTCAGAGAGGTAAACAAGTAAAATCAAGTTTCAAATCCAAGAAAGAAGTCACCTTATCCAGGCCTTTACAATTGTTACACAAGCATTTGTTTGGACCAGTCAGTGTAGCTAGCCTAGGTGGAAAGAAATATGGTTTTGTCATAGTTGATGACTATTCTAGATTTACAAGGGTACTCTTCTTAACCCATAAGAATGAGTCTTATAAGGTCTTTACAGTATTCAATAAAAGAGTACAGAATGAGCAGGGTTTTTGCATTTCTGCTAATAGAAGTCATCATGGAGGAGAATTTGAAAATGAGTAGTTCAAACTGTTCTGTGAGGAAAATGGTATTTCTCACAATTTCTCTGCACCTAGAATTCCACAGTAAAATGGAGTGGTTGAGAGAAAGAACGGATCTCTTCAAGAGATGGGAAGAACAATGCTTAATGAAAATAATCTTCCTAAGTACTTCTGGTCAGAGGCCATTAACACTGCTTGTTATGTGCAAAACAGAATATTGATTAGACCTATCCTAAATAAGACTTCTTATGAATTGTGGAAAGGTAGAAAACCCAACATATAATATTTCCATGCATTTGGATGTGAATGTTATATTCTTAATACAAAAGATCATCTTAGTAAATTTGACTCTAAAGTAGATAAAGGCATATTTATTGAATATTCTGAAATGTCTAAAGCTTTTAGAATTTTTAATTCTAGAACTTCTGTTGTAGAAGAATCAATTCATGTAAAGTTTAATGATGGTTTGAAGACGGATAGGGAACAATCAGATCTAGAGGATTATGTTGCAGGTATTGAACTTAATCCTGCAGTGGAAGAATCTTCAGACAAGTCAAAAGTAGACGTGTCTAAAATTCAGACAAGTGTTGATACGTCTGAAACTCAGAATTTGAAGAAAGATTGGATATTCAAGGTCTATCATCCAGAAGAACTTATCATTAGAAGTCCATCTCAAGGAGTTAGAACCGGATCTTCTTTCAATGAAAACAACAACATGGCCTTCATATCAGATTTGGGACCCAAAAAGATTGAAGAAGTCTTGCAAGATGAAAGCTGGATTCTAGCCATGCAAGAAGAACTAAATCAGTTCAAGAGAAATGATGTGTGGACTCTAGTTTCTAAACCCAAAGAGAAAACTGTTATTGGAACCAAATGGGTGTTTAGAAACAAACTGGATGAAGATGGAAAAGTGGTAAGAAACAAAGCAAGACTAGTTGCTCAAGGGTATAATCAACAGGAAGGTATTGATTTCACTGAAACTTTTGCACCTGTAGCTAGATTAGAAGCAATTAGAATTGCATGTCCTATGCTGCACAACATGATATAACTCTTTATCAAATGGATGTTAAAAGTGCATTTCTAAATGGAATAATTGAGGAGGAAGTTTATGTCAAGCAACCTCCTGGGTTTGAGGATTCTGAAAATCCTTACCATGTCTATAAGCCTAAGAAAGCTTTATATGGACTCAAACAAGCTCCTAGAGCTTGGTGTGATAGGCTAAGCACATATATAATGGAAAATAATTTCATTAGAGGAAAAGTAGACACTACACTTTTCAAGAAATGCTCAAAGAAAGATTTCATAGTAGTACAGATTTATGTTGATGATATTATATCCGATGCTACTAATGAAAAGCTATGCAAAGAGTTCTCTGAGTTGATGTAGAATGAATTTGAGATGAGCAAGATGGGAGAATTGAAGTTCTTCCTTGGTCTTCAAATAAAACAGTCAAGTGATGGAATCTATATCCATCAACATAAGTACACCAAGGAGCTTCTGAAAAAGTATAAAATGGTAAATTCAAAGCCTATGAGCATCCCTATGCATCCATCAGTTATTCTAATCAAGGATGAGGAAGGTAAAAAAGTAGATCAAACTGTCAACCGAGAAAACTGAAGATTTCAGGTTAGCTGGATTTTGTGATGCTGATTTTGATGGAGATAGAATTGATAGAAAAAGCACCAGTGGAGGATGTCACTTCATTGGAGCAAATATGATCTCTTGGTCAAGCAAAAGGTAAAGTACCATTGCTCTATCAAATGCTGAGGTGGAGTATATATCTGCAGCCAGTTGTTGTTCACAACCACTTTGGGTAAAATATCAACTTGAGGATTATTCAATGTTTGAGCATAATATACCTGTTTGGTGAGATAATACTAGTGCTATCAACTTATCTAAAAATCCCATACAGCACTCTAGAGCAAAGCATATAGAAATAAAACATTATTTTATTAGAGATTATGTTCAAAAAGGTGTTTTTGAAATTAAGTTTGTGTGATATCGTACGAATGCACGTCGTGCGATCCGGCAAGTGTATCGGATTGTCGCCAAGTAATAAAAAGATATCGTTCCCACAGAGACCGTGATCTCAAATCGCAACTAATTGTTAAATGATAAAACTGGACTGTATAAAAAGATTTGGATTTTTGAAATAAGAGATAAAATGCAATCAAGTAAAACAGAAAGTAAACAATTTATGGTTTTTCAGATTTAAATGGATTCCTAGGAATTTAGGTTACCAACAAGGTTGATTATGTTACTAAATTGATTACCCTTTGTTAATTATCGAAATTGCCTTGAAGGCGAATTTATCCTCAAATAGTTTAAGCTCCCTCTCGGGTTACAAAAACCGTGCCCAATTAAACCAACCCCTACTCTCGTGGTAGTCGAATTTAGATTGGACCCTTTACGCTTTGTGACAATTCGTTATTCCTCGAAGGACGACTTCTAACTCTCATGATTTCAGTCCTAAGTCTGATTCTATAGATCCGACACCTAAGTTCACCGCTAGGTTCCTCCTTAGAATGTCTACGACACGTAAATAAGCGCGCACCAGATTTACGAGTAATTAAAACACTAGAAATCAGATCTAAAGTAAAATCGCAATTAACAAAGATTAGCATCAATTCATTATCATAAACAAACCTTGGGCATAGCCCCGATCCCTAGAAACTAAACTACTACTCAAGCCTTGTCATGGTAATGACAAGCTTGGTTAACAACAACATAAAAATACAAATCAGAAAAGAGAGGAAGAAGAAGAAGAGAGATCCTAAATAATAGCCTAAGTAGCAGCCAAATTCATTCCTTGCCTCTGATCAAATGCCCTATTTATAGATTTGGAAAGTTTGAATCCCAATGTAACTCAAATTAGATCCAAATCAGTTGCTTCTAATCCAAGTAATACGCATCACGGCCGTGATGGCCATCACGGCCAGGTCGTGATGGCCATCACGGCCAGGTCGTGATGGATTTTGCCTTGGGCGCTCCTTCAATTTTTGGTATGTCACGCCCGTGATGTGTATCACGGCTAGGCCGTGATCAATTATGACTTTTGAGGGTCTGGTTCAGCTGACAGGTCACGGCCGTGACCAATTCTGACTTTTGCCTTCTTTCTTTTTCAGTTTTGCTCGATCATGGCCGTGATGGTCATCACGACTAGGTCGTGATAGGCTCTATTTGGCTCATTTTCTTCACTTTTCAAGCCCCATCTTCATCCAAGCTCAATCATGGTTGATCCTGAGCATTTTATCCTTAATTCCTGCAAAACAACACCACAAAAACCGCCTTACCCACTCCAAGGTAAAAACTAACAAAAATCAAATTAAAAATGCATAACTACATGAAAATGCATGCAAAATGATAAACAAATATGAGGTGTAATCACACTCATCAAATCACCCCAAGCTTAAGATTTTTCTTGTCCTCAAGCAATCAGTAAGGCCAGAAGATATAAATAATCAGAGCATGGATAGTGAACCAAGAACCCGAGTAGCTAATCCAAGTAACAGGCTTATTCAAATAAGAAACCTAGAGACAATCAATTTCAAAGCCAATTAGAAACTTAGGTTCCTTAAATTCGTATTCTCACTGATTCGGGCACTCTGTTCACCTCACTCAAGTGTTTAAGGGTATATGACAATTCGCTCAATTTCCTTAAGGAAAGTATTCTACCATAAGCTTGACTATTAACCAAATCTCTACTTTATTAATGAAAACACAAAAGAATCAAGAGGTCTTTCTTTTTAGTTGTAATGAGGCCATGGGATTAATTGTTAGGTGGGGAAATCAAGAAAAGGAAATTCAAGAGGGTTAAACAAATTATCAAACATTGCAAAGCATGACACCTTCTAAAATACCTTTTTTTTGGGTTTTTGTTTACTTTTCCACCTTTCTTTCTTTCTTTTTATTTTATTTCTCCTTTCTTTTTGTCATCCCCTTCTCCATTTTTTTTTTTGTTTTATTTTATGTATTTGGAGAAGGGGAGATTTTTCAATTCAAGAGAAATATTTTTCTAACTTTCTCATCCCACAATTTTATTTTTCAACTACCTTTTTACCCTTTTTGTAATACTTTAAAAGGTGTCATACCAAGCATTATTCATCAAAATAATTGAAGGTACCAAGAAAAGCATTTTATTCTTTTAGGCTCAAAATTGGGCAACTAAGGGGGTAGCATTTATTCAGTCAAAGCTCAGAAGGCCAGAAAAATACCTAGTGCCTCAATCATTTTCAAAAATGTCTTAAAAAAATTTTAAGTTTCAAAACGGTTTCAAGTCAAGTTCTAGAGAATACAATCCAAGAGGAATAAAACTCTCAATCACAAAGAATGGGGTAGATTTAGTGAGTACCCATTTTTGGCTCAAAAATCTCACATTTAGTAGTTCAAAAATCAGTGAGAAACACAAATCTAAGTAACCACATGCTAATTATCAACTATCAAAAGATTATCTCAAGCATTTTTATTTTTAGCCTTATCACAAGAATAAAAAAATCGGGTTCAAAAATTCACTATCTCAATCTATTTGGCACCAAGTTCTCACAATTGGATGCAAATTCTAAGTGAGGGGCAATCTAGAGAATGTGATCATGCAAAACTATCGCTATATGAATGTAACATGAAAAATGAAAAAAATGCAAAAAATTTCAAAAATACCCTACCCCAAGCTTAAATATTTACATTGTCCCCAATGTAAATAATCAAGTCGGAGAGAGGAGAAAAATTGGAACAACTCAGCGAGGTGGTAGCGGGTGTTGGCTCACATGCCTAGTCAAAAACTTGTTGGAAATTGTATCACGGCCGTGAGGCTCATCACGGCTAGGCCGTGATCAATTCTGGTCTTCAGGAGCTGGCCTGTCACGGCCGTGACCTGTATCACGGCTAGGCCGTGATACTCTCTGATCTTAGGGTCCTTCTCATCACGCCCGTGATGGATGTCACGGCTGGGCCGTGATCCTTTCTGACTTCATGGGTTAGCTCATCACGGCCATGACCTCTGTCACGGCCTGGGCGTGATGACTTCTGACTTTGTTAGTCCCTGCCCCTTTGCTCTTCCTTCCTTCTTAACCTGAAAACACTTGACAAATATATTAATTTATGATTTTTTCCTCTTGATCTTCTCAAATTATTCAAGAGCTAAATTCCAAAACGAATGAAAAAGGGAAAGAAAACTTGGGTTGCCTCCCAAGAAGCGCTTATTTACGGTCTTAAGCTTGACCATACTTCCTTCAATCAACCAGGGTCAGCTGGGCGTAGAAGTGCAGGAACACTTCTCTTCCATGGGAGTCCTTCAAAGAGCATATTCTGCTCATATGGCCAATTGCGCTTCCGCTTCGCTCTTTTCACTTTAAGCTTCATGGCCTTACTCCCTCCCGGCGGAAGTTTTGTTTCCACATGATGAGCAACTTCATCACCACTGGGTGCATCATTAGCCATGCAAATCTTCGGAGTTGCCTCCATGTCAAGCTCTTCCTTTACCACTGGAGACGTTATATCGATACTGCACACATGACTCACAAAAGGAGGGTTGTTATATGAGTTAGTCAATTTGAAATGTACCCTACCTTCCTCTACATTCAGAGAGAGTTTGCCATTCCTTACGTCTATCATTGCTCCAGCGGTGGCCAAGAATGGCCTTCCTAAAATGATGGGGAATTCATAATTCCCTTTCATATCCAATACCAGGAAATCGGTAGGGATAAAAAATTTCCCTACCTTTACAGGAACATTATCTAGTATGCCTAGAGGAGTTCTTGTTGAGCCATCTGCAAATTGTAAGGAGAATTTGAACGGACTCAACTCTTTGGTTCCCAACCTAGCCCCTAAGTCACATAAGGCTTGGTCTATTTGCACTTTTTCAATCGAGCAAGCGATAGAGAAACTACCTGGGTCTTTCAGTTTAGGAGGCATATTAGTTTTTATCTTGACATTGTGCTCCTCAATTAAGCTTTTAGTCTCTATTTCTTCTTGCTTTCTCTTGACCAACCTTTGTGGGAAAGGTATCGGGGGTTGGTACGGTGGTGGAGGGACATACTTTGGTTCTGGCTCTTCATCCTCGCTCATGTCCTCCTCACATTCCACATCCTTTTCAACCACCCCAAGCTGATCATCCCTCAAGTATATGGCATTACAATGCTCATTGGGATTAGCTTCGGGTTGGCCTGGGAACGTACCCTTTGGTCTAGAATACGTGCTGGCTTGCTGGGCAATCTGAGTTTCTAGCATCTTGTTATGGATGGATAAGTTATCTACCTTAGATGCTAGCTCTTTTATTGCCTCGTTTACTGCCCTACCTTGTTGTCTAAACGTCTCATTTTGTTTTGTTTGAGTTTCAACAAAACTTTCCAGTAAAGACTCGAGTTTAGACTTCTGTACCTGAGGATACCCCGCTGCGGGTTTCCTATTACCTTGGCCTTCTTGGAACTCATGGTTCAGCGTGTTGCTGTAGTTCCCGTAGGAGAGGTAAGGGTCGTTCTTCCTTCCTTGGTTGTAAGCATTTGGGGGAGCATAATTGGGCAACTTCGGGTTCGTGTCGTAGAAGTTGTGACAAGATTTCAATTGTTCCCCCGAAGCGTCGGATCCATGAGCAATACCACGCGGGCACTCCATCGCGTCATGTCCCTGCATTTCACAATCTCACAAACAATGTTAGTAGCACCTATTGCACTCACGTTCTTTCAAGCTGATCAAAACGTTTATTCAGTGAGTCTATTTTAGACATTATAAGTGTTATTTATTTCAAACTTATCCCCCGATATCTTTTTCGGGTTATTACCTCTTTCTGAACCCCATTGGTGGTAGTTGGTGGCCACGTTTTCAATGATGTTGAATGCCTCAGTCAGAGGCCTATTCATAAAGGCTCCACCAGCTGCAGAGTCAAGTGACACCTTCGAAGAGTAATCCAATCCATTGTAGGTGTGCACTATCAACCACCTCTCGAGTCCATGATGTGGGCAAGACTCCAGCGATCCCTTGTAGCGATCCCAAGATTCTGACAAGCATTCTCCGTCTTTTTGGAAGAAGCCAGAGATCTGGGTTCGTATGTCGGCCGTCTTGGATGGAGGAAAGAATTTCTCCAAGAACACCTGCTCCAGTTGGTCCCAAGTCGTCAAGGTATTAACGGGTATTTTCTTCAGCCAAGCTTTCGCCTTTCCAGTAAGAGATGAGGGGAACAACCTCAAACGAATAGCATCAACCGGGGCGCCATGAATTCTAACTGCATCGGTGAACTCCAAGAATGTTTCCACGTGATCAGTCGGGTCCTCCGAGGGCAATCCTCCGAATTGATGTTGCCTAATCATGTTGATTAGCATAGGCGGTATAGTGTAGTTCTCCACCTCAATCTCTGGCCTAGCAATCCCAGTTCGCAAGCCCCTCGCATTTGGGACTGCGTAGTCCTTCAACAGTTTCGTATCCGGGAGATTCGCCATGAGTGGAATGGGAATCAACCTCTCTCTCTCTCTTTGTAGTCTCCTACGTCTGTGAAAGGTTCTTTCGACTTCGGGGTCAACCTCAGTAAGGTCTCCAAGACTTAGGGATCTTTGCATAAAATGCACAGAGAGATAGATACTCAAGAAGGATTTTTTTAACAAATAATAAAATCAAATAAAAAGAAATGGTCCAGAAAAATCAATTTAAAAATTAAATTGAGATTCAAGAAAGCACAGTCCCCGGCAACGGTGCCAAAAACTTGGTATCGTGCGAATGCAAGTCGTGCGATCCGGCAAGTGTACCGGATTGTCGCCAAGTAATAAAAAGATATCGATCCCACAGAGACCGTGATCTCAAATCGTAACTAATTGTTAAATGATAAAACTAGACTGTAGAAAAAGATTTGGATTTTTGAAATAAGAGATAAAATGCAATCAAGTAAAACAGAAAGTAAACAATTTATGGTTTTTCAGATTTAAATGGATTCCTAGGAATTTAGGTTACCAACAAGGTTGATTATGTTACCAAATTGATTACCCTTTGTTAATTATCGAAATTGCCTTGAAGGCGAATTTATCCTCAAATAGTTTAAGCTCCCTCTCGGGTTACAAAAATCGTGCCCAATTAAACTAACCCCTACTCTCGTGGTAGTCGAATTTAGATTGGACCCTTTACGCTTTGTGACAATTCGTTATTCCTCGAAGGACGGCTTCTAACTCTCGTGATTTCAGTCCTAAGTCTGATTCTATAGATCCTACACCTAATTTCACCGCTAGGTTCCTCCTTAGAATGTCTACGACACGTAAATAAGCACGCACCAGATTTACGAGTAATTAAAACACTAGAAATCAGATCTAAAGCAAAATCGTAATTAACAAAGATTAAACATCAATTAATTATCATAAACAAACCTTGGGCATAGCCCCAATCCCTAGAAACTAAACTACTACTCAAGCCTTGTCATGGTGATGACAAGCTTGGTTAACAACAACATAAAAATAAAAATCAGAAAAGAGAGGAAGAAGAAGAAGAGAGATCCTAAATAATAGCCTAAGTAACAGCGAAAGTCCTTCCTTGCCTCTGATCAGATGCCCTATTTATAGATTTGGGAAGTTTGAATCCCAATGTAACTCAAATTAGATCCAAATCAGTTGCTTCTGATCCAAGTAATACGCGTCACGGCCATGATGGCCATCACGGCCAGTCTGTGATGGATTCTGCCTTGGGCGCTTCTTCAATTTTTGGTCTGTCACGACCGTGATGTGTATCACGGCTAGGCCGTGATCAGTTCTGACTTTTGAGGGTCTGGTTCAGCTGACAGGTCACGGCCGTGACCAATTCTGACTTTTGCCTTCTTTCTTTTTTAGTTTTGCTCGATCATGGCCGTGATGGTCATCACGGCTAGGCCGTGATGGGCTCTGTTTGGCTCATTTTCTTCACTTTTCAAGCCCCATCTTCATCAAAGCTCAATCATGGTTGATCCTGAGCATTTTATCCTTAATTCCTGCAAAACAACACCACAAAAACCGCCTTTCCTATTCCAAGGTAAAAACTAACAAAAATAAATTAAAAATGCGTAACTACATGAAAATACATGCAAAATGATAAACAAATATGAGGTGTAATCACACTCATCAGTTTGTTAACACGAAATATCAGTGGGCAGACATCTTTACAAAACCTTTGAGTGAAGATAGATTTGTTTTTATTAGAAGAAATCTTAATATGCATAATGTGTGTGAATGAGTGTATACTGATATGTCTGAAAATATACTTGTCTAAATTTTATATCTGCTTGACTCTTCTATTTTCTCTATGTTTCACTCATCTACTTTAGCCAAGTGTCTGATGACGTGGCTAAAAGCACTCAGTGCTAACCCCTGACTGAGACACGTGTACATTGTATTTTCCCCTCCATTCTTGAAAAACGTTTCATTAGATTACCAACCGTCTTTTCAAAATATTATTGTTGTTTATGGCAATAATCTCTCTCCTTGTTTCCAATGCAAAAAGTACTCAAGCGTTTTAACAAAAGCAACCCGTGTCGTTTCAGAACTTTCCACTCACAATCTTTGCTCTCAAGTTTCAAACTCTCTGAACTCTCTTTGTCTTCGAACTCTCAAAACTCTTCGTTACCAAAAAACCCCAACCTTCACTTTTCTGAATCAATGGCACCTAAGAGTCTACTTGAAGCTCTGGTAGAGAAAACCAAGCTACCCATCTTTGAACTAAAGAAGGTGCACCCTGGAAGGGTTCCTAACTTTGACCAACTCAGAACTAAGGGTTTGGATGTTCTTCCTGAACTCAACCATGATGGATGGTTACCCTTCTTTCAACTACAAGAGCTTGTCTTTCCTGCTCCTGTTAGGGATTTCTGGACAACTGCTAAGATCGCTAAGGACAACACGACTTCCATGATTACTGGAGATGTGGACGAGGACCACATTTTCATAACACATGAGGTACTCGCTGAAGTTACAAAATGCCCAAGGGAAGGTGTTGGGTATTACAAAAACTGGCTGAAAGATCAAGGAGAAGCAAATGTGAATTTGATTCTGTATGGAGTTGCAAGACCTGCAAACAAAGACTCCAAATACTCATCTCCTAAGGTAATATTTCTACATGTCTTAATTATCAACTGTGTAATGCCTAGAACTGGGTCTAGGAATCATGTCAGTAAAATAGAGAAGTTTGCTCCATTTCATCTAGTCCAAAAAATTAGGGTAGATATTACTAACTTGATCTTCATACACATGGAGAAAACTGTTAGGGGGAAGGAAAAAGATTATCCCTATGGTATGATTATGACAAGGATCTTTAGGACAAGTAAATTAAATTTAAGGATTGCTGTCTATGCTGATCTCTGCACTGAGATCACCACAAAAACTCTGTCCCCGATGAAGATTACTCTGACCCCCACTGTTGATTCTTTTGCTCAAGCCTTATCATCTGGTGCTGCTGAACCCTCTCAATAATCTCTCACCATTCCTGCTGTTAAGGATTAACCTTTTGGGGAACCTGTTGAAGAGGAAAGGCCTCAATTACAGAGGAAAAGAAAAAAATTGATAAGTCTTCTGCTCAAGCAACTGTTGAAGCTGCTGTGTTTCAAGATGATCCTAAAATTATCTCTTAGGTTTTTGAACCCGTTGCTCAAGCTCCTTCTTCTATTCCTATTGGACCAAGCATTACCAAGGTATTCAAAAGAAAAAAGGGATGTAGCTGAGGGGGAGTCTCAACCAGAAGAGACTGTGATCCCTAAGAAAAAGAGGACTACTGTGAAAAATAGGAAGATTGTCTTACTTCCTACTCCCTCACCATCGCCCTCACCTCAAAGAGAATCATCTTTTCAACCTCAACAAACAGCCACAACAACTTCCATTCCACAACCTTCATCACCATTACCTACTATGTCACCACAAAGAGCACCAACACTACCACTACAAAGAACACCATCACCTCAACCGCAACAAAAAATCCCCACTCCACCTACTTCAACAAAAATTCCAACTCCTCCACATATATCACCCATTAGACAACCAACACCTCCTTTACCATCACATGTTCAGGAACCTCTACCTTCATTCTCTGTTCCTGAATCACAAACACTTGAAACTCACTTGTCTGAACCTTATTCATCCAAGCCTTCCACTCCACAAACATATCACTTTTCTGATACCCTTCTCACTGAGGATGTCAATGATTTTGCATATTTTGACAATCCTACTCCACCTCCACCTTCACCTAAAACACAAACCCCTGACCATATCAGAAACCAGTGCCAAGTCCCTCTAAGAATAGTCTTTCCAGATTTATTCTCTGAAACTAGACACAACCCTTTGCCTTTAGACTCTATATCTCCCTACAAACTCTCTTCCAGAACTACACCTTTTTCTGTCACAGACGAGTCATGCTCCAACTTCTTAAATAGCAAGGACTTAGATGTCATTGCCTCTCTTGAAGCTGAAAGGCTGCTTATAAAGCTTGCCAGAAAACATAAGCCTGTAGGAAAATGGCTTTTCAATCCACATGTCTTTATGAAGCCTTCAACAAAAATCAAGGTGATGCCTGACTCCATGGTCCTGAAAGGAAAGAAAAAGGAAATAAACTTACCCGGGGAACAAAAATTTTCTCTGATCAAGCTGACTGACAACAAATGCAAGTATAGGAAGAAGCTTCTGACCACTAAGACTCATCACCCATTTCTAAAAGTCAGAGACATATACTGGAGATGTGGTTCTAGCTCTGGGCTGTCTAAGGAAGAGAATAAAACCATCCCAACCAAAGGTAGTCAAGCTTTTGCCTTGGACCCTTTCTCACCCTCAATCTATACCATACCTCACTTCTTTATGGTTTTTCCCTTATTTCTTATAAACTTCCTTGAATCCACTCCCGCCACTCACATAGATCTCATTAGGAGATCTAATGAATTTCTCCTATCTGTAGTGGACTCTCCTCTTCATCATGAACAAATTTATGCCTTCTTAGAGGAATTCTATCCCAATAATGATTTTGTCTCAACTCTCTCAACCAAAGTTTTTCTAGACCCTCAGCCTGAGAACCACATTATTGTTGAAGAGTTACCTCCTACTCCTCCTCCTAGTCCGCCTCCTCCATCTGCATCTGCAACTGCACAGGCCACAACTGATTCTACTGCTCCAGCAGTTGCTTGAAATGGTATCAAGTTTGCAGACTATCATTCAAAGGCAGGATGAAGCAACTGCTCAACAAGCTGCTTTTCAGGACCAGATGCTATCTTAGCAGGAAGCAATACAGAAGATGATGGAAGCTTTCTTCAAAAGCCAAGGAGGACCTAGCTCTTAGGTTTTAGGACTTAGTCTTTTTCATTCTTGAGTCATGCAATGTACTAATATGTGATGTCCATTACTTGTACTTCTTTTGAATCTCATTATATGGAATGAATTAATGTTTTAGTATACTTTTGGTTCACTATATAAATATTTGCTTTACTGCATTTTTTTCATTCTTTTTGATTGATGCCAAAACGGGGAGGAAATATAATAGAAATATGAAATATAATAGGAAATATAATAGAAATATAATAGAGAAATAAGAAAAATAATTTGACTTTATGACTTTTTGTCCAAAAAGCTTGTTTGCTCTGATATAATTTGATTGAATCGTTTTATCTACTCTAGTACCTTGTTTTTTCTCTAATAAGTGTTTTTATCTGATGCATAAACTAAGGGGGAGCATAGCATACTCTGAACAATTATATCTGTTTGGGAATTTCTCTTATTACTTTTTGATGTTCAATAAAATCAGAAAAGTTATTTGTCATCATCAAAAAGGGGGAGAATGTTAAGACCTCATAATTCTGAAACACATTCCATGTGTAGATTCTCTAAGTTTTGTTGATACCAAATAGATTAAGTATGGTAATATTGAAGCATATGAAATTATTGACATATCTGATACGTGTGCAGAAAAATAGACTTAATGTCACTCATCTATTTTATGACCCGTCTACTTTGTGGTAGAGCTCAGTTTTTTGACTTGTCTAAAAACCACTCATCTAAAATTCAGTACACACAGTCAAAGATCAAGTCAACGCTCAGTCAAGATCTGAGTTTACTTGATGATGTGGCAAGAAGAATCTGTCTGGAAAAGACTCAGTGGATCACCCGTCTAGTTTTTGGAATACGCTAGCACCGTCTAGTTTTGAACTGCATGAGCACTCGTCTAATTTTTGGATTGACTTTCACATGACTAAATTTCCATTACTGCTACGATGTCGGTATGTCAGAAATGAAGTCCAAGTCACCTTATTCAATTTAGATGTCTTCCTTAAGGATCTAGAAGACCTCTGGAGAATAGCTCAAAGGACAAAGAATAAAGAACATTGTTTCCAAGTTTTAAGGAATAAACACGCAATCTCTGTACCACATCAGTAACTTTTTAGCTGTTCTAGTACAAAGTAAAAGTGCTTTCTGGAAAATGAACTGACTTTTGCACTGAAAGACGAAAGCTCTCTGCTACAAGTACAAGAAGCCTGCTGCTGCATACTCTGAAACTACAGCTGTTCAGAATAAAGTGTACTCTTGGATAACCTGGTCAAAGTGCAACATTCCCAAGCATTTAATGTTTACACAGAACGACTCTTTGGCATTAATGGTGTCTCATAAGCTCAAAACAAAAGAACATAAATTCTGAAGCTGTGCCTAACGGATTTATTTTGATTGAAGTCTTTAAATATATCAAACAGTGAAGATGAAGACAAGAAGTTGAATATCATTAATAACACTGCACAGAATCATTTACTTTCTTCATTAACTTCTTCATTCTTTCATTGAATACACCTTCAATCATTTGATATTAATTCGTAGTCTTTCATACTTCATATTTATTCCACTCCTTGAGTGTGATCTGGAAGACTTGCAAGCTGTATTAATTACACAAAACCTTTCATTCCTTGCAGTGTTGAGCCTAAAGAGGCTAGGTGAGAAAAGAATACTTGTTTGAGTGTTGAGCCTGAAGAGGCTAGGTGTGCAAAGAATACTTGTACTGTAATTTACTCAGTTATAGTGGAAACTTGGTGCTGCCAAGAAACTGGACGTAGCCCTGTGGATTTTGGGGTGAACCAGTATAAAACTCTTGAGTGATATTTCTCTTCCGTTATCTTTTTAATTTTCTTAAGTATTGTTCCGGTTAAGTTTTTAACTTGGGGAGTTAATATTGTGAATATCAAACTCTGTTTTACCCTTCTCTGTCTGCTCGTGTATTCTGTTTAATATTAGACGTATCACTCGTCTAATTTTCACGTACCTAAGCTCTACTTGTTGTGCCTGCGAAAATGTATTTTCAAAGTTTCCGAAAAAGTTGGTAAACACAATTCAACCCCTTCTTGTGTTAACTTTGGTTATTTCACTCACCATGTCTATAAGCTTAAGAAAGCTTTATATGGACTCAAACAAGCTCCTAGAGCTTGGTATGATAGGTTAAGAACATATCTAATGGAAAATGATTTCATTAGAGGAAAAGTAGACACTACACTTTTAAAGAAATGCTCAAAGAAAGATTTCATATTAGTACCGATTTATGTTGATGATATTATATTTGGTGCTACTAATGAAAAGCCCTGTAAAAAGTTCTGAGTTGATCATAATGAGTTTGAGATGAGCATGATAGGAGAATTGAAGTTCTTCCTTGGTCTTCAAATAAAACAGACAAGTGGTGGAATCCATCAACAAAAGTACACCAAAGAGCTTCTGAAAAAGTATAAGATGGAAAATTCAAAGCCTATGAGTACTCCTATGCATCTGTCAGTTATTCTAAACAAGGACGAGGAAGGTAAAAAGGTAGATCAAACTGTCTACCGAGGTATGATTGGATCTCTTCTATACTTAACTGTTAGCAGACCTGATATTCAATTCAGTGTTTGTCTATATGCTAGATTTCAATCAGATCCTAGAGAATCTCATCATAAGGCTGTTAAAAAAATTGTCAGATATTTAATTTGAACCACTAACCTTAGTCTATTATATAAGAAATCTGAAGATTTCAGGTTAGTTGGATTCTGTGATGCTGATTTTACTGGAGATAGAATTGATAGAAAAAGTACAACGGAGGATGCCACTTCATTGGAGCAAATATGATCTCCTGGTCAAGCAAAAGGCAAAGCACCATTGCTCTCTCAAATGTTGAAGCTGAGTACATATATGCAGCAAGTTGTTGTTCATAACTGCTTTGGGTAAAATATCAACTTGAGGATTGTTCAATGTTTGAGCATAATATACCTGTTTGGTGTGATAATACTAGTGCTATTAACTTCCCTAAAAATCCCATACAGCATTTTAGAGCAAAGCATATAGAAATAAAGCATCATTTTATTAGAGATTATGTATAAAAAGGTTTTTTGAAATTATATTTGTGAACACTGAGTATCAGTGGGCAGACGTCTTTACTAAACCTTAAAGTGAAGATAGATTTTTTTTATTAGGAGGAATCTAAATATGCATAATGTGTCTGAATGAGTGTATGCTGATATGTGCGAAAATTTACTTGTCTAAATTTATATGCTTGACTCGTCTATTTTCTTTATGTTTCACTCGTCTACTTTAGCCAAGCGTCTGTTGACGTGGCTAAAAGCACTAAGTGCTAACCCTGACTGAGATACGTGCACATTGCAAAATTTCCCTCCTTTTTCTTAAAAACATTCCATTTTTTTTACAACTGCCTTTTCAAAAGTTATTGCTGTTTATGGCAATAATCTTTCTCCTTGTTCCCAGTGCAAAAAACATTCAAGCGTTACTAGTGTCGTTTCAAAATTTCCCACTCACAATCTCTCTCTAATTTCACTTCGTCCTCAACTCTCGAAACCTTTAATCTCCAAACCCTAAAACCTTCTTTCTGAATCCATGGCACCCAAAAGCTACCTTGAAGAAGTTGTTGAGAAGTCTGGGCTCTCTGTACCATAACTGAAGAAGGTGCTCCCTAGAAGGGTCCCCAATTTCTAAGAGCTAAAACACAAAGGACTGGATGTAAAACCATAAATCACTCATGTCGGATGGTTACCATTCTTCCAACTGGTGGAAGACGTTTTCCCTTATTTGGTTAGGGATTTCTGGAAAACCGCTAAGGTCACCAAGGACAACACAATCCCTATGATTTTTGGAGATGTGGGTGATGACCAAGTCTTCATCACTCATAAGTCACTCTCTGGAGTGATCAAGTGCCCAAGAGAAGGAGCTGGGTATGATAAGAGCTGGATGAAGAATCTAGGAGGTGAGAAAGCTGTAAACATTGTAATTTATGGAGTTCCAATCCCTAAGGGTCTTGATGCCAAGTACCTGACACCTAAGGCAAGGTTTCTTCATGTGCTTTTAATTAAGTGTGTGATACCTAAAATTGGCTCTAGGGATCATGTGAGTAAGATAGAAAAATTTGCTATCTATCACTTAGTCCAAAGAATCAAGATAGATATCACGGATTTAATTTTTGGACACATGGAGAAGACTGTTAAAGGAAAATGCAAGGGTGGATACCCCTATGGCATGCTTATGACAAGGGTCTTCAGGGAAAATTATCTGAAGGATATGACAAAAGCCTTTCATGCTGATCTCTGCACATAGATAACTACAAAGACACTGTCTTTGATGAAGGTACAGCTGGAACCCATAGTTGAATCCTCTGCTGCTAAAGCATCATCATGTGATGCACCTGTTAAAGAGGGACTTAGTGTTCCTATTGTTAAGGCTGAACCCTTTGTGGAACCTGTTGAGGAAGAAAGACCTCAGTTATTGAGGAAGAGGGAAAGAGTTGCTAAGACCTCTACTCAAGCAACTGCTGAAAGCCCTACTCAGGAAACTGGAACTACTGAAGCTTCAATTTCTCAAGATGCTGCTGAACTTGCTCAGGTTGTTGAACCTGTTGTCAAACCTTCTGCTGAACGTGCTAAGGTTGCAGAACCTGCTACTGCATCTGCCTCTGTCCATAATGCACCTACTATTACAAAGGTGTTCAAAAGGAATAGAGTTATGCAAGCTGAGGGGGAGTCTCAACCTGAAGAGACTGTGATCCCTAAGAAGAAGAGGACCACAGTAAGCAAGAGAAGATTGGTTTTGATTCCAACACCCTCACCCTCACCTTCACCATAAAGAACACCAACACCTTCACCTCAACCAAAACAGACAACCCATGTTTCTTCACCTCACCAGAAAACCCAAACTCCTCCACCTACTTCACCAAAAATCCCAACTCCTCCACATACATCACCCAACACACAACCAACACCTCCAATAACCTCACCTATCCATGAACCTTCTATCTCTGAACCACAAACTGCTGAACCACAGATTGACGAACCTCACACTTTTTAACCAAACCCTACTGTTTCAGAAGCACAAGTATATGAAATTGAACCCCAATCATCTAAACCTTCCACACCACAGTTATCTCACTCTTCTGAGACTCATCATGATGATCTCAATACTTTTGAGTACTTTGACAACCCTACCATACCTTCATCTCCACCTAGACCACCAACACTTGACCACATTAAAAACAAATGCCAAGTCCCTCTGACAATAGTCTTCCCTGACTTATTCTTTGAAACTAGACATAGCCCACTTCCTTTAGACACTCTACCACCTTACCAAATATCTTCCAGAACCATACCTTTTTCTGTTTCATGAAGCCATCTACTGAGATCAGAGTGATGCCTGACTCAATGGTTCTCAAAGGAAAACAAAATCATTAACTTGCCTGGGGAGCAAAAATTTTCACTCATCAAGCTGACTAACAACAAATGCAAGTTCAGAAAGAGGTTGTTCACAACTGAAACTCATCATGAGTTCCTCAAAGTCAAAGACATCTACTGGAGATATGGCTCCAACTCTGGGTTGACATAAGAAGATAAGAAAACCATCCCCACTAGAGGTAGCCAAGCTTTTGCTCTTTACCCCTTTTCACCTTCAATTTACACTATTCCTCCCTTCTTTATGGTTTTCCATTTCTTTATTTTAAATTTCCCTCCAACTACCCCTTCTAAGTTTTGATGATTCCAAATAGATTAAGTATGGTAATATTGAACCTTGTGAAATTACTGATAAGTCTGATAAGTGTGCAGGAAAATAAACTTAAGGTCATTCCTCAAAAAATCTGACCTGTCTAATTTTTAGTACAACGTAGTTTTTAGACATGTCTAAAAACTCAACCGTCTAAATATTAATCAACTCAGACATAGACCAAGTCAAAAATCAATCAAGGTTCTGATCTAGTTGATGACGTGGCAAGAATCAAAAGTCTGAAGAAGCTTCAGTGGATCACCCGTCTAAAAATGACTTGATCACTTATCTAAGTTTTGGCTCATACCACTAGTCTAAATCTGGACTGCACAAGCACCCATCTAAATTTCAAACACTGCTACACTTGGTAAAGTGTCAGTCTGTCAGAATGAAGTCCAAGTCAACTTTATTCAAATAAGATGCCTTCCTTAAGGATCTCGAAGACCTCTGGACAAGAGCACAAAGGATAAATAATAAACAACGTTTGTTTCAAGGTTTTAAGGAATAAACACGAAACCTCTGTACCACAACAGTCACCTTTTTAGTTGTTCTAGTAGAAAGTAAAAGTGCTTTCAAAAAAGTGAACTGAGTGTTGCGCTGAAAGAGGAAAGCTCTCTACTGCAAGTACAAGAAGCCTGCTGCTGCAACTCTGATACAACAACTGCTCAGAACAAAAGTGTACTCAAGGAATGCCCTATTAAAACTCAACGTCCCTAAACATTTAATGCCTACACAAAATGACTCTTTGGCTTTAATGGCATTCCAGAAACTCAAATCAAAGAACACACTTTTTGAAGTTGTGCCTAACGGATCAACTGATTGAAGTCTTTATATAGATCAAACCATGAAGATGAAGACAATAAGTTGAATAACATTAAGAGCTCTGCGCAAGAAGAAGTTACTCTCTTCATTAACTTCTTCATTCTTTCATTGAATACTTCTTCAATCATTTGATATTAATTCGCAGTCTTTCACACTTCATATTTATTTCACTGAGTGTTATATGAAAGATTTGCAAGTTGTATTAATTACACAAAACCTTTACTCTTTACTATGTTGAGCCTGAAGAGGCTAGGTGATAAAAGAATACTTGTTAAAGTGTTGAGCCCGGAGAGGCTAGGTGTGAAAAGAATACTTGTACTGTAATCTGATCAATTATAGTGGAAACTTGGTGCTGCCAAGAACTGGACATAGCCCTGTGGATTTTGGGGTGAACTAGTATAAAACTATTGAGTTATATTCCTCTTCCCTTATCTCTTTAATTTTTTTAAGATTTATTTGTTTAAACTTTTAACTTGGGGAGTTAATATTGTGGATATCAATCTCTGTTTTAACCTTCTCTGTGTGCGTGTGTGTTCTGTCTCAAAATTAGACGTGTCACTCGTCTAATTTTCTGTTGCTTTATTTTTGCTTGTTGTGCCTGCGAAAATAATTTTCAAAGTTTCCTAGAAAGCTGGTAAACACAATTCAACCCCCTTCTTGCGTTAACTTTGGTTATTTCAATGTTGCTTTAAAGATAGTCATTAGAAAGGCATTTGATTCACTAGACTAGAACTTCTTGCTTAAAGTGCTGCTAGCTTTTGGCTTTGATTCTAAGTTTTGTAAATGGGTGGAAACAATTCTATATTCTGCTAAACTCTCAATTTTTGTTAATGGGAAGGCCGCTGGCTATTTTTCTTGCAAGAGAGGACTTAGACAAGGTGATCCCTTGTCCCTTCTTTTGTTTTGTTTAGCTGAGGAAGTCTTTACTAGGAGTTTGTCCAAATTGGTTCAAGATGGTAAGCTTCAGTTAATGGTAGGGTCTAGAGGAATACAAGTTCCTTCTCATGTGCTTTATGTTGATGATGTTATGATCTTTTGCAAAGGAACAAAGAAGAATTTGATGACTTTGATGGATCTTTTTAATAGATATGGAGAAATCTTTGGTCAAGTGATTATCCTAGTAAGTCAAACTTCTTCACAGGTTTAATCTCAGCTAGGAGGCAGGGTATTATTGTTGATATTCTTGTTTTTACAATTGGGAAGCTGCCCTTTACCTATTTGGGAATCTCAATCTTTAAAGGCAAGCCTAGAACTATTTATTTGCAGCCAATTGCTGATCGAATTAAGCCTAAATTGGCAGCTTGGAAGGCATCTCTTCTATCTATTACAGGAAGAGTAGAGTTAGTCAAATTTGTTATACATGGTATATTGTTATACAATTTCTTAATCTATGTGTGGGTTGTTTCTTTAATTAAGACAGAGGATAGGTGGATTAGGAACTTTATTTGGTCAGGTAATATCAATCAAAAGAAGCTTGTGATAGTTGCTTGGGATAAAGTTTGTGTTCCTATTGATGAAGGAGGTCTGGGTCTTAGATCAATTAGGGATGTTAATGAAGATGCATCCTGCAAATTATGATGGGACTTTTTTTCCAATAATATCCAATGGACAGTTTTGGTTAAAGGAAGAGTTCTTCGAAAGAAAGGCTTGATTGCTTATCATGTTAGTTCTTCCATCTGGTCAGGTTTGAAGTGCAAAATTCCTACAATTATGGAACGTTTATCTTGGCAGCTGGGGAATGGTGACAGTATAAATTTTTGGTTGGATCGATGGTTATCCAAACCATTGATAGAGTTTTTGAACTTTCCTGAGCAAGTTCAACTTTCTGCTAAGGTGAATAACTTTATTATTAATGGTAGGTGGCATATTCCTGATTTTTTTTGTTTCTTATAATCCCTGAGCTGAAATCTGAGCTATAGAAGGTTGCAATTCCAACTTTCAACTCAGTTGATCATTTGGTTTGGAACCTTTAAGGCTGCCTATCAATTTATCAAACGTGCAGGTCAGTCATTTTCATGGTGCAAGCTGATATGGAGTTCATCTATCCCTCCATCAAAAGCTTTCTGCTTTGGAGAATTATTCAGGATTCTATGCCTACTGGTGATATGTTATGGAGAAGAGGTTGCGCTTTGCCATTAATCTGCAGTATGTGTGAGAAGGCAGCTGAGATACTCATCATTTGTTATGTGACTGTCAATTTACAAAGGATTTCTGGTGCTGGTTAGGTTCAATGTTGCATTTAAACATTGATTCAAGCTGGGTTATTAATATTCTGCAGATCTGTGACACCAATTGGTCTTCTCAAGTGAAAGAGGTTTTGTTGCTAGTATTATAAATGTCTTTTGGGCTATTTGGTACTGCAGAAACAAGTTGAGGCTTGAGAATAAAAGGATCTCAGTTAGAGCAGCTCTTAATATGATCAAAGCTAGTGTGTCTTTATCTAGTAATCACAACAATGGTTCATGTTATTCATTTGAAAAGGAATGTGCTATTCTAAATGCGTTGTCTATTAATTGAAAGGTGAAAAAGGCTCATTCAATTAAACTTGTCATTTGGCATCCTCCTCCATACAATTGGGTAAAATACAATACGGATGGGGCTGCTAAAGGTTCTCCAGGCTTGGCTGGGTTTGGTGGTATTTTCAGGAATCATTTAACAGATTTCTTGGGATGCTTTGGTGCTAGTCTAGGCTGCACATTTTCATTACATGCTGAGGTGTTGGGGGGTTATGTATGCAATTGAGCTATTCTACCAAAGGTTAGCACAACTTGTGGATTGAATGTGATTCTTAACTTGTTATATATACAAGGTTTTAAATCCTATCATGTTGTTTCTTGCCTTCCGTGTTTGTTCATTGAAAGGTTTCTTTTGGTGGGATTTTCCCCCTACTTTCATTAGTGAAGCTTTCTATCGTAATAGGGTAGGGCTTCCTAATTATATGTTTAATTAATTCTTTGGCATGGGTTTTGGTTGATGTCCCCCATGACCTTCTTTTGTTTTCTTTTTTATTCATCTTAATAAATTTGGGCATGCTGCAGATGATTGTTGATAGCTGAGGTACCAATCTAGTTGGGATGCCGGTTATCTTTGTGATGCTTCCGTATGCCTCATTTTTAATTTTTTTTAAAATTAGCTAGAAAATAACTACAAAATCACTACGAAGTTTTTGCTATAGATTAGCTACAAAATATTTACGACAATATCGTAGCTATTTAGCTAGAAAATTCATAACAACATATTAGTAGTGATTAGCTACCAAATAGCTACAACTTTTTAAGATTAGCTAGAAAAATATTTCTAGCTAATTTGCCACTCAATTTATGCTAACACCAATTTTGCAGTTGTTTCGTAGCTAATCTATAGCTGAATTTGTTTGCTAGAATAACTACGAATTAGCTATCAAATTTGTCGTAGCTAATCGCATAATTTCTTGTATTGAGAGAGTGTAAAGAGAGAAAGGAAGAAGGTAAAAACTTTTGAATACTAAACACTTGTATATTCACCATAATCACATTACGCGGTTTGCTCTTATTCACAACAGCATTAAACACACATGTACAAGTTCTAACTAACAATTTTAATATCAACCACTAACAGAATTAACCAACTTTTAACAGGGTCTTGACTTGGATTCCGGTCCAAAACAATAATCATTATTGATAATGAGTTAAACGACTATAGTCAAAAATTTATAAAATGCTTTTAAAATATTAAAATATAAATTTTTTTCATCGTTACAACTTATCATGTAATTTGAAGCAGTTAACAACCTATCTATTTTCGATATAATTTACATAAAAACCGTGTAGTACAGTACTTTTACCTTCTATTTTTTTTTTATAAACTTTTACCTTCTATTTTAGGGTTGAGCTAAGATGCACCACCCATATTTTGCACCACCCACTACACCATCCATATGTGGCAAATTTTGGACCAATCAAATTGCCACATCGGTCTGGTCAAAATTTCAAACTTTCTAGTTGTATTTCTACTGTAGTCAAATATATGAATACAATATATTGTAGTATGGTATATGAACTCTTTATATTAGTAAATTTAACCCATATTAAAATAATGTTTTTTGATTAAAAAAACTGATTATATTGCAAAATAATATTTTAATATGAATTAAAATAATATTCGTTGTCAATAATATTTTACAATATAATCAGTTTTTTTAATCAAAAAACATTATTTATATGAGTTAAATTTGCAAATACAAAAAACATATATATTATACTACAATATACTGTATTCATATAGTTTGACTACAATATAATACAACTACAAAGTTTGAAATTTTTACCAACCTATGTGGCAATTTAATTGGCCCAAAATTTATCACATAGATAATGTAATGGATGGTATAAAATATGAATGATGCACTGTAACCTAAGAGTGAGTTTTATACCTTTCCAGAAAACAGAAAAGCACAGATAAGCTGATCACCACGTGTATACATAATGGAAAGCTGTTGAGTTTTGACTCATTTCATTTTCTGATTGATTTATCCACTAAACCATAATAACAGAGAAACTAAGCCAATGATTAAGTGAAGTCTTCCAAATCATCCATTTCTATATTGCAGTTGACTAATTTAGCAATGTTTGGTATGAAGATTCCGTTATTAATATTCGATAGTGATCACAGAGACCAGGAAGTGATTTTTATATTCAGTTTGTGGATATAAAAAGCTATAAACATAATCTTTTCACCCAAAAAGTATGCAACTTTGTGAGGGTTGATATCAATCATTTTCCAACTTGCCACTTCAAGAAAGAGATGGGTGTAGGGTCAAGAGAGAGAGAAGAGAAAGGCTAGACCATACAACCAATTTGAGTGGCTTGAATTAATTATATCTATCCGTGCTATTTGGTTTGATATTTAACTATGGGGGTCCCATCTCTACCATCTTTCTTTACTGTCATTCTAATTGTTCGTGTCGTGTTCACACAACTCTTCCTTTTTGCTTAAAAAAAAATATACGATAATCTCATTCAGAAGTTGACAATGTTTGAAAAAAAGAATTCAGGTACTTTTAATGGGAAAATGATCAGGACACATGTGAACATGGAATCAAATTGGTGATTATTGAAAGGGGAGAATATAAAAAGAAACAAGATAAGGGTGGGATTTGATAGCATTTTGCAGTTCAAGTACGATGCAGGGAAAGTCCCCACATCCCTATGACAAGGGAAATGACTTTGAGGAAATTCCTATTTTGAAAGCAGTTGTAAGAAATAAAAGTGAGAATGTCACGTGATTATTTAATTTTGTGGATTAATATTAATTAATTATTTATATTGAAATATGTCTCTAAATTAACAATCAGGACGACCCAATAGGTTGAGGCCCAAATCGAATATTTATAAAGAGGTCTTTCTAAAATTAATAAAAATATTTTTATAAAAATAATATTATATTAAAATTTATTTTTATTGTAATTTTTTTATATTTTTAAAGATAAATTATTATGATTGATGTGAATATTTGTTATGTGTGTACATGCAACCACACTTAAAGAGAGACAAAAAATATGTTGTCTATAACAAAATAAACATAAATAAAATATATTTTGAATTTGAGGCCTAAAATCCTTGTAAAATTTAAAAAAAATGGAGGCCTAAAGCTGCTGCTTTAGTAGCTTGTGGCTTGGCCTGGCCCTGTCAATAATATGAAGTTGGTTTTTAAGTTGGCCATAACTAACTTGATAACTTAAAGCTTCACAAGGATTGATCAAGAATCACATGGATTGATATCTCATCAAAGCTATTAGTGATTGGTTGTATAGGTCTATAAATACATATTATGTAGTCGGATGAGTACACAACTCTAGACACACAATGTAGAGTGTGGAAAAGGAAGAGAGGGATTTGAGTGTGAGACAATTGTATCTTGAGAGAAAATCATAGAGTGATTGTGAGTTAGGGATCAAGGTTTGGGAGAATAGAGAGATAAGCTTGGGTTTTTCCATGGTTCATCAAGACGATGAAAATGGGCAATAATACAAGGAGTTTTCTATTGTAACCATGATCTATACTCATTGTTCAAGATAGTGAACACTATGCCAGATTATACAATAAATAGCACACTTTCAATAGCGTTTTAATGAGAAAAGCTATTTAAAAAGAGGCGGAAGACCTTTAATAGCGCTTCTTTAAGAAAGCGTTGTCTTAGGTACATCCTAAGATAGCACTTTCTTAAGGAAGCGTTATCCATTCCTGATGGGTAGCAATAGATAGCGCTTTCTTAAGAAAACATTATCTTAGGTATAAGAATAGACAACGCTTCCTTTAGGAAGCGCTATCTATTCCTATACCCCTAAATATAAATTGTTATAAGAATAGACAACTATTCCTATACCCCTAAATATAAATTGTTATAAGAATAGACAACGCTTCCTTTAGGAAGCGCTATCTATTCCTATACCCCTAAATATAAATTGTTCCCTCCCATGCAATTTTTTTCCCTCGCTCTCAAATTGGCGCACCTCGCTAGGTCTTCCCTTAGACATCGTTTTTTTTAGGAAGCGTTGTCTAAAGTATGCAATAGATAGCATTTTCTTGAGGAAGCGTTGTCTATTTCTAACTTTAGACAACGCTTTCTCAAGGAAGCGTTACCTATTCCCACTTTCAATAGCGCTTAAGCGCTATCTTTTCTTTCATCTTCAGTAGCGGGTGAATAGATAGCGCTACTAAAGGCAAAAAATATGCACTATTAAAGCCATTTTCTGTAGTAGTGAATGGGAGAAAATGATTTGTTGCTCTCTCTTCTGTGGACATAGGCTACAATGGCCGAACCACTAAATCCCGATGTTCATATTCTTTTACCGTTTTTCTTCTTAGTTTTTTATTGTTCTTGTTATGGTTGGTTAATTTGCTTTAATATTCTTGTATTTTGTTTTCATGGTGCTTTGGATGTTTGGTGGCCCGACAAAAACCTAACAATTTAGAATATATTTTTTTACTATTCATATTAATTATGAAAACCATTATTTAATTATACCACTCACTTAATGGATCGATATTGTAATTGGGCTCTAGTTATGAAAACCACTATTTTCTTTGAGAGGTCTTACTTTCATCTCATAAGATACAAAATTATTTTCTCAATAGGCAATTTGACACACTTAACATATCACAATTTTCAAAAGATGCAGTTTATGTACCTTCTATGAGCAGGAACTTGATTTCAACTTTAGCTTTAGACAAATATGACTACACTTTGGAATTTGGCAATTGAAAACTTGTTATTTATCTTAATTCCATCATGGTTGGATAGATCTTCTTCAGTAAAGTCTAATTTTTTAGATGTGTTCTCAAATCTTTTAAGGATGCCATTGAATTAAAGATAGGCAAGAAGATCAAATGTGTGGTTTAGACAGAGGAGGTGAGTAATATGGCGAATACGATGCGACTACAAGAAACTCAGGACACTTCACCAAATTTCTTGAAGACTATGGAATTGAAGCTCAACACACCATCGTTGTAACACCCCGTTTTCTCGCGTCTTAACTGGTAATTATTTTCTGTATTTTTACCGATGATCCAGAAAATGATTTTGAGGAAAACAAAATCATATTTGAAACCTTCTATATCGAAGGAAGTTACGGTGAAATTTTGGGTTAAAAACTCAGACGGAAACCGGTCTGCGTTTTTACTAATAGTATAGTTTTATACCCGGCAGAAAACCTAATTTGACCCGAAAATGAGAAATTCTAGATTTTATCATAATTTCGTTGATAAAGTCTATTTCTAACATTTTCGCAAAAAATAAAATATTATATTTTATTCGGGCGAATTTAACCGAGAAATGCACAAAAACCTAAATTGGGTAAAAGTCGGAGCTGGATACGGAACTACAGAGATATGCCGGAAGACAAAACAACGAGTCATCCATGATGACTCATTCTTATGAGTCACCATGGTGATTCATGGTAATGACTCACCATCGTCATGATTACAACTTTGTAAAATATCTAATAATCATGTGTTTTGTCCCAAAATGTCCCTAGCTTAGTTTAAGAATCCCAAATGAGTCCCACATTCTTTTGAACCCTTATGCCCCCAAAATTTCGGCAATCTTCTCACTAAAACACATCCTTCACTTCATTTTCTAACTTAACATTACTTCATGACACAAAATCCTTTCCTTCTATGTTCTTGAGAAATTCGGCCATCATCACCATCTCATGATCAACTTACTTGATTGAAAAACCAAGAGCATATTCACCATCCTCTAGTCATTCTAAGATCATCTTATCTCACATAAAAATCCCTTTATAACCTTCCTTAAAAATGGGTATATTTCTTGCCTAAGAACTTCAACCACTTGATCATTTATTTTCCTACATCAAGTAAGGATTTCTTGTCGTCTTCATGTTCAATCCTTATAGCTAGACATTTGTACATCATTATTTGATGAAAGCTTTGTTCTTTGTTAGGTTTTGAGGGACCAAAACCATGAGACCCCTTGGTTGGTTTAGCATCCATCTAGCTTGTTTTAAAGTGATCTACAAGAGGTATGGGGGAGACTAACTACCATCATACCATATTGTGGGCGTATGCGTGGTTTATATTGTTTTTGTGTTATCTTGAAACCCTAAATGTTAGGGTTATGACTTTGTGTATATGTGATCCTCTTGGAGGAATTGAATATGTGATTGTCTGGTGATGGTTGTGTGGTAGTAATTAGTAAAGAAATTGCTTAGTAGATGTGTGGTTGGTTGCAAAATAATGTCACGAATATCTTACTTGACTATTGACATGAAAGTATTCCTAAACTGTTAAGTATAAGCCATGATAGTTGTGTATGAGTGCATTGATATGCATATGAATGATTTTGGGTTGTTTAGTGAAGTGAAAATCTTCACTCTGTTGTGACTTGGTTTCAGCCAAGAATGATGATAATGTGATGAACAACTTGTTTTTGGCAAACTATGCAACTATATGCATAGTTAGAACTTTTAAGAGGTAATAAAACAAAGGAAGAAATAAAGTTTTAAAAAACTATTTTCGTAGTGTTTAAATATGACTTTGGTGTTTTCATGACCACAAAATGGTTTTAATTTGAGTTTAGGACTTAAGAGAACAAAAATAATGTTTTAGCGGACTTAAAAACAGATTTTTCATGAAATCGGACACGTAAAATGAACCAAGATTTTAATTTCGCCCAAAACTGCTTAGATAGTTTGAAACTGTTTTTGAAGTTTATTTAAGTTTCCTAAGACTCAAAAATGAGTTTTGTACCATTAGGTTTAAGAATCATTGAAGAAAAAAAAGAGACTTACACGATCTTCGAATTTAGCAACGTTCGGTCAAGTTTTAGGATTTCTATACAAACTATAGAGTGACGCTCGAAATTTGCATTTTAATACTTTAACATAAGTATTTGAATCTACTAAAGTGATGGATTTGAGAAAAACGATCATATTTTCAAAAATACGGAAGTTAAGTTGAAATACGGTAAAAAGCGGCAAAACTGTGTTTTAAGTATTTAGATTTTTTTGAGAAATAGTTTTGAGGAATTTGGTACATGTACTTCTGGTTAAATTTTCTTTCAAAATGATTTGGTTTTAGCTAAAGGTTTTGGTTTTAAACCAGAAAGAATTTTAGTCCTCAAAAACTAGGATTTACAGTAAAATGCAAAACCTAAGTCATAAATGACTTAGTGAAAATATGAACTTAATAATTTATGACTTATGGTGAAGCAAGACCATTTGACATAAAGTGTGGATAATTCAATATCCGTACATCCATAATACTTAACGACAAAGAGTATTTTAAGGTTACTTGCTCGACAAGTAATCCTGTTCTAGAATGGACTTAAAGTGATATAATGAGTTGGTGACGAACGACCAACCTTCATAATATACTAAATCATTGAAACATGGATAGTCCAACGAGGGGTGATTTCCAATAAGTTGGTACTGTCTACTTTGCCTCTAGAATGGCTTTTGGTTTCTGTAAGGAACCACAAAATTTTTCCGGTGGATAAATATGAACGCACACGTCATTATCAGCTTGATCCTAATGAAATTGTCAGTAAGGCCTCTGTGCCTAGGAAGCGGGCTTACATGTCTGTGCGCATGCGGGCGTGCTAGTAACGATCTTCAATGACCTTGGGGATCGTCAGGGTAGGAAGGTCACGGATGGCCAGTTGGTGATTCTTCTTAGTCGCGGTGTTCTGTGTAATACACTGACATCTACGACTAGATGCTAGCCGGTCCATGTTATTGAGAGTGTTTCACAATCAGTTCTAATTCCACATGTGACTATTATTGTTGATTTGCACAAGATGACTAATATTGGCATTTGTGATACATGTGCTTTAACCACTCCTTCCGAACATTCTCTTAGCTCCAGAGTTTGGGCCAGATCTTCCTTGAGACTGTGTTGGTATGTGACTATGCAATTTCAATCAGTTACCTCCATTCTCGTGTCTATATGAATTGACAGTGTTCTTCATGTTTTGTTAAGCTTACTAATAGAGAGATATTGTTTACCTCCGGGTACGTGTGGATTTACATATAATTATCTGGTTGTATTGAATGGTTGAATAAGAACGAATAATTATACTGTGATGTGTATGTTGTCATATATATGTGTGTCGTACCACTGCATGCCTGCCTTATGTTGTATGATGAATGGGGATTTCACCTCATTTTCTTTTTGTCTGGCTGTGGCTCTATCTTATATTATGCGAAGACAATGGTAGCACCGCCTAACCATCACACCCAATTTGAGATGAGACGGTACGCTTATGTGGACACATCCATCAAAACTGAGGAACAAAATACTAAAAAGTCAGGATTTTGTTGGAGCTTTAGGATCACATATAGACAATCAAGTAGATCGAGACGATGGAGTCGTGCTTTGGTCATGCCCAAGTTTTCCTCTCCTTGTGTCGGGTATGACTGTCGGTAGGTCACGGGCCCTAATTTTTCCTTCGGATTGGAAAAAAGGGGATTAGCTTGAGAAAGCTACACCTGTAGTGGCTACAGGAGCATCATCTATGGCGACGTCTGTAGTGGTCTCAAATAGAGTTCCCACTAGACCTCGTTAGTTGGTTCATCCTTCTCGCACTATGCGAGAAAGGATAGTTTTTATTTTAATGTTTTAGTTTAGCCAGCTTGGTTTGTCTGGGAGTAGTGTTATCGTTTATGGAGCTGTGACTCCAAGTATCTGATATTTTAAGAACTGCGACTCCATATCTTTATACTGGATCTGTATATTTCTATGTTTTCTATTCATGAGTCGGGTTGGGTCTTATGTTGATGATTTTCGAACTTATAATTCTTAATTATGATTATGAAATATTTTATGGTATATTTAATTGAATCAATGCATTTATATTTATGTCTTGTGAAAAAGAAAAATTACCCTGCTATATAAAAATGATATCTTAATTAACCCACTTTTCGGCCTTAAAATGTCACGGATAATGTTGCTCTCGAGAAGGGTGTTACATTATTTGGTATCAGAGCTGTCCGAGTCTTTTGGGCATGGGATTTCGGTCTGTTGTCATTTTTGTTGTGTTTTCTTACGTTGTGTCTTTTGTTGTTTTGTGTTCTTGGTTGTATGAAGAACCAATGTTTGGAAGGATAATGATTTCGGTCTATTCTGTTGGTTGTGGCTTCTAATACTCAAGAAGGAGGGGGGGCTTGAATTGAGTATGTAAGATTTTTGAAAACTTTTTATTCTTTAAGAAAAAACTGACACTTTTCTAAACTTTTGAAAAGGTTTTGCCAACCAACAAAACAAAACAAGTTTTTGCAAAGTTATTTGATTCAAGACTTTATTCTTTATCAAGATTAAAGATTGATGAAAGATAGTTTTTCAGATTAGAACATACACAAAATTTTCCTTAACTAAGACTTAACCACATACATTCAACAATTTAAAGCAGTTAAAAGAGTTAAAGGATAAAGAGAAATACAAACCGAGATTTATCCTGGTTCAGCTACCTCCTCTGTTAACCTACATCCAGTCCCCCCAATCACTTGTGAGTGTCGTCCACTATCAATCAAAAATCAATTACAAAATTCTTTACAAAGCTTCACAACTCAGGTTCCTTCTACCCTATGACAGCTTTCCAGAAAAGCAATCTTGTAATCACCAAGAGTCCCTTCTACTCTTGTAAAACCTCTAAGAGTTCCTTCTACTCTTAGATCAATACTCAGAGACACCTTCTCGCCTTTCTTCTTCCTTTCTCAGTAAAATAATTGAATTACAGATTCTAAGAAATCAGAAATTACAACTTGAAGCACTATCAAAAAAGACTTTAACTATTCTCAATGAAAAATCTCTCTCTCAATTTCGTGTAAACTTTCAGAATTTAATGAATTGATTATTGAGAAATGTTTGCCCAAGCCTTTATATAGGTGTGTGTCAAAATAGATCTGTTGGGCACACTTTAAAAGTTAGTTAAGATCAAAACAAACTTTTCAACAAAAATTGATTCAGTCGGTCAATCGATTGCCTAATCGATGTATTAAACAAGATTTATAATTTTTGTACTGAGTACATCGATTGATCAATCGAGTTGATTCTTGAAAGTTCTTGATTCCCATTGATACACAGATGTGTACGTCGATTGTGTTCTTGAAAATCTCAAGCATTAGCAGCCCAGAAGTTTTTACATCGATTGCTCAATCGATTGCATCATCATTTCAAAAAGTCTTTGACTCTGTTTGGGCTTATGCATCGATGTGTCAATCGATTGGCTCGTTGTAAATATGAGATTCTACTTCTGTTCTGTGTATGCATCGATGTACTAATTGATGTGATTTATATGAAAAACTTTCTTGGCCTCTGTCTGGCCTTATACATTGATGTATCAATCGATTGTATGCTTGTTTCAGAAATCACTGACTTCTGTTTCACTCTATACATCAATTAGCAAATCGATTTACAGAAGCTTAGATTGTATACATATCAAGTTGTTCTAGAGTCAATCAATGTATACATTGATGTATAACAATTATACATTGATGTAAACATAGGTTTTCATTAAAAAGTAGTTAATTAACTGAAAGTACATAGATGTACACATAGATGTACACATAGATATACAGATCTTTCAATTAACCTTTTTCTTTTTAAGTTCAGTTTTAATTTATGAAAACCATTTTGAATTTGGTTATTTTTTAGAGAGCTAAATCAAATAAAATAAGTAAAACTTTTCTTTACATAATACATTCTAATTTCCTTTGCTTGAGATTCCTTGAATCTTAACTTGTGGTTTCTTCATCTTCAAGAATTCCAATCATGATCCTTGCTTTGCCTTTGTCTTTCTCCTTTGATCCTTTGAATTCATATCCTTGCATTAAATGATCTTTTCATAACATGTAATCTTGGTAAATGATTAGTGAATCAAAGTTTAATCAATGCTTAAGTTTAGTCATTAATCAAAACATACAAGAGTCATTTTTCAACATATCCTTAGTCAAGTTCATGTTCTTCATGATGTTGCTCCGAAAGGATACAACACTGTTTGTTGATCTTTTCATTATTGTTTCTAAGGAGAAATAATATTCGACAGATTTTGATGTATTGTTTTCTCCCTAGTTCTGACTATCGTGCTTTTATAGGAAATCATGGTTAGTCCGAGAACGAGTAGATCTGGTTCTCCAATCAAGGATCCTGAAGATATGGTTGTAGCTGTACAAGCCTTGAGGGAGCTAACAGCAATTGTGACATGTCATAATGAGGAAATGACAGAGAGGAAAGAACTAGCTGAGTTCTACCATAGAAATCCACCTCAGTTTGATGGCAGACATGACCCGGAGGAGGCTGAGCTCTGGATAAAGGAAATTGAGAAGATATTTAGAACTATGGAATACCCTGATAATTGGAAAGTGGCTTGTGCAACATTCATGTTGGTAGGAGATGCTGGAGTCTGGTGGGGAGAAACTCGGCAGCTGATAGTGGCAGAACAGGAAGGGATCACCTAGATTGCATTTCGGAGCAGATTTCTAGAGAAATATGTTCCCACTGAAGTGAGTCATGTATAGGAAACTGAGCTCCTGAAGCAAGGACAAGGTGACATGACGATCAGCACGTATGGTGCTGAGTTTGAAGAACTGATTAAGTTTAAGGAGTTATATTTGTATAATTCCAGTGATGAATGGAAATATAAAAAGATAGAGGAGGATCGAAAGTTCGAAATGAGGAAAGCAAACTTGTCATGGAAACTCCTTTAGTTTCCAACTTTGAGGGATAAGTGTCTATCTCCTCAAGATCTGGATTCGGGTCAAATCGGAAAAAGGAATTTTGGACCATTGAGGTTCAAAGACAACAAACTGTTATAGGAGAAACCGTACACAAGGCCAACGGTGGGGAGAAACTCGGCAGCTGATAGTGGCAGAACAGGAAGGGATCACCTAGATTGCATTTCGGAGCAGATTTCTAGAGAAATATGTTCCCACTGAAGTGAGTCATGTAGAGGAGACTGAGCTCCTGAAGCAAGGACAAGGTGACATGACGATCCGCACGTATGGTGCTGAGTTTGAAGAACTGATTAAGTTTAAGGAGTTATATTTGTATAATTCCAGTGATGAATGGAAATATAAAAAGATAGAGGAGGATCGAAAGTTCGAAATGAGGAAAGCAAACTTGTCATGGAAACTCCTTTAGTTTCCAACTTTGAGGGATAAGTGTCTATCTCCTCAAGATCTGGATTCGGGTCAAATCGGAAAAAGGAATTTTGGACCTTTGAGGTTCAAAGACAACAAACTGTTATAGGAGAAACCGTACACAAGGCCAATGGTGGGGAGAAACTCGGCAGCTGATAGTGGCAGAACAGGAAGGGATCACCTAGATTGCATTTCGGAGCAGATTTCTAGAGAAATATGTTCCCACTGAAGTGAGTCATGTAGAGGAGACTGAGCTCCTGAAGCAAGGACAAGGTGACATGACGATCAGCACGTATGGTGCTGAGTTTGAAGAACTGATTAAGTTTAAGGAGTTATATTTGTATAATTCCAGTGATGAATGGAAATATAAAAAGATAGAGGAGGATCGAAAGTTCGAAATGAGGAAAGCAAACTTGTCATGGAAACTCCTTTAGTTTCCAACTTTGAGGGATAAGTGTCTATCTCCTCAAGATCTGGATTCGGGTCAAATCGGAAAAGGGAATTTTGGACCTTTGAGGTTCAAAGACAACAAACTGTTATAGGAGAAACCGTACACAAGGCCAATGTGGACAACGCCAAAAGGGAAGTTGTTTGGTGGTAGCAGTAGGTTATGGATCACAAAGGAATTCTCCACATAAGAGCATGAAGTGTGGCATGGGTCATGCTATGAGGGACTGCAAGATTAAGGGCATTATTTGTTTTAAATGTGGACAGCCTAGCCATGTCGGTAGGGTGTGCGGAAAGCCTAAAGATGTACCTTCAGTAAACAACATGTAGGTCGGGAGGCCACAGACGAGGATCCGATTAATGAATAATGTGCAAGAGGATGTAGTTCACCAATGTTTAAAGTGTGAATCCATGGCTAGTTGTTAATGAGCGGAACTTTCACAACAAGTAGGATTGAAGCATCACAATCGGATGAATACCTTTAAGAGAAATGTGTCATAGAAAGTAGACTTTTGACTGTACTGTTAATTCACATGGAAAATCATTTGTGATTTCCTATGGATGTGCCAAATACTATGTGTATTTATCTATGTACTAGCTATGTTTGTGACCAATCTGTTTTGAGTTTGTTCAGTTTCATCGTCGCATCTTTTATTGTCTAAATTGTATGCAAAACAATCGGAAGTTGTATTCCTCTATTATTTCTTGATATGGTTGTCTTTACAGCTTCACCAACTCATCCTTGTTGGGGAAATCTGTTTGTATATTCCCTTACTGTCAAGATTTGTAAACTTGACCATTTGCTTTTTTGGCAAATGAGTACAATTGAGAAATGGTGTGATCTCTGACAGATCATATCTTGTTAGCCATCGTAGGAAAAAAGTTGTAAATTCCCCGGCAGGTGAAAATTTTGACAATTCACGTCAATTTTTTTTTATGCCAAGTGAGTCAGAGTTACTCCAATTGAGGAAATGCATACAATTTTTTATTGTTATCGTTAAAAATACCAAGAGTAAGTTTGACTTGAATCCTAGATTCTTGGAAAGAAATAAAATCACTGTCTTCAAAGATTTTTTCTTTCGAAGGAAATTCTCATGGGAAGGCGAACCTTATTAGAGTCATGTTGTAAATTTGTACCAACCGGGCACTTTACATTCATGAATCTATTAAGAAGTCTTTTTCATACAGAATATCCTGTCTTTCTATTCATTCTACTTTATTCCTTCTTGCGAGAGTAAATCCTGGAGATTTATTTTTTTCTCTATCTGAAAATTTCTGGTGCAAATTTTAAGTTCTTGTTTTATCACTAGTGTGTTAGAACTACCACCGAGGATAGAGTCAGAGTTCTGTATCATTCAGGTATCAGAATCTATCTGGTATCTATATACTTGATTCTATTGAATGTTAAGATTATCCGAATGCATTTCGAGTCTTAAGTAAAAAAAGAATTTGCCTTGATTATCCTTCTCATGTAGTCTCGCTAATACAGTACAAGTCTAGAAGAGAGTATAATCTATGAAGCACTTCACATAACGTTCCAAGGATGAGAATGTTACACAACTCGAGCACGAGATAGAGGATCGGTATCCCCATTCATTTTCTTTAGATGAGTGAATTTTGGGGACGAAATTCCTTTTAGTTAGGTAGTGTTGTAACACCCTGTTTTCTCGCGTCTTAACCGGTAATTACTTTTTGTATTTTTACTGGCAACCCTGCAAATGCTTTTGAGGAAAATAAAATCGTATTTGAAACCTTCTATGTCGAAGGAAGTTATGGCGAAATTTTGGGTTAAAAACTAAGACGAAAACCGGTCTGCGTTTTTAATGATAGTTTAGTTTTATACCGGCAAAAACCCTAATTTGATTTGAAAATGAGAAATTCTAGATTTTATCATAATTTCATTGATAAAATCTATTTCTAACATTTTCGCAAAAAAAAATATTTTATTTTATTCGGGCGAATTTTGACGGGAAACAAGCGAAATCCTAAATCGGGTAAATGTCGGAGATGGATACGGAACTGCAGAGATACACCGGGAGACAGAATGACGAGTCATCCATGATGACTCATCATGATTACAATTTTGTAAAATATCTAATAATCATGTGTTTTGTCCCAAAATGTCCCTAGCTTAGTTTAAGAATTCCAAATGAGTCCCACATTCTTTTGGACCCTTATGCCCCCAAAATTTCGGCAATCTCCTCTCTAAAACACACCCTTCATTCATTTTCTAACTTAACATTACTTCATGACACAAAATCCTTTCCTTCCATGTTCTTGAGAAATTCGGTCATCATCACCATCTCATGATCAACTTACTTGATTGAAAAACCAAGAGCATATTCACCACACTCTAGTCATTCAAAGATCATCTTATCTCACATAAAAATCCCTTTAGAATCTTTCTTAAAAATGGGTATTTCTTGCCTGAGAACTTCAACCACTTGATCATTTATTTTCCTACATCAAGTAAGGATTTCTTGTCATCTTCATTTCAATCATTATAGCTAGACTCTTGTACATTATTATTTGATCAAAGCTTCGTTCTTTGTTAGGTTTTGTGGGACCAAAACCATGAGACCCCTTGGTTGGTTTAGCATCAATCTAGGTTGTTTTAAAGTGATCTACAAGAGGTATGGGGGAGACTAACCACCATCATACCATATTGTGGGTGTGTGTGTGGTTTATATTGTTTTTCTGTTATCTTGAAACCCTAAATGTTAGGGTTATGACTTTGTGTATATGTGATCCTCTTGGAGGAATTGTATATGTGATTGTGTAGAGATGGTTGTGTGGTAATAATTAGTAAATAAGTTGCTTAGTTGATGTGTTCTTGGTTGCAAAAGAAAGTCATGAATACCTTGCTTGAGTATTGACATGAAAGTATGCCTAAAATGTTAAGTATATGCCATAATAGTTGTGTATGAGTACATTGATATGCATATGAATGATTTTGGGCTGTTTAGTGAAGTGAAAGTATTGCCTCTGTTGTGACTTGATTTCACCCAAGAATGATGATAATGTGATGAACAACTTGTTTTTGGCAAACTATGCAACTATATGCATAGTTAGAACTTTTAAGAAGTAATAAAACAAAGGAAGAAATAATGTTTTAAAAAACTATTTTCGTAGTGTTTAAATATGACTTTGGTGTTTTCATGACCCCAAAATGGTTTCAATTTGAGTTTAGGACTTAAGAGAACAAAAGTCATGTTTTAGCAAACTTAAAAATGGAATTTTCACGAAATCGGACACCTAAAATGAACCAAGATTTTAATTAGGACCATTAGGTTTAAAAATTGTTGTAAAAAAAAGAGAGAGAGACTTTCGCGATCTTTGAAATTAGCAACGTTCGGTCAAGTTTTATGATTTTTATACAAGCTATAGAGTGAAGCTCGAAATTTGCATTTTAATACTTTAACACAAGTATTTGAATCTAAGAAAGTGAAAGATTTGAGGAAAACGATCATATTTTCTAAAATACGGAAGTTAAGTTGAAACACAGTAAAAAGCAGCAAAACCGTGTTTTAAGTATTTAGATGTTTTTGAGAAACAGTTTTGAGGAATTCGGTACTTATGTACTTCTGGTTAAATTTTATTTGAAAATGATTTGGTTTTAGCTAAAGGTTTTTGTTTAAAACCAAAAAGAATTTTAGTCCTCAAAGACTAGGATTTACAGTAAAATGCAAAACCTAAGTCATAAATGACTTAGTGAAAATACGAACATAATAATTTATGACCTATGGTGAAGTCAAACCATTTGTCATAAAGTGTGGATAATTCAATATCTGCACATCCATAATACTTAACGACAAAGAGTATTTTAAGGTTACTTGCTCGACAAGTAATCCCGTTCGAGAATGGACTTAAAGAGGTATAATGAGTTGGTGACGAACGACCAAACTTCATAATATACTAAATCGTTGAAACATGGATAGTCAAACGAGGGGTGATTCCCAATAAGTTGGCACTGTCTATGTTGCCTCTAGAATGGCTTTTGGTTTCTGCAAGAAACCCCAAAATTTATTTGGTGGATAAATATGAATGCACAAGTCATTATCGGCTTGATCCTAATGAAATTGTTAGTAAGGCCTTTATGCCTAGGAAGCGGGCTTACATGTCTGTGCGCATGTGGACGTGCTAGTAACGATCTTCAATGGTCTTGGGGATGGTCAGGGTAGGAAGGTCACGGATGGCTAGTTGGTGATTCTTCTTGGTCATGGCGTTCCATGCATTACACTAACAACTACGACTAGATGCTGCCCGGTCCAGGTTATAGAGAGTGTTTCACAGTCAGTTCTAGATGGATATGGTTGTTGTTATTGATTCGCACAAGATGCCTAATATTGGGAGTTGTGATACATGTTCTCTAACCACTCCTTCAGAATGTTCTCTTAGCTCCAGAGTTAGGGTCAGATCTTCCTTGAGGCTGTGTAGGTATGGGGCTATGCAGTTTCAACCAGTTACCTCCATTCTTGTTTCTCTATGAATTGACAGTGTTCGTCATGTTTTGTTAAGCTTACTGATAGAGAGATATTGTTGACCTTCGGGTATGTGTGGAATTACTGATAATTATCTAGTTGTACTAAATGGTTGAATAAGAACGAATAATTATACTTTGGTGTGTATGTTGTCATATGTATGTGTGTCGTACCACTGTATGCCTACCTTATGTTGTATGATGAATGGGGATCTCACCTCATTTTTGTTTGTCTGGCTGTGGTTCTATCTTATATTATGCGAAGACAACGGTAGCACCGCCGAACCATCGGACCCAATTTGATTATGAGATGGTACGCTTATGTGGACACATCCTTCGAAACTGAGGAAGGGAAGACTATAAAGTCAGGATTTTGTTGGAGCTTCTAGATCGCATATAGACAATCAAGTAGATCGAGACGATGGAGTCGTGCCTTGGTCATGTCAGAATTTTCCTCTCCTTGAGTCGGGTATGATTGTCGATAGTTCACGGGCCCTGACTTTTCCTTTGGATAGGAAAATGGGCTTAGCTTGAGAAAGCTACACATGTAGTGGCTATAGGAGCATCAACTATGGCGACGTCTGTAGTAGTCTCAAATAGAGTTCCCACTATACCTCATTAGTTGGTTCATCCTTCTCGCACTGTGGGAAATAGGATAGTTTTTCTTTTTATGTTTTAGTTTGGCCAGCTTGGTTTGTCTGGGAGTAGTGTTATCGTTTATGGAGCTGCGTCTCCATATCTTTTTGTTGGATCTGTATATTTCTATGTTTTATGTTTATGAGTTGGGTTTGGTCTTATATAGATGATTTTTGAACTTATAATTCTTAACTATGATCATGAAATATTTTATGGTACATTTACTTGAATCAAAGCATTTATATTTATGTCTAACGAAAAAGAAAAATTACCCCACTATAAAAAATGATATCTTAATTAACCCACTTTTCGGCCTTAAAATGTCACAGACAATTTAGCACTTGTAACGGTCGTGTTTTATGTTTTGTTTTATGTATGATGATTAAGTTTAAGACTTGGATTATATGGTTAAGATGCTAGTTAAGGTCTAGGAACAATTGCATTGAAAGTACGCAATCTTCTGGAGTGAAATTGACGTGAGATAAGAAATTGGATTTAAAAAAGAGATTAGGCATTTTTGAGGGTTTGTGGTTGTTTATTAGGTATTGATGAGCCTATATCTCAAATTTGGGACCAATCGGACGTCGAACGGGCTCAGAATACGAAGGAGCGTGAAAGAATGTTTCCTGGTCAATGGTCAACGCACAAGCGTGGAGGTCAATCAGACCAGCTCTGGTGTTGACTCCATGTGTTATAAGATGGCCTACGTGGCATCACCTGATTTGCTGCATGTGCGGTGGTGCTACCTTCCTCCAATGCTCAAGCGTGGAGGATCTAACGCTCAAGCGTTGGAGTGCTCAAGCGCTGCTTTTCCAGTGCTTAAGCGTTGGTGCGCTGATGGAGAAAAAGAAATGGGACTTAAAGTCACTCAAGTCCAAAACATAGAAAAAGAAGCCAGAGAGAAGAGAAGATAGAAAGGAAAGTGTGGAGAGAGATAGAGTGAGAAAGCTAGAGAGAGAAGGAATCTCGGCTCGGTTTACGACTGGATCGATCGTCCAGACGCGATTCCGAGTACGTTGTTGTGATCGTGGCAACGACGTCTTCACAACCCTACCATTCTTTTCTTCTCTAGTAAAGGTAATCCTTACCCCTTTATGTCAAAATGCCTTCGGTGACGGTACTCGACTTATCTTTCATTTCTGTTATCGGTTTTCAATTCCGACTTCATATTACGGTTCCTTGTAACGCACGCTTCATAATGTGGTGTTCATGTGAATTTTTTTAAGCCCAGAAACCCAAGGAGTGTGCGTGGCAGAATTGATAAGAAGAGGGTAGTGCCGTTTCGTCGTCTTGGTTTTAGTTACAACATCTCAGGTGGGGGAAATAAGCCATCTAACATTGGAAACGGCGAAGTGGCATTTATTTCAATAATGAAATAATGGCGTAGGGCGACCTAAACCCTACTAAAGGGCGAGTAATGCATAATATCAATATCATATTGGAGACTACTTAGTGGTACTAATGATGATATTGAAATTGTAGGTTTGTCGCCGATAGGTTAAAAATATTGTATTTGAGGTTGCATGGTTTATCTGTTTGACTTTTCATGATGTGTTGTTGATATATGTTGGATTGTTTGGAATGATTGTGATTATTTTATTATTTAGTTATTTATATATTATGTTAATATTTGGAGATGATTTGAAATGATGTTGGATGATCATTTTGTGCTTAGAAAATTCTAAGTTGTGTGTGTGTGTGTGTGGGGAGGGGGGGGGGGGGGGTACATGATACAAATTTTCAGAAGTGCTTATCCGAGATATTTATTTTATGATGAGACTGATGATATATGATTGTTGAGGTTATCTATGAGATAGTGGTGAGAGGTTAAGGCACTAGGGGATGACCCGAGAGATTGTCGGTGATGTTATTCATATGCATTGTGTGTATTCCCGAGATTTAGAGTATTTACAGGACCGTCCCAGTTTATTATTATTTGAGTTGCAGCTATAGCTCATGCATTGAATGAGCACCCTCGTGAGAGAACCAGGGTGTGCACCGGTGTGTCTTGTGCAACTATAGTGCCATTGCTTTGCACGAGCATTCTCAACGCGAATGAGGATGTGCACCGGCGATTCTGGACACGTGTCGATGATGAGCGATATGTATATCCGGATTGGTGGCAGCCACATTATCATACACATTGCATTTGCATCATGGTAAAGGGTAGAGGAAAATAATATGTTTTGAGGATGGTTGTGTGTGTATATATATATATATATACTGAGATATGTGGTGATGTATGTTTTGTGGCCCGTTATTGATTAATTTTTTACTAAACCTTTCCATGTTGATATCAGATGTATTTTTATCCCCGTTTTTCTTTCTTTTGTATTTTGTTTGCTTTACTGTTTTACTTAGACCCGGATTACACTGATGGCTCATTGGGGGCACCCTTGGATAGAGGCTCCGGCGGGGTTCCCCCTAACGAGGACCTTTGAGCATGAGTTTATTGATGAGAACGAGTGGCTAGTGGACCCAGTCACTCGATTACTGTGTATATGGGTCCCGTTTCGGTGACTTTCGGTGTAGGGAATGGAGCCCCATTTGGGATGGTGGGACCTTCAGAGGGGGACAGACTTTCCCATTCCCGATCGGATTTCCAGCTGCACCGTTACGATTCCGCCAATGCCTGATGTGGTACCAGTTCATGTTCCCGTACAAGTGAAGGCACTTGTACCAGAGCCAGCACCTACACCCGCACCCGCACCTTTGCTATCACTGCACCAGCTCCTGAGGAGGATCAGGTTGTACCAGACTTTGCTTATATGCTTGCCCCTGAGGTACCTAAGATTCTGGATGTGAGGGCAGCAGGGTCTGAGTCCTCCATATTGTCGTCAAGAGATAGCAGAGTTTGTCGCCGACTGTTTCAGAGGCCTCCTGGAAGGAGCTCTTCTAGCAGTAGCAGAGGAGTTGTGGGACCATCTAGACTCAGGGGTGATAGTGAGGGTAGCAGTAGTCGGATGTGATAGTACAGACCAGTGCTATCCAGTAGATGTATATAGGTGGGTGAGGATTTTGGATGTATTTGGAGGGGGGACTGGGTGTTGAGAGCCAGTGAGCCATCTTCTTTTTAGACTTTGGATGTATTTTTATTATGTCAAGTTTGTACATATATGGGAACCTACTGATGGGATTCTATTGACAGTACTAACGCTAATATCATGATTAGGAATTAAATAAATTATGGTTCTTTTAGTGGGACATCGGGTTGTGACATTTGGTGGTATCAGAGTAGTTTGATTCTGTTCAGAGTGTGAGGTTAGGGTGTATTGGCCATTTTAGTTGGATCAACATTGGATATCGACTATGCCTAGAAGTTGGGTAGTGAGTCCGTACGCGAAAATTAACATTGATGTGACATATAGTATTTATATTTCAGTTTTATGTAGTATTATATGTCATATTAATGTGAGCTAATGATTTCTTTTAACAGGATCATGGCTCGAGTCAGAGGACGCTGGGGACGAGGGGGTGGTATGACCCCAGAGAGAGTGGCCGGTGAGACTTGTCAGCCTGAGGGAGGAGCTGGAGGTGGAGGAGAGTCATTTGAGACTCTCCAAACTATTCCCGAGTTGGCATCTGTACTGTTGCAACAGGCACAACAGAATACTCAGGATGTAGAAAGATACAGAGTTACAGGAGCAACAGGATAGGAGGAGAGCTGCCGAGGTTGAGGATGCAGGGATGGCTACCTTCCTAAAAGGGAAGCCAGCCCAGTTCAGAGGTGATTATGATCCACAGCGAGCTGAGTGGTGGATTCAGGGGTTAAAGAAGATATTTGACGCCATGAGGTACAGAGATGACAGGAAGGTGACTTATGTTGCTTTCGTGCTGATGGGAGGAACTAAGTCATGGTGGAGAGGCAAGAGGAGGTTGCTAGAGGTAGAGGGTAGATTGATCATTTGGGAGTTATTCAGAGATTGCTTCTTCGAGAAGTACTTCCCGCGGTTGGTCAAACACGAGAAGGAAAGGGAGTTCACGAGTCTCCAACAGGGTGACATGAGTGTTGGTGACTATATAGCCAAATTTAAGGCCTTGATACAGTTTTCTGAGTTCTATCAGAGGTTTCCGGACGAGGACTGGCAGTGTCAGAGGTTTGAGGAGGGGTTGCGGCATGAGCTGAAGAGGGCTATAGTGCCATTAGATATTTTGAGTTTTCCAGAGCTAGTGGAGAGATGTAGTGCCATTGAGAGTATGGATCAGAGGCAAGTTGTAGAGTAGAGGCAGCAGCAGAGTGGAGGATTTATGAGAGCATGTTATCCGAGGAGAGGAGGTAGTGGTTCTCAGTGGAGGAGAGGACCCTATCCCAGACCAGTGCAGAGTGCTCAGACATCTGCACCAGTATCCGTTACAGCGGCACTAGTTGATAGAGAGGGCCTGCAGCAGAGAGTCCCATTTTGTTTCAGATGCGGAGTTCCGCATTATATCAGAGATTGTCAGGAGATACCTGGTTATTTCATCTATGGTAAACCAGGTCACTTTACTCGGGAGTGCAGGCAGAGAGGAGTACAACAGCAGACAACTGCAGGTACAGGAGCCGGTACTTACAGAGGTGGAGCTGGGAGAGGAGTTCGAGCATCGAGACGACAGACAGCCAGACCTCAGGCCACAGGAAGGGTGTTTACCGTGAGAGTGGTTGAATCCTCTCAATCTGCAGGTCTAATCCATGGTATGTGTTTAATATCTGGCAGACTATTGTCTGTGTTTTGTTTGACTCAGGTGCTACACATTCGTTTGTTTCGCATTAGTGTGTATCATTTAAATTTGCCCTTTTCCCAGTTACCTTATACTCTTACAGTATCTACCCAGACCAATGATTCCTTGATTACTATAACTGTTTGCTTAAAGTGTCCTATAGTTGTTGAAAGTAGGACATTCCTGGTATATATTATCTGTTTACCTATGCAACAGATAGATGTTATTCTTGGCATGGATTGGCTTTCGGCTAACAATGTAGTGTTAGACTGTTCCAGAAAGACTCGATCTTTTCTTGAGCCTTCTAGCATAGTATCTGCAAATGAAGGAGTATCTATGAGGAGTGATGATTCTCAGCAATATGTGATGCTTTTCTCAGTGGAAGCTAAGGAGACTCCTATTATAGATTCTATTCCTATCGTGAGAGAGTTTCCCGAGGTTTTCCCTCCTGATGTTCTAGGTTTGCCACCAGAGAGGGAAGTTGAATTCACGATAGATCTCATACCTGGAACAAGACCTATATCAATAGCTCCTTATCGGATGTCACCTGTAGAGTTGGATGAATTAAAGAAACAATTGGATGATATGATGAAGAAGGAATTCATCAGACCTAGTGTTTCGCCGTGGGGAGCACCAGTGTTGTTTGTGAATAAGAGGGATCGATGTTCCAGGTTGTGTACAGATTACAAGCAATTGAATAAGGTAACAATCAAGAAAAAGTATCCATTGCCTAGTATACATGATCTGATGGATCAGTTGAAGGGAGCTTCGGTGTTTTCTAAGATTGACTTAAGATCAGGATACCATCAGATTAGGGTAAAGAAGGATGATATACCTAAGACAGCTTTCAGGACGAGGTACAGACATTACAAGTACTTGGTTATGCATTTTGGTGTGACTAATGCTCCAGCAGTGTTTATGGATTACATGAACAAAATCTTTAGACCGTTCCTCAACAAGTTTGTGGTGGTGTTCATAAATGATATTCTTATCTCCTTAGTCAATAAGAACACGAGGAACATCTGAGAGTTGTGTTGTAGGTTTTGAGAGATAGGCAGTTATATGCTAAGCTGTTTAAGTATAAATTTTGGCTAGAGGAAGTTCAGTTTTTAGGTCATATAATCAATAAGGAAGGCATAACAATTGGTCCAGCTAAGGTAGAGGCTGTGATTAAGTGGGAGAGGCCTAAGTCAGTAGGTGAGGTGAGAAATTTTCTAGGTTTAGTTGGATATTATCGGAGGTTCGTTGAATGTTTCTCGAAGATTGCATTGCCTATGACGCATTTAACGAGAAAGGGTACGACATTTGTTTGGACGGACAAATGTGAAGAGTGTTTTCAGAAGTTAAAGGAGAAGTTGACTACATCTCTAGTGCTGACGTTACCAGATCCTTTAGGACAGTTTGACGTGTATTGTGACGCTTCATATCAAGGGTTGGGTTGTGTTTTGATGCAAGAGGGAAAAGTTGTGGCTTATGCTTCCCAACAGTTGAGGATTCATGAAAGGAATTATCCGACCCATGATCTGGAGTTGGTAGCTATAGTGTTCGCGTTGAAGATATAGCGACACTATCTCTATGGAGCCAAGTTCATTGTGTTCAGCAATCATAATAGTTTAAAGTATTTGTTTGAACAGAAAGAGCTGAACATGAGACAGCGTAGATGGATGGAATTTATTAAGGATTATGTATTTGATCTTCAATACCATCCTAGGAAGGCGAATGTAGTGGCAGATGCACTAAGTAGGAAATCCTTACATGTGTCTGTAATGATGGTAAAAGAGATGGAATTGATTGAACAATTTAGAGATATGAACCTAGGTATGGATTTGACTTAGGACAGAATATGCTTAAGTATGATCACCATCAGTAATGAGTTTATGAGAGATCCTAAGGTTAAGCAGGTTCAGGATGAATATTTGCAAGAGGTGAGTCGAGGCATAGATAAGGGTAAGTTTTCTGATTTCAGTAGAGGTATGGATGGTGTGTTGAGATTTAGAGACCGAATATGTGTGCCAGAGGATTTAGAGCTTAGGAAGAGGAAATTGGAAGAGGCACATAAGAGTAAGCTGAGTTTTCACCCAGGAGCCACCAAGATGTATCAAGACTTGAAGAAAATGTTTTGGTGGCCAAAGATGAAGAAGGAAGTGGCAGAGTATGTTCTATCTTGTTTAGTCTGTCATAAAGCTAAGATAGAGTATCAGAAACCTGCAGGTTTGTTGTAATCTTTAGATATCCCATAATGAAAGTGGGGTAGTATAGCTATGGACTTTGTGTTTGGCTTACCACGAACTCCGAAGAGGTATGATGCGATTTGGGTTATCATTGATAGGTTAACGAAGTGTGCTCACTTCTTACCTATTGGTGAGAGTTACAATTTGGAGAAGTTGACCCAGATCTATATCAAGGAAGTTGTCAGGTTGCACGGTGAATCGTCAAGTATTGTCTCCGATCGGGATCCTAGATTCACATCTAGATCTTGGAGACAGTTACACAATGCTTTGGGAACTATGTTGAGGATGAGTTCAGCTTATCATCCTCAAACAGAAGGACAGTCTGAGAGAATGATTCAATCATTGGAAGATCTCTCAAGAGCCTGTGTGTTGGAACATATTGGCAGTTGGGATGAGTTTCTACCTTTGATTGAATTTACTTATAATAACAGTTTTCACAGCAGTATAAGGATGACTTCGTACGAGGCTTTGTATGGGAGAAAATGCAGGACTCAATTGTGTTGGTTTGAGACTGGTGAGAGTCAAGTGTTAGGCCCTGATATGGTACAGCAAACAATGGAACAAGTCAGGCAAATAAAAGAGAAAATGAAGGAAGCACAGGATAGGCAGAGAAGCTATAGTGATAACAAGAGGAGATCCTTAGAGTTCCAGGAAGGTGATCATGTGTTTTTGAGAGTCACTCCGAAGACTGGAATTAACAGAGCTATAAAGTCTTGAAAGCTTACTCCCCGATTTATTGGACCTTTTCAGATTCTTCGATGGATTGGTCCAGTAGCTTGCCATATAGACTTACCACCAAACCTTTCTAGCCTTCATGACATCTTTCACGTCTCTCAGTTGAGGAAATATTATCCAGATACTTCTCATGTAATTGAGCCCGAGTCTATACAACTCCGAGAGAATATAGAATATGAGGCTTTACCGGCTAAGATTGTAGATAGAAGGATTAAAGAACTTCGCGGTAAACAAATTCCCTTGGTTAAGGTCATTTGGGATGTTATTACCGGAGATGCTACTTGGAAGCGTGAGGCAGACATGTAGCAACAGTATCCCCATTTGTTTTTAGGTATGTGAAGGGTAGAAATGTAATAGTCGTGTTTTATGTTTTGTTTTATGTACAATGATTAAGTTTAAGCCTTGGATTATATGGTTAAGATGCTAGTTAAGGTCTAGGAACCTTTGCATGGAAAGTACGCAATCATCTGGAGTGAAATTGAACGTGACCAAATCATAGGGTTTTCCGGTAGATGGTTTAAAAGGCTTTAGAGTGTGAGATAAGAAATTGGATTTAAGAAAGAGGTTAGGAATTTTTGAGGGTTTGTGGTTGTTTATTAGGTATTTGTGAGCCTATATCTCAAATTTGGGATCAATCGGACGTCGAACAGGCTCAGAATGCGAAGAAACGTGAAAGAATGTTTCCTGTCAATGGTCAATGCTCAAGCGTGACATACCCAACGCTCAAGCATGGAGGTCAACCAGACTAGCTCTGGTGTTGACTCCATGTGTCACAAGATGGGCTACGTGGCATCACCTGATTTGCTACATGCACGATGGCGCGACCTACCTCCAACGCTGAAGCATGGAGGATCCAACGCTCAAGCATTGGAGCGCTCAAGCGCTGCCTTTCCAGCACTCAAACGATGGTGCGCTGATGGAGAAAAATAAAAACGACTTCAGTGACTTAAAGTCACTCAAGTCAAAAACATAGAAACAGAAGGCAGAGAGCAGAGAAGATAGAAAGGAGAGTGTAGAGAGAGATAGAGTGAGAAAGCTAGAGAGGGAAGGAGTCTCGGCTCTGTTAAACTCAATGACTTAGAGATTTTGATATATGACAAATACAACTTAATATGTATGCAAGTGTTTTTAGTGTCAAATTGTAAAGACAGGTATCAAGCAATTTTAAACAAGTTCAGTGAGCAACCGAAGGAGAATATTCAAGGAAGAACTTGGAGGAATCAAAGAGCAAGGACGAATATCAAGGAATCATCAAGACAAGAGCTTAATGAAGAAATTAGTGTTAAGACTTAGATGATTTGTAAGAGATGAAATCTCTTATTCACAAATAAGCTCAATTTGAAAAGATGCATGAAAGAAAATCATTTTTCATAACCTGCATTAAAAGGAATAAGTTTTCGTAAATGAAAATGATTTTTGAAATAAGATTTCAAAGCGCTCGTCCAACACTAGAAATAGTAAAAACTGGCGTCCACTAAAGTGATACAAGCGCACGTCCACTAAAGTGATACAAGCGCACGTCCACTAAAGTGACACAAGCGCACGTCAGTGCTCGTCCACACAAGTCTTTGGACTTGCTAAGATCTTAATGAGAAGATCCGTCCACTGACATGGCATATGGAGCTCGTCTACTAGTTGGAGCACGTCCAATTACTCTGTGTTAGTACTCCCGTTTGCTGACGTGGCAAATGGACGCGACTATTTTTTTTTCAAGATGGACTCGGTTATTTTTTCCAAATGGATGCGGCTATTTTCTTCAAATGGACGTAGCTATTTTTCCAAATGGACTCGGTTATTTTATGGAGCGAATTTTACAAGAACAATCATAATCTTATTTCAAGAACGAGAATCAAGAAAACAGATTCTGTTAATCAGATCTGAATCTGTTTTGATTGATCCCAACGACTATAACTTGTTTTCTATATAAAGAGGGATCAAAGGAACACTTAAATAATATATACAATTATCATAACATATCACAGTTTTACGAAATCGTTTTGAGAAATCAATTGTGAAAATCATTCATCATCTTTATTGAGCTTACTGTGAAAAGTGTGTTTCAATACTCATAAGTGGTTCAATTTGTTTATCTGACTACTGAGAGTTAGGAATCAACTTTTGCTTTTACTTTTGATTGTAAAGAGAGAGGGAGTCTTTCTGAGTGATTAGGGTGAGGTATCCCTATGGTTGAACATTGAGGCTCTTCACAAGAGTGTGGTATCTCGAGGTGAAGGAGTGCTCTGTGATGTGATGGTTTTTCAGGCTACCTGGTAAAGCTTGTGTGTTAGTGTGTGAAATCTCACAGGTGGAGTGGGGACTGGATGTAGGTCACAGTGGAGGTGACTGAACCAGAATAAATCTGGTTGTGTGGTATCCCTAAACTTAAACTCCTTTACTTTCTGTTTATGTTCAAGAACCTGTAACTTTGATGTTTAAAGTTCAATATAATTTATGTTCTTGATCTGTATAAACTGTATTTTGTTATTACTGAGGTATTAAACTGGAACCTATTCTGAATCTTTCTAAATTAATCTTTCTTATCCTCATCACCTTTTATTCAAGATTTTGTAAAAACCCTTCATCGATTTTGTAAAAGATCCTGAGAACACTAATACGCAACTCTGATTTATAAAGCTTTGTGAAAAAGTTTTAAGAGGGAAATATTTTTTGAAAACTCAATTCACCCCCCCCCCCCCCTCCCCCGGCGCTTGAGTCGATGAAGCCAAAACAACAATTGACATCAGAGCTAAACTCTGAAGTTTGGCTTTACAGCTATAAGAGTATGGCTTCCAATGACTATCTAAATGAAGGGGCTTCCCTTGTACGCCCGCCTGCCTTCAATGGATCTGAGTATATCTATTGGAAGGAAATAATGGTAATCTTTCTTGAGGCAGCATGTGTTGACATATGGGATACAGTAGAGAATGGACCATTTGTCCCATCCACTGTAGATGCTAATGGTGCTCCAAGGAATAAGCCTAAAACTGAATGGAATGAGGTTGATAAGAAAAGAATTCAATATAATGCACATGCTAAGAATATTATAACATATGCTTTAAGCCGTGATGAGTTTTTCAGGGTTTCAAATTGCAAATCAGCAAAGGTGATGTGGGATACATTGCAAGTAACACATGAAGGAACCTCAGATGTCAAAAGAGCAAGAATGAACACCCTCACACATGAGTATGAGCTGTTTAGAATGAATCGAGGATAACCTATGACTGAAATGCAAAAGATATTCACACACATCGTAAATCAATTGGCTGGTCTTGGAAAAGCAATATCAAATGAGGATCAAGTTAACAAAGTAATGAGATGCTTGAGCAGAGAATGGCAACCTAAAGTCACTGCAATCTTAGAATCCAGTGATCTCTCATCAATGACCATTGCCACACTGTTTGGAAAATTGCAAGAACATGAATTGGAGTTGAACAGACTAAATGAGAGTGAAGAAACTGATAAAAGAAAGAAGGGATTGGCTCTGAAATCACAAGTCATAGAAGCAGAAGACAGTGATGATGATGATTCATCACAAGAAGCACAATCCGAAGAAGAGATGGGATTGCTAGTTAGAAAGTTCAAGAACTTCCTAAAGAAGAAAGGCAACTTCAAAAGAAAGCCATCCACTTTTCCAAAAAGAAACGTCAGCAAAGGTGACAACTCTTCCAACAACATCACATGCTTTGAATGTGGAAAGATTGGCTACATGAAGCTTAACTGTCCAAAGCTGCAAAAGAATGACAAAAGAGAGAAATTTGACTCAGAGGACAAGAAGTGGAGAAATCCAAGAAAGGCCTATAATGCTTGGGATGATAATGATCTAGATTCCATTGAAGAATCTGAATCTGAGGAGGCAAACTTGTGCTTGATGGCCAGAAATGACAGTGATTCAGAAAGTGAAGTAAGTTCTGATTATCAACCTTCTTATGACGAATTGCAAAATGCTTTTGAAGAACTTCATAAAGAATCCATTAGACTTGCTAGATTGCTAAATAAGTGTAAGAAAACCATCACATGCTTAGAGGAGAAAACTTCTATTTTAAACAAAGAGGTAGATCAATTAAAAACAGAAAATTGTGCTTTAAAAGAAAAACTAGCTACTGTTTTAGATGCACCTATATGTGATAAATGTCCTAAGTTGGAGAAACATATAAATCATTTGAATGGTGATCTATCTAGAATTACTGGTGATAAAGAAATCTGGAATGCATCTAGCTATACATTGACTAAAGAAGTTGAAAAATTGAAAAATGACTTAGCCAAGTTCACAAATGGTAGAGATAATTTGGATGCATTGTTAGGACAGCAAAAATGTGTTTATGATAAGACTGGAATAGGCTATAAACCTAAGATACATGCGAAATCTTTCAAGAAATTTTTTGCTGCACCTATGACATCAAACACACCATTTGTTAAATGTTATTTCTGTTCTAGAAAATGTCACACAGCTTCTACATGCCAATATAGAAAATCAGCATACAATAAATCTTAATATATATGGGTTCCTAAAGGAACTATTGCTGCAACTAACTCAAAAGGACCCAAACATATTTGGGTACCTACATCAAAAACATGATTCTGTTTTGTAGGTGTGTTGAAAAGCCAAGAATGTGAAATGGTATCTTGACAGTGGCTGTTCCAAGCACATGACTGGAGACAAAAGCAAGTTCATTTCCTTTACCCCTAAGTCAAGTGGTAGTGTTACCTATGGAGACAATAATAAAGGGAGATTACTTGGCATTGGCAACATTGGAAGTGACTCAACAACAATCATTGAGGATGTACTATATGTTGAGGGATTGAAACATAACCTGTTAAGTATCAGTCAACTATGTGACAAGGCTTCAAGGTAAAATTCAATTCCAATAGTTGCTTAATAGAAAATCAGCATGATGAAAATTTGAAATTAATTGGACATAGGACAGATAACATCTATATGCTTGATTTAGATAATATCTCTTCAAATACTGCATGCTGTCTTATTTCAAAAGAAGAAGAGAATTGGCTTTGGAATAGAAGAATTGCACACATTCACATGAACCAATTGAATAAACTGATTCGTAAAGATCTTGTAGTTGGCTTGCCTAAACTAAAATTTGTGAAAGATGGACTATGTAATGCATGTTAAAAAGGAAAGAAAGTTAAGGCGTCTTTTAAACCAAAGAACATTGTTTCAACAACTAGACCCTTGCAACTTTTACACATGGATTTATTTGGTCAATCTAGAACCAAAAGCTTTGGTGGTAATTCGTATGCATTGGTAATAGTAGATGATTACTCTAGATATACATGGACATATTTTCTATCTCATAAGAGTGATTCATTTGCTACATTTAAGATAATGGCAAAAATTGTGCAAAATGAAAAGGACATAAAAATTATTTCTATAAGAAGTGATCATAGGAGAGAATTTCAAAATGAAGTGTTTGAAAACTTTTGTGACAAGCATGGCATTCAACATAAATTTTCTACTCCTAGAACTCCACAACAAAATGGAGTAGTGGAAAGAAAGAATAGATCATTAGAGGAGATAGCAAGAACTATGTTGAACGACTCTAGCTTGCCAAAAAAAATTTGGGTAGATGCTGTCAATACGGCCTGTTATGTGCTAAATAGAGTCTTGATAAGACCAATCTTAAAGAAAACCCCTTATGAGCTTTACAAAGGAAGAAAACCAAATATAGCACATTTACATGTTTTCGGTTGCAAATGCTTTGTTATTAACAATGGAAAGAATAATCTTGGAAAATTTGATGCAAACGCTGATGAAGGAATTTTTCTAGGATTCTCTCTATCTAGTAAAGCATTTAGAATATATAATAAGAGAACACAAACTATTAAGGAATCTGTGCATGTGACATTTGATGAGTCTAACCCCAAAAGGTTGGGAAAGGATTGTGTTATTGGTGATCTTGTAGATTCAATTGAGAAAACTCTCCTAGAAGAGGAACATGACAATGAAGAAGATGAAAGCTTAAAGAACGAATCGCTGCAGCAGGAGCAAACAGAACAACAGCCTGACCTACAAAAAGAATGGAGGACTGTCAGAAATCATCCAATTGATAACATCATCGGTGAAATTACAAAGGGGGTAACTACTAGACAATCTCTTAGAAATGTTTGTAATCATATGGCATTCATGTCTCAAGTAGAACCTAAGAACATTGATGATGCTATAATTAATGAACATTGGATGATGGCTATGCAAGATGAGTTAAACCAGTTTGAAAGAAACCAAGTCTGGAAACTAGTGCCTAAACCCAAGAACTGCCAAGTAATAGGTACCAAATGGGTTTTTACGAATAAACTAGATGAAAATGATATAATTGTAAGAAACAAGGCTAGATTGGTAGCCAAAGGGTATAACCAAGAAGAAAGCATAGATTATGATGAAACACATGCACTAGTAGCAAGATTAGAAGCTATAAGAATGCTACTTGCTTATGCTTGCATAACAGGATTTAAATTGTATCAAATGGATGTTAAGAGTGCTTTCTTAAATGGATTTATACAAGAGGAAATGTATGTTGGTCAACCACCTGGTTTTGAGAATAATGAATTGCCTAACCATGTTTATAAACTGTCTAAAGCACTATATGGCTTAAAGCAAGCTCCTAGAGCTTGGTATGAAAGGTTAAGTAATTTTCTCATTGAAAAAGGATTTAAAAGAGGTAAAGTTGACACAACTTTGAACACTAAGAAAAAGGCACACAACATTTTACTTGTACAAATATATGTGGATGATATAATTTTTGGTGCTACTAATGAGCAGTTGTGCAATGAGTTTGCAAGTCTTATGCAGAGTGAGTTTGAAATGTCAATGATGGGTGAGCTGAACTTTTTCCTTGGACTGCAAATAAAGCAAACTGAAAATGGAATCTTTGTTAGCCAAACCAAGTACTGCAATGAGTTAATCAAGAAGTTTGGCATGGAAAAAGCTAAGGAGATGGATACTCCAATGAGTACCTCATGTTATCAGGACAAGGATAAGCAAGGTAAACCTGTTGATGTTTCTAAGTTCAGAGGTATGACAGGCTCATTACTTTATCTTACTGCTAGAAGGCCAGATATCATGTTTAGTGCATGCCTGTGTGCTAGGTATCAAGCAAATCCAAAAGAATCACACTTAACAACAGTTAAAAGGATAATTAAGTATCTGTTAGGAACAAAAGACATGGGATTATGGTATCCCAAAGGAGCTACATGTACTTTAATTAGCTATTCGGACTCTAATTTTGCTGGTTGTAAACTAGACAGAAAGAGTACTAGTGGAATTTGCCATTTACTAGGAAACTCATTAGTATCATGGTTCAGTAAGAAACAATCTAGTGTGGCTTTATCCACTGCAAAGGCTGAATATGTAGCAGCTGGTAGCTGTTGTGCACAGGTTTTATGGATGAAACGACAATTAGTTGATTATGGTGTGCAACTAAACCAAGTTCCTATTAGATGTGACAATACGAGTGCAATTAACCTAACTATGAATCCTATAATGCACTCTAGAACTAAACACATAGAAATCAGACATCATTTCATTAGAGACCATATTCAAAGTAGAGAAATTGAGATTGAATATGTTGATACAACTAAAAAACTTGCCGATATCTTTACCAAGCCCTTGAACAAGGAAAGCCTTTTTTTTTTCATTAGAATAAAGTTGAGCATAATCGATCAATCCTATATCTAATCTCTAAAAAAACTGATTATATGACTGTATCTTTGTGTAAGTATGCTCTGATTCTTGTATGATTTGATTTGGAATATCTATGAATGATCAGAAGAGAGCTTTGGAACATCTATGCGAGTTGGACACATCTTTTTGATTTGCCCCTGCACCTATCCCTCTATCACGAACAATTTTATATGCTAAGTTTGAATGTTTAAATGCTTACCTTCTCTATTGCTTTAAATGTTTCTTTTCTTTATCTTTTTGATGATGCCAAAAGGGGGAGAAAAGGTATGATATAGAGAAAGGGGGTAATAACAAATTATACATGAAGAAAAAGTATGATATAGAGAAAACGAATTATACATGCATATGTTGAGGGGGAGCTTAAAAGCTTACATGATTAATGGGGAGTAAATCAAATTCTTATATGATAATGTTTTTTTACTCTGATATTCTTCTGCTCTAACTGCTTTGATACCATGATATAAATCTATCAAAAACAGTTAGCGTCTGCTACACTTATACTCTGATCATATAATTTGTCAAAAGGTTTGTCATAATCAAAAAGGGGGAGATTGTTAAACTCAATGACTTAGAGATTTTGATATATAACAAATACAACTTAATGTGTATGCAAGTGTTTTTAGTGTCAAATTGTAAAGACAGGTATCAAGCAATATTCAACAAGTTCAGTGAGCAATCAAAGGAGAATATTCAAGGACGAACTTGGAGGAATCAAAGAGCAAGGACGAAGATCAAGGAATCATCAAGACAAGAGCTTAATGAAGAAATTAGTGTTAAGTCTTAGATGATTTGTAAGAGATGAAATCTCTTATTCACAAATAAGCTCAATTTGAAAAGATGCATGAAAGAAAATCATTTTTCATAACCTGCATTAAAAGGAATAAGTTTTCGTAAATGAAAATGATTTTTAAATAATATTTCAAAGCGCTCGTCCAACACTGGAAATAGTAAAAACTGGCGTCCACTAAAGTGATTGTGGACGTGCGCACGTCCACTAAAGTGACACAAGCGCACGTCCACTGAAGTAATAAAAGCTCGTCCACACAAGTCTTTGGACTTGCTAAGATCTTAATGAGAAGCTCCATCCACTGACATGGCATATGGAGCTCGTCTACTAGTTGGAGCACGTCTAATTACTTTGTGTTAGTACTCCCGTCTGCTGACGTGGCAAATGGACGCGACTATTTTTTTTCAAGATGGACTCGGCTATTTTTTCCAAATGGACGCGGCTATTTTCTTCAAATGGATGCGGCTATTTTTCCAAATGGACTCGGTTATTTTATGGACGCGAATTCTACAAGAACAATCAGAATCTTATTTCAAGAACGAGAATCAAGAAAACAGATTCTGTTAATCAGTTCCAAATCTGTTTTGATTGATCCCAACGACTATAACTTGTTTTCTATATAATGAGGGATCAAAGGAACACTTAAGTAACATATAAGAATATCATAATATATCACAGTTTTACGAAATCGTTTTGAGAAATCAATTTTGAAAATCATTCATCAAACTTATTGAGCTTACTGTGAAAAGAGTGTTTCAATACTCATAAGTGGTTCAATTTGTTTATCTGACTACTAAGAGTTAGGAATCAACTTTTGTTTTTACTTTTGATTGTAAAGAGAGAGGGAGTCTCTCTGAGTGATTAGGGTGAGGTATCCCTAAGTTGAACATTGAGGCTCTTCACAAGAGTGTGGTATCCCAAGGTGAAGGACTGCTCTGTGGTGTGAAGGTTTTTCAAGCTACCTGGTAAAGCTTTTATGTTAGTGTGTGAAATCCCACAGGTGGAGTGGGGACTGGATGTAGGTCACAATGGAGGTGGCTGAACCAGGATAAATCTGGTTGTGTGGTATCCCTAAACTCAAACTCCTTTACTTTTTGTTTATGTTCAAGAACCTGCAACTTTGATATTTAAAGTTCAATATAATTTCTGTTCTTCATCTGTATAAACTGTATTTTGTTATTACTGAGTTATTAAACCCGAACCTATTCTGAATCTTTCTGAATTAATCTTTCTTATCCTCATCACCTTCTATTCAAGATTTTGTAAAAACCCTTCATCGATTTTGTAAAAGATCCTGAGAACACCAATCCGCAACTCTGATTTATAAAGCTTTGTGAAAAAGTTTTAAGAGGGAAATATTTTTTGGAAACTCAAGTCACCACCACCCCCCCCCCCCCTTCTTGAGTCGTTGAAGCCAAAACAACAGGCTCGGTTTCCGACTCGATTAATCATCCAGACGCGATTCCGAGTACATGTTTGTGATCGTGGCAACGACATCTTCACAACCCTGCCTTTCTTTTCTTCTCTAGTGAAAGTAATCCTTACCCTTTTTATGTCGAAATGCCGTCGGTGACGGTACTCAGCTTATCTTTCGCTTCAGTTATCAGTTTTTAATTCTGACTTCATATTAGGGTTCCTTGTAATGTACGCTTCATAATGTACTATTTAGGTAAATTTTCGGAAGCCTAGGGACCCTAGGAGTGTGGTAGGAAAAATTGATAAGAAGAGGGTAGTGCTCGTTTCGTCCTCTCGGTTTTAGTTACGACATCTCAGGTAGGGGAAAGAAGCCATCTAATGTCGGAAATGGTGAAGTGACATTTATTTCAATAATGGCGTAGGGCGACCTAAACCCTACTAAGGGGCAAGTAACGGACAATATCAATATCATATTGGAGACTACTTAGTGGTACCAATGATGATATTGAAATTGTAGGTTTGTCGTCGATAGGTTAAAAATATTGTATTTGAGGTTGCATGGTTTGTCTGCTTGACTGTTCATGATGTGTTGTTGATATATATTGGATTTCCTGGAATGATTGTGATTATTTAGTTATTTATATATTATATTAATATGTGGAGAAGATTAGAAATGATGACATGTTGGATGATCATTTTGTGCTTAGAAAATTCTAAGTGTTGATACATGATATCTCATGGCATTGTATGTGGGGTGTGACACCCTCTACCCCTCATATTAATATAAAACATTTACTTAAAAGAGGTAATATAAAAACAGGCATTTATTTCATTAAAATAAAAACTGGGTAAGAGATACCGCATTGTAACATCTCAACGCGGAAAGAAACATAGTTTAAAAAAGATAAAACATAACCATAAACTTAAACATAACATAAACATAACCCAACCTCGATGTCACATACAGAGCTGGTATAACCGTTTCGGAATAAAATCCTCAGAATACAACTGAAACTAAAACTAACAACAAACTAACAAATGTAAAGCTAAGCATCCTAACTAGAGTCGCGGCTCCTCAGAGTCACTCCTCCACTGGCTACTCACCGTCCTCTACATAAGGAAATACATGCCAACAAAAGAAACATAGAAAACAGGGAGTAATAAAACATGTAATCATATCTGCATGGAAGTAGTCAGCAAGATGAACGTATAATGGCATAGCAATACGCAATGCATAACATCAACATATAAATGATCATGTCAACATATCATCTCAACCAACATATGCTATGCAGTGCAACACTACTCCGGTAATCCATTATGCATGTGGATCCAAACTCTCTCAGGAAGGCAACTTCGGGGTTACATACCCACATTGGCCATAACAGCACCAACACCAGCAGTCCACCAAACCATGGGTGAACGCCTGGGATAGCCAACGCACCATAACGAGGATGCGCCACCGCGGAAGTGCATGGTCCACCAAACCTTGGGTGAACCACCGAGACTTGGCCAAATCATCATACTCTAGGACGACCTCCCCTATGTTGATCTTACCCCACAAACAACTTCAACGTATGCATACATGAGCACAACTACAGACAAGGCAACTCCTTTGCTTGGGCCAATAAGCACCCAAGACTTATCACCATTATCAACAACATCAACACCCTGACTCTTACGAGTCAAGACCCTCTTGGCCAAAAAGCACCAAGGTTCAACTCATCAACACCTCAACCAAAAAGCATCGAGGCCACTTTGGCCAAAAAGCACCAAAGCCTATCAACGTGCGGCAACCCAATGGGTACCGGCGTAACCAACTTATTATCCTTATTTCATCTTAATTAGTCTTTCATTAAGTTATCTAACTCTTTTTTGTTCAATTGGTGTGTTATTACATAATTGGGGAAATTTGGGGTGAAACACCCCTTAAGTCCTTTAATCCCAGATTCTGACCAACAGGGGGAGCACAGGGGTGATCACCCCAGCAGGGTTGTGCTGCCACTTAAGTGGAGCACGGTCGTGCTCAATGTCATGTACGACCGTGCTCAATGTGCGGCCATCTTCTAGAATTCAACTGAGAGTACGGGCATGCTCCCTGTTTAGCAAGGCCGTGCTCCTAGGCCAGCCGTACTGTTTTGGGCAGATTCAACTTATGTTCTTGGAGCCAAAACTCCCTAACACTCTTAAATCATATCATAGGGTCCTTTGACTAATCCAGTTGGCATCAAACCTCACCCCTCACTAACAGTTCATGTCTTATGAAATATTGGGCAATTAATCCCTAAATTCTTATGTTAATTAAGAGTCATAATCATTCAATTAGGGTCCTATTAACTGTTTCAACATCAACACTCTGTCAATCAACATCATCAATAACAATAGCCAACAACATTCTCATCACATCCTCATTAATAAACCAATGGCATTCACCATATCAATATTCATCAATATACACTGTTTGGCAGATAAAATCTTACAAATCTAACAACTATAAGAAAGAGGCATACTAACTAACAATTATAGAAATTAATCCATACAACCAAACAGAATATGGCAATCACAACAATTTAGGCATAATCATTGATAACCTCTAACATTCATAACAGATAATCAAACAACGGGGTCATGGTAAACCCTCATCATACGCTACCCCCTTGCCTAATGAATACACGATTCTTCTCCCCATACCTGGTATGAAGAATCCCGTTAACTAATGTAGATCACCAACTGGTTCCCTCGAGCGGCTCGATGAACAATCCCCAAGTCTTGGCTAACACGAAAAGGTTAACCAATTAGTACCCAAATCAAGAACAAGAAAAGGGAAACTAAAAGGGAAGAACTATTACCTTACTACGATTGGCACTGACTAACTAGACGTTCCCACAAGTCTCCAAAGCTCCAACAATGCAATAGGTTTAGAGAAAATAGGGAAGAAAGGGTCCGCTGCCGCACTAAGGTTTCTATTTGTGCCAAAATAAGGTTTATGATAAAACCCTCGGTTATTGTTCTCTTTTCAAAGGCACATACCTGAGCACGGTCGTGCTCCTCCTTGAGCACGACCTTGCTCAACTTAGCGCCTACGAGGCACGGTTTGCCTTTGAGCACGGGAGTGCTCATGGTTGAGCATAGGTGTGCTCAACTTAGCGTCAGCGAGACGCTCTAGTCCAAAGAGCACAGTCGTGCTCTCCCTTAAGCACGGTCGTGCTTGTGACTCAGATAGTCACAAGACAGAAGCCTAATAAAGGGATTTTGCATCTAAAACCCCACTTAGCCCATTCTAAAACTTCCTAACAAACAAGGCACACACAAAAGCACTTAACGAAAAATAGGGTGTTACAACTCCACCCCCCTTATAAAAGTTTCATCCTCAAAATTTATACTCACCTCGATTGAAAAGGTGCTGATACAACTCCATTATCTTGCTTTCCAGCTCCCTCATAGCTCTTTCCTCAGTAGCCCCACTCCAAACAACTTTGACCAAGGGAATCTCCTTGCCTCTTAGCTGCTTCACCCTCTTATCCTCGACTCGAAGGGGTAGTACCTTAAAAGTCAAGTTCTCTTTTAACTATATGGTATCGGGTACTATCACGTGACTAGGGTCATGTATGTACTTTGAGTTGAGACACATGAAAGACACTATGTAGATTGGACAGTAACAGTGGTAAAGCTATTTAGTAGGCGACTTCACCGACTCTTTTCAAAACTTGATAAGGAGTAATGAATCTAGGAGTAAGTTTTCTTGCTTTCATTACTCTACCATCCCCAGTTGTCGTGGTAGCTCTCAAGAATACATGGTCACCTTCCTGGAATTCGAGCGCCTTCCTCCTTTTGTCATGGTAGCTCTTTTGCCTACTTTGTGCCACTTTCATCTTCTCCTGGACCATCCTCACTTTTTCTGTGGTTTCTTGCACTATCTCAGGTCCTAGCACCACATTGTCACCAGGTTCACTCCAACACAAGGGTGTCCTACATCTCCTCCCATAAACAGCTTCATAACGTGACATCCCAATACTAGAATGGAAACTATTGTTGTAGGTAAATTCTATCAGGGGTAAAAACTTGTCCCAACTACCCGAATGTTCTAGCACACAAGCTCTAAGCAAGTCCTTTAAGGACTGGATGGTTCTCTTAGACTGACCATCAGTCTGTGGGTGATAAGCTGAACTTAGCCTAATCTTGGTTCCTAAAGCCTCTTGTAAATTGTTCCAAAACCTAGAGGTAAACCTCTGGTCTCTATCTGACACTATGCTAGAAGGTACATCATGTAGTCTAACTATCTCTCTGATGTACAGCTGGACCAACTTTTCCAAAGGGTATTCCATGTTCATAGGGATGAAATGGGCAAACTTAGTCAGTCTATCCATAACAACCCATATAGCCACAAAACCTGCTGGAGTCCTAGGGAGTCCAGACACAAAATCCATAAAGATACTATCCTACTTCCATTCTGGGATACTTAACGGCTACAACTTACCTGACGGCTTCTAGTGTTCTATCTTAGCCTTTTGGCACACTAAACAAGCGTACACAAACTCAGCCACATCTTTCTTCATCCTAGGCCACCAAAACATACGCGTAAGATCCTGATTCATCTTGGTGGCACTTGGGTGCACACTCAGTCCACTCCTATGTCCTTCTTCAAGGATCAACTTCCTAAGCTCAGGAACATCCAGTATACAGACTCTATTTTTAAACCTCAAAACTCCATCACTTCCTTCCTTAAAGCTAAGGTTTCTACCCTGAGCGAGCAACTCTCGTTGGTCTAAGAGAAAATGATCTATCTTCTGACCCTCTCTAACTTGATCCATCAAACTATTGGTAACCTTTAAGGTTCCAAGCCTAATTCTCTTAGGGGTAACTTCCCAATCTAAACTTGGGTCTCTAAATTCCTCAATCAAATCCATCTCCCCAACAATCAAAGCGGAGATGTGCAAGGTTTTCCTACTTAAGGCATCTGCCACCACATTGGACTTTCCTGGGTGGTAGGTGTTGAAGACGAAATCTAGGCAAGTATACCTAGTCGTACAAGTAATACGGTGGTGAGACTAATATCGTTCCCACGAGGATCAGTTGCCAATTACCAATTCACAAATCAACAACTATCTAGACTAAACTATGGTATGAAGAGAAATCAAAACATAAAATAAAGCAATAAAAGCAGAAAAGTATTTTTTTGTCTTTTTGAGGAATTTTATCAAACACTTGGAATGCGAAAAAGGGTGTTGGGACTAGACTTCACTAAACCTTAGTCTCATGCAATACCAAGAACACCAATCTTGTTTATGCTTCAAATATCAAAATCAATCCACAAAATTACTCAAGCCCTAATTCCTTAGATGACAAGAGCCTAAATCCCCTAATAGACCCTAATTCCTTAGGTGGCCTGATTAGTGAATTTGCATTAAGAAAAGGGATTACACGATTACTAGCAAACCAAAATCCATTCTTAGATGCAAGGTTTACTAGGTGATTAATTCCAGATCAAGAATTGATAAGAACGTCCCCATTGCAAATCAAATCTCATAATCGATTCATGGATGGCCAAACCACAAAAGGCATTAAGTGAAGGAATTAAACACTAATAGAGAAACATAATCATGGATTAATAAATCAAAGCAATTACGTTATATTCAGTTTCTCTACATCTAATCCCAACAAAAAGGGATTTAGATACTCATGATAAAGGAAATTACAAAGGAGAAAGAGAGAAGAGATGAAGAAAACTCATGACAAATCCTGCAATCTTCTTCCAATCCAGTCTTCTTCGAGTCCAAGAGCAGAGAGAACACGCCCCTTTTTGCTTCCCAAGAGTCTCCCTAGGGTAAAAGTGTTCCTAGGTTAAAAATCCTCTTTTTTTTCTGTTCGTGTCTCTGGTTCAAAATTCCTCTACATAATGCACATGATCAGCACTTTATTTTTGGTTGGAGATAAAAATTATATCTTTAATTTGATGAACAGGTAAAAATCATATCAAGCATGATCTTATCCATCAATTATGCTCTGTGTCAATCTTTGAATTCTATTCCATTTAAAATCTTGTGGGCCCCACTTCCCAATTCTTAAATCATGCTCTCACACTTCCACAATTCAATCAAGCTTGTAAATTTTCTCTTTAATAGGATGTGGTCCCTTGATTTAATTATCAATTTACCTTTCAAATCCCATACTTCACGTTGCTGGCCCTTTCCAAATTTGCTTTATGCCAATTGCCAACTTCTTCAATCAATTTTATTCTTGTGGGCCGTGATACTAATTGCTCTTTCAATCATATTAAATTCATGCTGCAATCTTATCAATTACCAACTTATGTATCTTCATTAGCATTAATTGGCAGGCAACCACATGGAGTCTTTGACCAAGTCCATAGCATTGACAAAGTACAAAATCCAATTGAACAAAGTCCTGTGCACGCCCTTCTCGTTTTATGGCAACTAACGTGAAAATGCACCCGAGTATGAAAATGCATGCAAAAATGTACATGAATCATGATGTGAAATCACACTATCAAATCACCCCAAGCTTGTTCATTTGCTTGTCCTCAAGCAATCACTAAGGCCAGAAGAGATAAATGATCAGAACATGGATAGTGAACCAAGAACCTGAGTAACTAATCCAAGTAACAGGCATTTCAAATAATTCAGCGAGAGACAATCAATTCAAGTCCAATTAGAAGTTTAGGTCTCCTAGACTCATATTCTCACTGATTCGGGCACTCGTTCTCACTTCACTCAAGTGTTTAAGGATATATATATATGACAATTCGCCCAATTTCCTCAAGGAATGAATTCTACCATAAGCTTGACTATCAACTAGATCTCTACTTTATTAATGAAAACACCTAAGAATCAAGAGGTCTTTTACTTTGGTTGTAACGGGGCCATGGGATTAATCGTTAGGTGGGGAAATCAAGAAAAGGGAATTTCAAGAAGGCTAAGTAAAATATCAAGCATTGCAAAGCATGACACCTTCTAAAATACCTTTTTGGGTTTTGGTTCATTTTTCCACACCTTTCTTTCTTTGTTTTTATTTTATTTCTCACTTCTTTTTGTCATCCCCTTCTCTATACATTTTATGTTCTTTTTCTTTTTCTCTTTTTTTTTCTTTTGACGAAGGAGGGATTTTCAATTCAAGAGAAATAATATTTTTCTAACTTTCTCATCCCATACTTTTTCAACTACCTTTTTACCCTTTTTGTAATACTTTAGAAGGTTTCCTATCAAGCATCATTCATCAAAGTAATTCAAGTTACCAAGAAAAGTATTTTATTCTTTCAGGCTCAAAATTGGGCAACTAAGGGGTAACATTTAGTCATTCAAAGCTCAGAAGGACGGAAAAATACCTAGTGCCTCAATGATTTTCAAAAATGTTTTCAATAATTTTTAAGCTTCAAAACGGTTTCGTGTCAAGTTCTAGAGAATACAATCCAAGAGGAATAACACTCTATCACAAAGAATGGGGTAGATTTAGTGAGTACCCCTTTTTGGCTCAAAATGAGCATTTAGTAGTTCTTAAATCAATGAGAAACACAAATCTACGGAACCACATGCTAATTATCAACTATTAAAGATCATCTCAAGAATTTTTTTATTTGTAGCCTTATCACAAGAATAAAAAATTGGGTTCAACAATTCACCATCTCAATTTATTTGGCACTAAGTTTTCACAATTGGATGCATAATCTAAGTAAGGGGCAATGGAATCATATGATCATGCAACACTAAGCCTATATGAATGCAACATGCAAAATGCAAAAGTATGCAAAAGTACCCTTACCCCAAGCTTAAAAACTTACATTGTCCCCAATGTAAACAATCAAGTCGGAGAGAGGAGAAAAATGGAACACTCACCGAGGCGGTAGCGGGTGCTGGCTCACATGCCTAGTCAGAGGGATTGCATGAAAATTGGGTCACGGCAGTGATGCTCTTCACGGGCAGGCCGTGATCAATTCCGGTCCATAGGAGTTACCTGTCACGGTCGTGACCTCCATCACGGCTAGGCCGTGATGCTCTCTGATCTTCAGGGACATCTCATCACGCCCGTGATGGATATCACGGCTGGGCTGTGATCCTTTCTGGTCTTAAGCTCATCACGGCCGTGACCAGTGTCACGGCCTGGGCATGATGGTTGCTGACTTTGTTTCTCCCTGCCCTTTTGCTCTCCTTTCTTCTTGCCCTGAAAACACTTAACACATCTATTAATCTATGATCTTATTACTCTTGATCTTCTCAAATTATTCAAGAGTCAAATTCAAAAACGAAAAGAAAAGGGAAAGAGAACTTGGGTTGCCTCCCAATAAGTGTTTCTTTAACGTCACTAGCTTGACAGGCCTATGATCTTAAGGATCACGAAGGCGCATAGCTGTGGTCAATCCCACCCGGATCCCATATCATGTGGTAGAAAGATCAAGAGATGCTCAATATGTAAGGGCATCCTCCCGGATCCCATAGCTTGTGGAGTGGCGATTGCAGAAGCAAGATGAGTCTAACCTCAATTTCTCCTAGCAAATGTGTGAAAACTCCATTGACCTCTTTAATAACGAACTCACTTCCTCCCTGGTCAAATGGTATTTTCACCAGGAAATTTAACAGACAAGTGGAAGGGACTAACTTTGCAGTGTCCACACATGCATGTAAGCCAACATATTGATCTAATGCAGCAATTTCAGATTTCTCAGCAAGCATGGTGGAGTGACTGTCTTCCAATTGACTTGCCTCCTCACTTGTTCTTTCCCAAGGATTAGTGGAAGGTAATTCCTCTTCTTGTGGTTCGTCTACCACCACCACTTCATCTCCATTTTGATCCATTCCCACAACCATATTTTTCTCACATTCTGCTTCACGTGGCTCTTCGGGAATCACTTGTAAACATGGTGGTGGTGGTGGTAAATACGAACAAAGGGTTTCCCATTCCTCCTTGGAGAATATATATACAAGCCTACCCGTCATACAATCAACTTGTGCTGGAATATAATGATCTCCCAAATCTATGTCGTCTCCCAAACACCAGTTGTTCTCCAAAGTGTGACGTGAGGCTTCCTCATCAGATGGATAAAATGAGTAGTCCATGAATTGCATCCACCTTCACAAACAAGACTCAAAATAAAAAATCAAATATATACAAATCAACAAATTCACAAATCAACAACTATCTAGACTAAACTATGGTATGAAGAGAAATCAAAACATAAAATAAAGCAATAAAAGCAGTAAAGTATTTTTTGGTCTTTTGGGGGAATTTTATCAAACACTTGGAATGCGAAAAAGGGTGTTGGGACTAGACTTCACTAAACCTTAGTCTCATGCAATACCAAGAACACCAATCCAGTTTATGCTTCAAATATCAAAATCAATCCACAAATTTACTCAAGCCCTAATTCCTTAGATGACAAGAGCCTAAATCCCCTGATAGACCCTAATTCCTTAGGTGACCTGATTAGTGAATTTGCATTAAGAAAAGGGATTACACGATTACTAGCAAACCAAAATCCATTCTTAGATGCAAGGTTTACTAGGTGATTAATTCCAGATCAAGAATTGATAAGAACGTCCCCATTGCAAATCAAATCTCAGAATCGATTCATGGATGGCCAAACCACAAAAGGCATTAAGCGAAGGAATTAAACACTAATAGAGAAACATAAACATGGATTAATAAATCAAAGCAATTACATGATATTCAGTTTCGCTACATCTAATCCCAACAAAAAGGGATTTAGCTACTCATGATAAAGGAAATTACAAAGGAGAAAGAGAGAAGAGATGAAGAAAACTCATGACGAATCCTCCAATCTTCTTCCAGTCCAAGAGTAGAGAGAACACGCCCCTTTTTACTTCCCAAGAGTCTCCCTAGGGTAAAAGTGCTCCTAGGTTAAAAATCCTCTTTTTTTCTGTCTGTGTCTCTGGTTCAAAATTCCACTATATAATGCACAGGATCAGCACTTTATTTTTTGTTGGAGATAAAAATTATATCTTTAATTTGATGAATAGGTAAAAATCATATCAAGCATGATCTTATCCATCAATTATGCTCTGTGTCAATCTTTGAATTCTATTCCATTTAAAATCTTGTGGGCCCCACTTCCCAATTCTTAAGTCACGCTCTCACACTTCCACAATTCAATCAAGCTTATAAATTTTCACTTTAATAGGATGTGGTCCCTTGCTTTAATTATCAATTTACCTTTCAAATCCCATACTTCACGTTACTGGCCCTTTCCAAATTTGCTTTATGCCAATTGCCAGCTTCTTCAATCAATTTTGTTCTTGTGGGCCGTGATACTAATTGCTCTTTCAATCAGATTAAATTCATGCTGCAATCTTATCAATTACCAACTTATGTATCTTCATTAGAATTAATTGGAAGACAACCACATGGAGTCTTTGACCAAGTCCATAGCGTTGACAAAGTACAAAATCCAATTGAACAAAGTCCTGTGCATGCCCTTCTCGTTTTATGGCAACTAACGTGATTTGGGATTCTCGCTGGGCGAGACTTCGAAATTCTATTTTTTCTTATTTTATTCAATTCTCCAAGTTTCTTGAGTCATGCTCATTCTTCATGCAAATTCTAAATTAACTGGACTTGAGAATTTTAATCATTAATTCCTGCAAAACAATACCACAAAACCGCCTTACTCGTTCCAAGGTAAAAACTAACAAAAATCAAATTAAATATGCCTAAACTATATGAAAATGCATGCAAAAATGTACATGAATCATGATGTGAAATCACACTATCAGTAGGTTAGATCAAACTCATAATCGTTTAAAAACTCCATCCACCTACGCTGCCTCATATTCAACTCCTTCTGACCAAAGAGTTACTTCTAACTCTTATGATCACTAAAGACTTCAAACTTCGCTCCATGAAAGTAATGCCTCCAAATCTTTAAGGCAAACACCACAGCTCCTAATTCTAGGTCATGGGTAGGATAGTTCTTCTCATGAGTTTTCAACTTCCTAGAAGCATAAACCACTTCCTTACCATTCTGCATCAACACACCACCTAAACCTTGCTTCGATGCATCACAATACACTACGAAAGGTTCTCTAGGATCTGGTAAAACTAACACTAGTGATGATGCCAACCTATCCTTAAGAGTTTGGAAACTCTCGTCACACTTAGAGTCCCACACAAACTGTTGTCCCTTCTTGGTGAGACGGGTTAAGGGTAAAGCTAACTAAGAGAAACCTTCTATAAACCTCCTATAGTACCCTGCTAAACCCAAGAAACTTTTAATCTCGATTACTAACTTCGGCTCTTCCCATTGGAGCACCGTCTCTACCTTTAGCAGGGTCCACGACTATCCCACCTTTAGAGATGACGTGTCCTAGGAAACTCACCTCCCCTAACCAAAACTCACACTTAGACAACTTAGCATACAACTGCTTCTCCTTAAAGGTCTGCAAGACAACCCTCAGGTGTTCCTTATGTTCCTCCTTGGTCTTGGAGTACACTAAGATGTCATCTATAAAAACCACCACAAACTTATCCAAGTAAGGGTGAAAGGTCTTGTTCATGTAATCCATGAACACAGCTAGATCATTGGTCACAGCTATAACACCCTTCTTGAGCGTTACATTGTATGTGACATTTTAAGGCCGAAAAATAGGTTGATTAAAATTGGCTATAAAAGAATGGGGTAGTTTTCCCCCTTTTTCTTAAGTCATAAATGTAACTACTTTGATTTAAAGGAATGGATAATAAAATATTCCATTATCATAATTAAGGTCTTGTGTTCGAAAATCATTTACATAATACCCAACCGACTCATAACCAGAAAGCATAGAAATGTACACTAACACTACATAAAGATATGGAGACGTAGCTCCTAAAATATAAGATACTTGGAGTCGCAGGTCCATAAACGTTGCCATTAACTCCCAGACATCCCAAGCTTGCCAAACTACAATAGAAAAGACAATCCTCTCCCTCCATTGTGAGAAGAATGAAACCAACTGACGAGACCTAGTGGAAACTCTATTTGAGTCCACTGCCGGTGTCGTCACAGAAGACACTACTAGAGTCACTACAGAAGTAACTCTCAGACTAAGCCATTTCCCTTTCTAAGGAAAATCCATAACTTACAACTATTGACTATCATGCCTATCTCAAGAAAGGAAAGGTTAGGCATAACTGAAACCCTAATACCATCATCTTGAACCCTCTGAAATATGGAAGTCGTCCACTAGAAATTCTACCATAACGTTCGCATGCTCGAACCTCGACCTCTATGATGAATCATTCAAGCGTCATCTTGACGTCTCAATCTTCTCAATAGAATACAGAAAGCACATAGCCAACCAACATAGGCAAAATAAAATAAGGAGGTGAGATTCCATTTATCTTACACATAAGGCAGACATGCAGTGGTACGACTCACAGGTACATAATACAACAATACTATATTTCTTTTATCTCCCATTTTAATTCTGCAACTCAAAACTCCAAGAATATTCTATACCAAACTTGGCAGGAAGCTTATCAAGCATACCAGACACGATTTTCCCAACGGAGGACAGGAATAGGGAGAAACTGATTGAAACTGTATAGTCCCATTCCTACACAACCTCAAGGAATATCCAATTCTAACATCGGAGCTAATTTGATATTTTGGAAAGAAATGGTCCGTATAGGTTTCACATCCGCCCACCTCAAGCACCATTGTGGCTTTCATGTTACGCACACAAGGCTTAAATCATATTGTACATACAATCATAATCACATGTGATCTCAAACTCTCTGTAACACATCAGGCTCTTTATGAAACCTCTAGAATCGAAACTCGACTTCCTGGGTACAACGGCCTCACCGAACATAGTATCAACTATGTTTCTGGGTAAAATTGCTGGAATACATCCAATTGGTCTATCCAAAGGATAACCTCGTGATTCCACCAGAATCCACTTGCTGCCAATCTCTGACGGACGATATTCTCGTTTACAAATCATCGGCCCTTCACCGATCCACAGTTGTCAAACAGACTTGTCATGTTTGTGTAAAGATGTTTTAAGGCACTTTCTTACAAGTCCTAACACATTATGAAATTGGATCGATAGTCCAATCATTTATTTCTTTACACTTTTCTAATAAAGCCTATCTCTTGGCTTCCAAGAAATCAAATAAATCTTAGTCAATTATGGAGGAATGGATAATAAATTTTCCACACTTTACGACAAATGGTCTTGCTTCACCATAAGTCATAAATCATTAAGTTCATATTTTCACTAAGTCATTCATGACTTAGGTTTTGCTCTTGAATGTAAATATTAGTCTTTGAAGACAAAAATCCTCTTTTGTCTTAAAACCAAAAATTTGGTTAAAACCAAACTCTTTTGAAATCAGATTCCATTAAAGTAAAAAAGCACTAAATTCCTCAAAACAGTTTCTTGAAAAACATCGAAACTCTTAAAATACAGTTTCAACCGCTTTTTACTGTATTTTAACTTCAATTCCATATTTTCACAAACATAATCATTTTTATCAAATTATTTACTTTCCAAAGTTACCATACTTATGTTATAGTATTAAAATACTAATTTGAAACTCTACATCATTGTTTTCTAAAAAATCTTTAAAAACGTTTGACGACGATTTCGCCGCTTTTTACTGGTTTTAGGCCCAAAAGCCATACTTTTGAAAATATGGTTCTTCACCTCAAATCTATTAATAACCTAGGTTATAATACTCATTTTGATATGTTAAAACACTGATTTTAAAGTTTCCATTCCATATATACGAAATTCCTAAAAATTTGACTGAACATCGTTAAGTTTATAAATCGCATAAATCCGTTTTCAACGATTTTAAATCCTATTGATCCAAAACTCATTTTGGAGTTTTAGAACACTTAGTTAGGCATCGAAAACAGTACCTAACTGTCCAATTAAACATATTTTCTAAAATTACAGTTTAGTCCCTAAACTTTCATTATTTGTAAAAAGGTCCTTACTTAAAACCTCATAACTTTTTATGTACAACTTATAATCTCACCAAACCAACTTCTTTCGAGATGATTTTAAGTTTCCAAAAAATTTCCAAAAATTTTTATTTTTGGTTCTCATATTTTTCAATATTTGCAAATAAGTCCTTAACTATTAAAAAGCTCATAACTTTTTATATATAAATCCAAATAACGTCAAACCAATTTCTTTAATCTTCTATTACCAAGGGCTACAATCCCAACATATAAGAATATAGTTTTCAGAACATTCCCTGTAAATCTCAGTATTTGCAATTTAGTCCTTTTATCTTCAATAGTTCATAGCTTTCAGTATACTTAACCAATTCACTTCTAACCAATTTCTATATTCTTACATACCCATTCAATCTCTATAAAGATTATTTAGTCAAATTAAATCAATGAGGAACAACCTCATACAGCTATGGCCGAATGGCCTTCCTATAAGCATGTTGGGCAATTTCTTTTATATCAAGCCAAACAAACAACAATCAAGGTTCCAACTTATGATCATTGGAACCAAAACAAATATATGGTATATCATACCACAATCACAAGCATCAAATCAATTCCTCCACGAGACAACATTAAAATACTTTAAACCACATACATATCTACATTAAGGTAGGATAGTAGTAATCTCCCCGCTTACCTCTTGTAGATCACTTGAAACTCAAATGAGAAGGATGTTTTTCACCTAAATCACAAGGTTTTGAACCCACAAAACCTAGCCATGAACAACCTGAAATAACCAAAGTTAACACAAGAATGGGGGTTAAATTGTCATGTTTACCAACTTTTTCAAGGTTACTTAAAAAGATTTTCGTAGGCACAACAAGCAGAACTTAGATTAAGGAAAATCAGACGAGTGATACGTCTAATATTCAGAAAGAATATGCAAGCAAACAGAGAAGAGTAAAACAGAGTTTGATATTCACAATATTAACTCCCCAAGTTAAAAGCTTGAACACAAAATACTTAAGCAAAATAAAGAGATAAAGGAAGAGGGATATCACTCAAGAGTTTTATACTGGTTCACCCCAAAATCCACAGGGCTACATCCAGTTTCTTTGTAGCACCAAGTTTCCACTATAACTGAGTAAATTACAGTACAAGTATTCTTTGCACACCTAGCCTCTTCAGGCTCAACACTCAAACAAGTATTCTTTGCACACCTAGCCTCTTCAGGCTCAACACTCAAGGAATATAAAGGTTTTGTGTAATTAATACAACTTGCAAGTCTTTCAGATCACACTCAAGGAGTGGAATAAATATGAAGTGTGAAAGACTGCGAATTAATATCAAATGATTGAAGGTGTATTCAATGAAAGAATGAAGAAGTTAATGAGGAGAGTAAATGCTTTTGCACAGTGTTCTTAATGATATTCAACTTGTTACCTTCATCTTCATTGTTTGGTCTATTTAAAGACTTCAATCAAGAGATCTGTTTAGACACAGCTTCAGAAAGTGTGTTCTTTTGATTTAAGCTTATGAGACACCATTGATGCCAAAGAGTCGTTCTGTATAAACATTAAATGCTTGGGAACGTTTAGCTTTGACAAGGTTGTCCAAATGTACACTTTATTCTAAATCAGCTGTTGTTATTAGAGTATGCAGCAGCATGCTTCTTGTACTTGCAGCAGAGAGCTTTCCTCTTTTAGTGCAATAGTCAGTTCACTTTCCAGAAAGAACTTTTACTTTGTACTAAAACAGGTAAAAGGTTACTGCTGTGCTACGAAGATTGCGTGTTTATTCCTTAAAACCTTGAAACAAACGTTCTTTGTTCTTTATCCTTTGAGCTATTGTCCAGAGGTCTTCGAGATCTTTAAGGAAGGCATTTGATATGAATAAGATGACTTGGACATCATTTATGACAAACTGACATTATACTAGAGTTGGAAAAACAGACGGGTGAGAAGTAATCAGAACTAAGACGAGTGCTCAAGCAGTCCAAAAACTAGACGGGTGCTAGCTTATTCCAAAAGTCAGACGGGTGATCTACTGAGTCTGTTTCAGACAGATGCTTCTTGCCACGTCATCAAGTAAACTCAGATCTTGATAGCGCTTTGACTTGGTCTTTGACTAAAAAGCAGACGAGTAGTTTTTAGACAGGTCTTATAAACTTAGCTCTACTCAAAATCATACCAGTCAGAAAGCAGACGAGTGACCTTAAATCTAATTTCCTACACACTTATCAAATTTGTCAGTAATTACATAAGGTTCGATATTACCATACTTAATCTATTTAGATTCATCAAAACTTAGAGAATTTACACATTGAATGTGTTTCAGACTTATGGGGTCTCAACATTCTCCCCCTTTTTGATGATGACAAATAGTTTTTCTGATTTTATTGAACATCAAAAAACAATAAGACAAATTTCAGAAGATATAGTTTTTAATTCTCCCCTTTAGTTTATGCATCAGATAAACAAATATTTAGAGCAAATTGTATCAGAGCAACCATAACTTTTGTAACAAAAACACAAAGTCAGAACTAATTTTCTTATTTTTCTATTATATTTACTATTTTCCTCCCCCTTTTGTCATCAATCAAAAAGTAAGTAAGACAAATATATTAAGACAGATAGCCAAAAGAAATACCAAAAAAAATTAATTTCATATAATAATAGTCAGAAGTGTTACAAGTGATAGACATCACTGACTAGTACATTGCATGACTCAAGAGAAAAAAAAAAGACCAAGTCCTAAGATCTAAGAACTAGGCCCTCTTTGGCGTTTTAAGAAAGCTTCCATCATCTTCTACATTGCTTGCTACTGAGCTAACATCTGAACTAGAAATGCAGCTTGCTGAGCAATTGCTTCATCCTGTCTTTGAACGACAGTTTGCAAACTTGAAGACATTTCATCTAGCCTCTGATGGGCAGCAGGATCATAAGCAAGTACAGCAGTAGAATCTGTTGTATCCATTACAGATGCAGATGCGGATGGAGGAGGTGGATTAGAAGGAGGAGTATGAGGTAACTCTTCAATGATAATGTGGTCCCCAGGCTGAGGGTTTGGAAAAACATTGATTGTAAAAATTGAAGGGGAAAAGGATAGAGAGCATAGGCTTGGCGACCTCTAGTTGGAATTGTTTTCTTCTCTTCTTGAGATACTCCAAAGCTAGAACCACATCTCCAGTAGATGTCTCAGACTTTTAGAAACTTGTGACGGGTCTCTATGGTGAACAACCTAAGTCTGGGTTTGTATTTGTTGTCATTGAGCTTGATCAGACAGAATTGTTGTTCTCCAGGCAAGTCAATGACCTTTTGCTTTCTTTTCAAGGCCACAGAGTCAGGCATTACTTTGAGCTCAGTAGAGGGTCTCATGAAGATTAGGGGATTGAAGAGCCATTTGTTTAATGGTTTTTGTTTTCTGGCAAGCTTAACAAGCTGCCTTTCAGCTTCAAGTGAAGCAATGACATCCAAGTCTTTGCTGCTGAGAAAATTTGAGCAAGACTCGTCTGTGATAGGGAAGGGAGTGGTTCTGGAAGATAGGTGATATGGAGGTAAAGTGGCTAAAGGGTGAAGGCTGTGTCTTGTTTCAGAGAATAAATCTGGAAATATTATTCTCAGAGGGACTTGGTTCTGGTTTCTGATCTAATCAGGGGTTTGTATTTTGGGAGAATGTGGAGAAGTGGCATTGTCAAAATAATCAAAGTCATTGACATCCTTAATGAGAAGAATGTCAGAATGATGAGATGTTTGTGGTGTGGAAGTATCAGACATGTGAGTTTCTGATATGGTAGGATTAGGTTCAGAAGAGTGATGGATGGGTGATTTGTTGAAGGAGTTGGAATTTTTGGTGAAGAAGGTGGAGTAGGGGTGTTTTGTTGTGGTTGAGGTGATGATGTTCTTTGTAGTAGTGGTGTTGGTGCTATTTGTGGAGACAGTGGCAATGGTGATGATGGTTGTGGAATAGAGGTTGTTGTGGCTGTTGGTTGAGGTTGAAATGAGGATTCTCTTTGAGGTGAGGGTGATGGTGATGGAGTAGAAGGTACTACCAATTTACTTCTTGTCACAGTGGTCCTCTTTTTCTTAGGGATCACTGTCTCTTCTGATTGAGACTCCCCATCAGCTTGCACTACTCTCTTCCTCTTGAAGACTTTTGTTAAACTGGGTGCAGTAGGAGCAGAAGCAGCAACTTGCTCAGAGGATTTAGCAACAAGCTCAACAACCTGAGAGACATCAGCAACATCTTGAAACACAGAAGTTTCAGCAGTTGAGAGAGTAACTTTCCTCTTCTTCCTTTGAAGTTGAGACCTTTCTTCTTCAACGGGTTCCTCAAAAGGTTCAGCCTTAACTACTGGAATGCTCAGTCTTTCACTAGCAGGTGTAGTAGAGGAAGATGCTTCAACAGTTGAAGGTTCTGCAATTGGTTAAAGTTGAATTTTCATCAAAGACAGGGTCTTTGAAGTTATCTCTGTGCATAGATCAGCATGGAAAGCTTATGATATGTTGTTCAAAAAGTTGGCTCTAAAGATTCTTGTCAGAAGCATGCCATAGGGATGTCCACCCTTGCACTTCCCTTTAACAGTTTTCAGCATGCGTCCAAAAATTAAATCTATGATATATTTCATGGTTCTTTGGACTGAGTGGTAGATAGCAAATTTTTCTATCTTACTCACATGATCCCTAGAACCAGTTTTAAGTATCACACAGTTAATTAGAAGAACATGAAGAAATCTTGCCTTTGGAGTTATGAACTTTGGATCAAAGTCCTTTGGCTTGGGAACTCCATACAGTACAAGGTTCACAGCTGCCTCACCACCTTGATTCTTCACCTAGATTTTATCGTAGCCCGCTCCTTCTCAATAGGGCACTTAGCCACTTCAGCAAGTGACTCATGGGTGATGAAGACATGGTCTTCATCAACATCACCAAAGATCATGAAGGTTGTACTGTCCTTGGTGACTTTAGAGTTTTTCTAGAAGTCCCTTACCAAGGAAGGATAGACATCTTCCATAATTTGGAATAATGGTAGCCACCCAGCATATGCGATTTCTGGCTTGACATCTAGTCCTTTGTTCTTCAACTCAGAGAAGTTAGGGATCCTTCCAGGATGCACTTTCTTTAGTTCTGTTAAAGAAAGCCTAGATCTTTCAGCAACATCTTCAAGAAAACTTTTGGGTGCCATTGTTTCAGAGGAGAAGATTTTTAGGGTTTGGATAGGAAGGGTTCCGAAGAGATGAAGACGAAGAGAGTTCAGAGAGAGATTGTGAGCAAGAGACTTTGAGTGGGTAGTTTTGAAACGACACGAATTCCTTTTGTTAAAACACTTGAGTGTTTTTTGCGTTGGGAAATAGGAGAGAGAGATTAATTCTATTAACAACAATAAATTTTGAAAAGACAATTGTAAATTAAATGAAACGTTTTTCAGAAAAGGAGGGAAAAAATACAATGTACACGTGTCTCAATCAGGGTTTAGCACTGAGTGCTTTTAGCCACGTCATCATACGCTTAGCTTCAAATAGACGAGTCAAACAGATATAAAATTTAGACAGGTAAAATTTTCAGACATATCAGCAAGCATTCATTCAGACACATTATGCATATTAAGATTCCTTCTGATAAAAACAAATCTATCTTTACTTAAGGTTTTGTAAAGATATCTGCCACTGATATTTAGTGGTTAAAACTTAATTTCAAAAACACCCTTTTGAACATAATCTCTAAAAAAATGGTGCTTAATTTCTATATGTTTTGCTCTATAATGCTGTATGGGATTCTTAGACAGATTAATAACACTAGTATTATCACACCAAACAGGTATATTATGCTCAAACATTGAATAATCCTCAAGTTGATATTTTACCCAAAGCAGTTGTGAACAACAACTGGCTGCAGATATATACTCAGCTTCAACAGTTGATTGAGCAATGGTTCTTTGCCTGTTGCTTGACCGGGAGATCATATTTGCTCCAATGAAGTGACATCCTCCATTGGTACTTTTTATATCAATTCTATCTCCAGCAAAATCAGCAACACAAAATCCATCTAACCTGAAATCTTCAGCTTTCTTATATAATAGACCAAGGTTAATGGTTCCAATCAAATATCTGAAAATTCTTTTAACAGCCTTATGGTGAGATTCTTGAGGGTTTGATTGAAATCTAGCACAAAGACAAACACTGAATTGAATATCAGGTCTGCTAGCAGTTAAATATAGAAGAGATCCAATCATACCTCGGTAGACAGTTTGGTATACCTTTTTACCTTCCTCATCCTTGTTTAGAAAAATTGATGGATTTATAGGAGTACTCATAGGCTTTGAATTTTCCATTTTGTACTTTTTCAGAAGTTCCTTTGTGTACTTCTGTTAATGAATATATATTCCATCACTTGTCTGTTTTATTTGAAGACCAAGGAAGAACTTCAGCTCTCCCATCATGCTCATTTCAAATTCATTCTGCATCAACTCAGAGAACTCTTTGCAGAGCTTTTCATTAGTAGCACCAAATATAATATCATCAACATAAATATGTACAACTATGAAGTATTTCTTTGAGCATTTCTTAAAAAGTGTAGTGTCTACTTTTCCTCTAAAGAAATTATTTTCCATTAGATATATGCTTAGTCTATCATACCAAGCTCTTGGAGCTTGTTTAAGTCCATATAAAGCTTTCTTAAGCTTATAGACATGGTGAGGATTTTCAGAGTCCTCAAAACCAGGAGGTTGCTTCACATACACTTCTTCCTCAATTATTCCATTTAGGAATGCACTTATAACATCCATTTGATAAAGAGTTATATCATGTTGAGCAGCATATGACATGAGAATTCTAATTGCTTCTAATCTAGCTACAGGTGCAAAAGTTTCAGTAAAATCAATACCTTCTTGTTGATTATAACCTTGAGCAACTAATCATGATTTGTTTCTTACTACTTTTCCATCTTCATCCATTTTGTTTTTAATACCCATCTGGTTCCAATAACATATTTCTCCTTGGGTTTAGAAACTAGAGTCCAGACATCATTTCTCTTGAACTGATTTAGTTCTTCTTGCATGGCTAGAATCCAGCTTTCATCTTGCAAGACTTCTTCAATCTTTTTGGGTTCTAAATATGATATGAAGGCCGTGTTGTTTTTTTCGTTGAAAGCACATCTGGTTCTAACTCCTTGAGATGGACTTCCAATAATAAGATCTTCTGGATTATAGGTATTGAATTTCCAATCTTTCTTTAGATTCTGAGTTTCAGACGCATCATCATTTGTCTGAATTTCAGACACTTCTACTTTTGGCTTGTCTGAAGATTCTTCCACTGCAGGGTTAAGTTCAATACCTGCAACATCCTCTTCTAGATCTGATAGTTCCCTACCAGTCTTCAAACCATCATTAAACTTTACATGAATTGATTCTTCTACAACAGAAGTTGTAGAGTTAAAGATTCTAAAAGCTTTAGACACTTCAGAATATCCAATGAATGCCTTTATCTACTTTTGAGTCAAATTTACCAAGATGATCTTTTGTATTAAGAATATAACATTCACATCCAAAAGCATGAAAATATGATATGTTGGATTTTATACCTTTTTCACAATTCATAAGGAGTCTTATTTAGGATAGGTTTAATCAGTATTCTGTTTTGCACATAACAAGCAGTGTTAATGGCTTCTGCCCAGAAGTAATTCCGAAGATTATTTTCATTTAACATTGTTATTCCCATCTCCTGAAGAGATCTGTTCTTTCTCTCAACCACTCCATTTTTCTGTGGAGTTCTAGGTGCAGAGAAATTGTGAGAAATACAATTTTCCTCACATAACAGTTTGAATTGCTCATTTTTAAAATCTCCTCCATGATCACTTCTAATAGCAGAATTACAAAAACCTTGCTCATTCTGTACTCTCTTACTGAATACTGTAAAGACCTTATAAGACCCATCCTTATAGGTTAAGAAGAGTACCCATGTAAATCTAGAATAGTCATCAACTATGACAAAACCGTATTTCTTTCCACCTGGGCTAGCTATACTGACTGGTCCAAACAAATCCATGTGTAGCAGTTGCAAAGGTCTAAAAGAAGTGACTTCTTTATTAGATTTAAAATTTGATTTTACTTGTTTACCTCTCTGACATGCATCACACATAATATCTTTCTTAAAGGAAATATTAGGCAATCCTCTCACAAGGTTACGCTTTCTCAATTTAGAAATTTGTTTCATACTAACATGTCCTACATTTTTATGCCATAGCCACTTTTCATCCTCTTTAGACATAAAGCATGTTACACTTTGATCTGAAAGTTCAGACAAGTCAATCTTATACAGATTGTTTTACCTTTTAGCAGAAAAGAGGATATTTCCACTATTGTCATTGATTATGCATGCATCTTTAGAAAAAGATACATAAAATGCACTATCACATAATTGACTTATGCTAAGCAGATTATGTTTCAGCCCTTTCACATATAAAATATCACAGATAATGGGCAAGGTAGGTTTACCACCAATTTTACCTACACCAACAAATTTTCCTTTCTGATTGCCACCAAACATCACATGTCCTTCTTTCTTAGGTTGGAGGTCTAGGAACATAGACCTTTCTCCTATCATGTGTCGCGAGCATCCACTGTCCAGGTACCATGACAGGTGTTTCTTTTGTCCTATTAAGTAGGTATGCAACAGAAATGATCATGGACTTAGGTACCCACACTTTCTTGGGTCCTTTTTTGTGAGTATAAGGAGTCTATGAAGACTTCTTTCTCTTTTTGTAGATACACTTAGACGTGATATGTCCAGTTTTTCCACAGAATGTGCATATAGATTTATTTGATACATATTTGATAATTATTTTTGAGAACTTTGTTGATCCTTTATGATGTTCTTGACTGGAATATCCTATTCCTTCTATGTTAAGGGAATGCCTCTGACTTCCCAAAATTTTAGTCAGATTATCTCTACCATTAACAAATTTGGCAAGATCTATGACGAGCTCTTCTACTTTCTGTTGAAGTTTATTAATTTCTTTAGAAGGTAGAGTTTCAATTGAGATCTCGGCTTTAGATTTTTCAGTCTTAAGCATACTATTTTCTTCAGCTAACTTTTCACACTCTTGAGATTTCTGTGTATACACATTTGAGTGCTTAACATGCTGTCTCTTAGGGATTTGGAAGCTTTAGACATATAGTTGGATTCTTCCAACAGTTCATCATAGGCATCATTCAATTTCTCAAGTTCAGAATGTACCTCAGTGTCTTATTCAGAGTCAGTATCTGCCAGAAGATAGAGATTTGCTTCAAGCTCCACTCCTTCACTTTCAATGGAGCTTTCATCAAGATCTTCCCATGTGGCCATCATTCCTGTATTCTTTTTGTCGCAGGCACAACAAGCAGAAATTAGATTAGAGAAAATCAGACGAGTGATACGTCTAATATTCAGATAGAATACACAAGCAAACAGAGAAGAGTAAAATAGAGTTTGATATTCACAATATTAACTCCCCAAATTAAAATCTTGAACAGAAAAATACTTAAAGCAAAATAAAGAGATAAGGGAAGAGGAATATCACTCAAGATTTTTATATTGGTTCACCCCAAAATCCACAGGGCTACGTCCAGTTTCTTGACAGCACCAAGTTTCCACTATAAATGAGTAAATTACAGTACAAGTATTCTTTGCACACCTAGCCTCTTCAGGCTCAACACTCAAACAAGTATTCTTTGCACACCTAGCCTCTTCAGGCTCAACACTCAAGGAATATAAAGGTTTTGTGTAATTAATACTACTTGCAAGTCTTTCAGATCACACTCAAGGAGTGGAATAAATATGAAGTGTGATAGATTGTGAATTAATATCAAATGATTGAAGGTGTATTCAATGAAAGAATGAAGAAGTTAATGAGGAGAGTAAATGCTTCTGCACAGTTTTCTTAATGATATTCAACTTGTTATCTTCATCTTCATTTTTGTTCTCTTTAAAGACTTCAATCAAGAGATCCGTTTAGACATAGCTTCAGAAAGTGTGTTCTTATGATTTGAGCTTCTGAGACACCATTAATTCCAAAGAGTCGTTCTGTGTAAACATTAAATGCTTGGGGACGTTTAGCTTTGACAAGGTTGTCCAAGGGTACACTTTATTCTGAATCAGCTGTTGTTATCAGAGTACGCATCAGCGGGCTTCTTGTACTTGCAGCAGAGAGCTTTCCTCTTTTAGTGCAACAGTCAGTACACTTTCCAGAAAGCACTTTTACTTTATACTAAAACATCTAAAAGGTTACTGCTGTGGTATGGAGATTGCGTGTTTATTCCTTAAAACCTTGAAACTAACGTTCTTTATTCTTTATCCTTTGAGCTATTGTCCGGAGGTCTTCAAAATCTTTAAGAAAGGCATTTGATATGAATAAGATGACTTGGAATTCATTTTTGACAAACTGACATTATACTAGAGTTGGAAAAACAGACGGGTGAGAAGTAATCAGAACTCAGACGAGTGCTCAAGCATTCCAAAAACTAGACGGGTGCTAGCTTATTCGAAAAGTCAGACGGGTGATCAACTGAGTCTGTTTCAGACAGATGCTTCTTGCCATGTCATCAGGTAAACTCAGATCTTGATAGCGCGTTGACTTGGTCTTTGACTAAAAAGCAGACAAGTGGTTTTCAGACGGGTCTTATAAACTGAGCTCTACTGAAAATCAGACGAGTCAAAAAATAGACGAGTGACCTTGAATCTAATTTTCTGTACACTTATCAAATTTGTCAGTAATTTCATAGGGTTCAATATTACCATACTTAATCTATTTGGAATCATCAAAACTTAGAGAATTTACACTTTGAATGTGTTTCAGACTTATGAGGTCTCAACACAACCAACAAGAAATCAAGTTAAAGATTGAAGAAAATCACCTAAACCCATTTGAGCATAGATTCGACCAACTCAAAATGAAATAGTTAGGGATCTCTAAATTTTTCAAGATTTTGGATGATGAATATAGAAGTCATATGAAGATCATAGAAATTGGTTTCAAGTCAAATGGATTTTTCTACAATTTTCTAGAGATTTTTGAAGAAAGCTTCATGAAGATGGAAAATCATGATTCATGACTTAAACAACTAAAATAATTGAAGGGGAGGTCATGATTGATCATGGAGAGAAAGTTTCTACCTCTTGTTGATGAATAAGTGATGAAGATGATCAAGTTCTTCACAAAAATCATTAAGTGTCCTTGAGAGAAAAAGAGAGAAAAGTGAGGAAGATGAAGATTTTTAACTGTTTCAGTAATTTGGGCACATCTCCCAATCTACTTATCCGTTTTTGATGATCTTTATCTCGTTGGAAAGAAAAGAGGAAGAGGAAGAACTTTCATGTAGAAAGTTTTTCGAGTTTCAGAAGTAAAAAGGGTCAGAATTAAGGTACAGTTTTGGATGAGTAAGGAGAGTTTGTCTTAGTTCTCTTTGTGTTTTTGAGAAAATAAGAGAAAGTGATGAAGAAGATGGAGTTTTGTCATAAAAATGACTAAGTGTGAGGGGAAGGGGATGCACGAAATTAAGGGAGTGAGGGGGTATTTTTGTCCTTCAAAATTGTCTTGGGGACAAAATGGTAAAAGTGCATAGGAACAAACTTGGAATATCCTTTAAGACCAAGGGTATTATGGTCATTTCCACTCAAAAGTCATCATGACAATTGAGTGGATAGGAATTAAGGAGATGTGGTTGAATTGTGTCCACAAAAAGCTTATGGCACACTTGAGAATTGATAGGAAAGTAGGGACATTTTGGTCTTTTCGCTCACAAAATATCTAGATATTTAGGAATCGTCATAAATGCGCCATAAATGTTCGATAACTCAACCGTGCGACTCGTTGCCCTAGGTGTCAAGATGATTCATTATCCTCATCCACCCGGCTTATCTCGACAGCTCCGATCATGACTCCATCGGTTACCCGATTTAGGTTTTGTGCCCAAACAAAGCATAATAACTTATTTATTTTGAAAATTTTCAAAATGCCCCATATCATTGGAAACGGAATATAAAATATAACCATTTCGTTCACGAGTCAAAATTAGGTTTTCTGATCAGTAAAATCTTACTGGCGGTTAAAACGCAGACCAGGTTTCGTCTGAATTTTAAACCTAAATTTTTACCGTAACCTTCTACCATATGGTAGAGTAAAATTATGATTTTATTTTATCAGAAATCTTTTTCTAGATCTCAGATAAAATATAGAGAATTAAAAATTCTATCGATAATAAAAACAGTAAAAACGGGGTATTACAACACCAAAGGGCATAACCAAGTACTCATAGTGACCATAACACGTCCTAAACGTTGTCTTCGGGATGTCCTCATACTTAACCCGAATCTGATGGTACCCTGACCTCAAGTCTATCTTCGAGAAAATACAAGCTTCGATCAACTGATCCATAAGATCATCAATCCTAGGGAGGGGATACCGATTCTTAATGGTCACCTTGTTGAGTTGTCTATAGTCAACACCCAACCTCATACTGCCATCCTTTTTCTTTACTAGCAACACTGGCGCACCCTAGGGGGATATGCTAGGCCTAATAAACTGCTTTTGGATAAGATCCTCTATTTTTTTCTTCAACTCGGATAGCTCAAGAGGAGACATTCTATATAGCACTATGGATATTGGCTTGGTTCCAAGTACTAAGTCTATGATGAACTCAATATCTCTCTCAGGGGGCAAGTTATAAACATCCCTCGTAAACACTTCAGGAAATTCCCGCAGAACAGACACACATCCGACATCAGGAGGTCTCTCTACTTCCAGGGAAGACAACATCATGTACACTTGGGTCTCGTCTTTCATCGAAGTCTTAACTTGGTTGAAAGATAGAAAGATTGGATCCTTAGACTCCACAGGAGTTCCAAAAACTATGGTTTTATCGAAACAGTTTAAAAGAATATGTTTGGAAGATAACCAGTCCATGCCAAGAATGACATCAAGGTCCTTTAAAGGTAAGCATACAAGATTTACAATAAAAGTTCTACCATTAATGGTGATATGACAGTTCTTGCATGCATAAGAAATAAGAAAAGGCTTGTTTGTAGGTGTAGAAACAACCAAATCATACTCAATAAAAGTAACAGCTAAATTAAGACTCTTGACCCTATCATGCAATATAAACGAGTGTGTAGCACCTGAATCATACAATACAGTTAAAGGAGTTCCATCAATTAAGCACATACCTTGAATCAAATCATCAGACTCGGAGGCCTCAACTCCACTAAGAGTAAAGACTCTCCCAGTGGTCTTTAGTCGATTAGCCTGAGACTACTGAGTCTTGCTAGCACTTGGAGGCTCTGACTTTGCTCCTTCACAATTCTGACTGATGTGACCAGGCTTGCCACACCTAAAGCAACTAACGTCTGATTCCTTGCACTGGGTAATGAAGTGATTTGGTGCATCGCACTTGCCGCACTTCATGAGCCTAGAGGAATTGGAGTTACCACCTATGGACCTATCATACGAAACTGTGGCTTCTTGCCACTGTATTTGAAATCCCGGCCAACTGGAGCATAACACTACTTGCCCTTATCCTTCTGCTCGATCTTCTTGTTGCCCTGACTATCTGAATTTCTGAAACTAGCAACCCTGGACTTGTAGGTATCCTCAAAGATCCTGCACTTGTTCACCGAGGTTGGGAAGACTCTGATCTCCTGGTAACAGATCGCCTGCTTGACCTCCGGACGAAGACCATCCTCGAACTTTATACACTTTGACCGATCATCAACCGTGACCTGATAAGATGTGTAATACCTAGCCAGCTCCTCGAACTTTACCGCATACTCTCCCACTGACATATTTCCCTGCTTCAGCCCCAAGAATTCCATTTCCTTCTTGTCACGTACATCCGCAGGAAAATACTTCTCCATAAACCTATCTCAGAACACAGCCCAGGTGACTGTTGAACCCTCAGCCACCATCCTCTGACAACAGTTCTCCCACCAGTGCTCAGCCTCCTCCGTGAGCATAAACGTGGCAAAGATAACCCACTGTTGAGCTCTTAAGATCTTCTCGATCTCCCTCATCCACAATAAAGCTCCCTTGGGATCATAAGCACCTCTGAATGACGGCGGATTGTTCCGCTAGAACTTGTCAAGACCCTGAAACTCAACCGGTCCTCCGTTATTGTTGTTCTGCACTTGATCGATCGTATTTGTAAGGAGTGTCAATGAGTCCGCGATTGCCTGAACGTTTCTGCCCCTTCCTGCCATGAGTTCTTGTACATGTCCCAAACAGCCATCAAATACAGGGAACTTAAGCAGGAAAAAGTGATAGGATCCAAACATAAGCATCATTATCTATAAAAAATATAGACAATTCAAACAAGAGCACACAACAAACTCACAACAGACTCATACCACGACCTGATAGGACAGACCTGCTCTGATACCACTAAATGTGACACCCTCTACCCCACATATTAATATAAAACATTTACTTAAAAGAGGTAATAAAAAACATGCATTTATTTCATTAAAATAAAAACTGGGTAAAAGATACCACATTGTAACATCTCAACGCAGAAAAAAACCTAGTTTTAAAAAGATAAAACATAACCATAAATGTAAAAATAGCATAAACAAAACCCAACCCCGATGTCACATACAGAGCTGGTATAACCGTTTCGGAATAAAATCCTCGGAATACAACTAAAACTGAAACAAACAACAAACTAACAACTGCAAAACTAAGCATCCTAACTAGAGTCGCGACTTCTTAGAGTCACTCCTCCATTGGTTGCTCATCGTCCTCTGCATAAGGAAATACATGCCAACAACAGAAACAGAGAAAACGAGGAGTAAGAAAACATGTAAACACATCGGCATGGAAGTAGTAAGCAAGATGAACATACATCATAGCATGGCATAGAAATACACAATGTATAACATCAACATATAAATGATCATGTCAACATGTCATCTCAACCAACATATGTTATGCGGTGCAACACTACTCCGCTACTCCGTTATGCATGTGGATCCAAACTATCTTAGGAAGGTAACTTAGGGGTTACATATCCACGTTGGCCATAAAAGCACCAACGTCGGCAGTCCACCAAACCATGGGTGAACCCCTGGGATAGCAGACGCACCATAACGAGGATGCGCCACCGCGAGAGCGCACGGTCCACCAAACCTTGGGTGAATCACCGAGACATGGCCAGATCATCGTACTCTAGGATGACCTCCCCTATGTTGATCTTCCCCACTAACAACTTCAACGTATGTATGCATGATTACAACTACAGACAAGGCAACCACCTCCTTTGCTTGGGCCAATAACCACCAAGACTTATCACCATTATCAACAACATCAACACCCTGACTCTTACAAGTTAAGGCCCCCTTGGCCAAAAAGCACCAAGGTTCAACTTATCAACACCTCGACCAAAAAGCATCGAGGCCACTTTGGCCAAAAAGCACCAAAGCTTATCAACGTGCGGCAACCCAATAGGTACCGGCTTAACCAACTTATTATCCTTATTCCATCTTAGTTAGTCTTTAATTAAGTTATCTAACTCTTCTTTGTTCGATTGGTGTGTTATTACATTATTGGGGAAATTTGGGGTGAAACACCCTTTAATTACTTTAATCTTAGATTCTAATCAGTAGGGGCATCACGGACGTGCTTCCACTTAAGTGGCGCACGATCGTGCTCACTGTCCTGCACGGTCTTGCTCAATGTCGACCATCTTCCATAATTCAACTGGGAGCACGTTCAGTACGACCATGCTCCTGGGCCAGCCATACTGTTCTAGGTAGATTCAACTTATGTTCTTGGATCCAAAACTCCCTAACACTCTTAAATCAAACCTAGGGTCCTTTAACTAATCCAGTTGGCATCAAACCTCACTCCTCACTAACAGTTCATGTCTTATGAAATATTGGGGAATTAATCCCTAAATTCGTATATTAATTAAGAGTCCTAATAATTCAATTAGGGTCCTACTAACTGTTTCAATATCAACACTCAGTCAATCAACATCGTCAATAACAACAACCAACATCATTCTCATCACATCCTCATTAATAAACCAATGGCATTCAACATAGCAATATTCATCAATATACACTGTTTGGCATATAACATCATATAAATCTAACAACTACAACAAAGACGCATACCAACTATCAATTATAGAAATTAATCCATACAACCAAACAGAACATGGCATTGATAACAGTTTAGGCATAATCATTGATAACCTCTAACATTCGTAAAAAATAATCAAACAATGGGGTCATAGGAAACCCTCATCTTATGCTACCTCCTTCCCTAATGAATACACTATTCTTCTCCCCATACCTGGTATGAAGAATCCCGTTAACTAACGCAAATCACCAATTGGTTCCCTCGAACGACTCAACAAACAATCCCCAAGCCTTGGCTATCACGAAAAGTTTAACCAATTAGTTCCCAAATCAAGAACAAGAAAAGGGAAACTAAAAGGGAAGAACTATTACCTTACCAATTGGCACTGACTAACTAGACGTTCCCGCAAGTCTCCAAAGCTCCAACAATGCAATGGGTTTAGAGAAAATAGGGAAGAAAGGGTTTGCTGCCGCACTAAGGTTTCTGTTTGTGCCAAAATAGGGTTTATGAGAAAACCCTCGGTTACTGTTCTCTATTTAAAGGCATAGACCTGAGCACGGTCGTGCTCCTCCTTGAGCATGGCCTTGCCCAACTTAGCGCCTACAAGACACGGTTTGCCTTTGAGCACAGGCGTGCTCATTGTTGAGCACGAGCGTGCTCATTGTTGAGCACGAGCGTGCTCATTGTTAAGCATGATCGTGCTCAATTTAGCATCAGCGAGACGCGCTAGCCCAACGAGCACGATCGTGCTCTCCATTAAACACGACCATGCTTGTGACTCAGACAATCGCAAGACACAAGCCTTAGAAAGGGATTTTCCACATAAAACCCCACTTAGCCTATTCTAAACCTTCCAAACAAACAAGGAAACACAAAAGCACTTAACGAAAAACGGGGTGTTACATGGGGAATGGGGGAGGGGTACATGCTACATATTTTCATAAGTGCATTACCGAGATATTTATTTTATGATGAGACTGATGATATATTATTGTTGAGGTTATCTATGAGGTAGTTATTAGATGTTAAGACATTAGGGGATGACCCGAGAGATGGTCGGTGATATTATTCATATGCATGGGGTGTATTCCCGAGATTGAGAGTATTTGCAGGACTGTCCCAGTTTATTATTATTTGATTTAAATCTATAGTTCATGCATTGCATAAGCACCCTTGCGAGAGAACCACGGTGTCCACCAGCGTGTGTTGTGCAACTATAGTGCCATTGCTTTGCATAGGCATTCTCACCGTGTATGAGGATGTGCACCGGGGTTTCTGGAGACGTGTCTATGATGAGGGATATGTATATCCGGATTGGTGGTAGCCATGTTATCATACACATTGCATTTGCATCATGGTAAAGGGTAGAAGAAAGTAATGTTTCGAGGATGGTTGTGTATATATATATATATATATATATACCGAGATATGTGGTGATGTATGTTTTGTGTGCCGTGATTGATTAAATGTTTCTAAACCCTTTCCATGTTGATATTAGATGTATTCTTATCCCCGTTTTTTTCTTTCTTTTGTATTTTGTTTGCTTTATTCTTTTAATTAGACCCGAATTACACTGATGCCTCATTAGGGGCACCCTTGTATGGAGGCTCCAACGGAGTTCCCCCTAACGGGGACCTTTGAGCTTGATTTTATTGATGAGCACGGGTAGCTAGTGGACCCAGTCACTTGGTTTGTTGTGTATACGGGTCCCGTTTCGGTGACTTCCGGTGTAGGAAATGGAGACCCATTTGGGATGGTGGGGACCTACAGAGGGGGACAGACTTTCCCATTCCCGATCGGATTTCCAGCTGCACCATTACCGCCGATGCCGTTGATTCCTGATGTGGTACTTGTTCACGTTCCCGTACCAATGGAGGCACTTGTACCAGAGCTAGCACCTGCATCCGCACCCGGACCAATGCCTATCATTGTACCAGCTCCTAAGGAGGATCAGGTTGTACCATACATTGCTCATATGCTTGCCCCAGATGTACCTGAGATTCCAGATGTGAGGGCAGCAGGGTCTGAGTCTGTAACACCCCGATTTTCGTATAAGGGATTATGTTACTATGGATGCCTAGTTGTTGTTATTATTATTATTAATGAAGTTAGTATAGTAATTTATATAATTGATAATGTAATTCTTATTAGTGTTGTAGTATTTTTTATACACACACACATATATATATATATATATATATATATATATATTATTAAATGTGATAATCTGTATTTCAATATATGATTATTTGTGTTACTTTGAGATTGGGTCCCTTAATGTGTGATCTTATATGGATATATGATTTTATATGTAATATATAATATGTGTTTTTATTAATAATAAGCGATTAAGAAAGATATTATGATATATTGTGTGATTTAGTATTTAAATCGAGATAGTGTATCTCCTAGGTTTTATTTCCTTAATTAATCAGATTTGAGTCCTTATTAATATAGGATAATCCTCATTTGATTACCTCTTAAGATCTTATCATAATCTCTAAGGATCATATCTAGGAATAACTACCAAATATGTCGCAAAACATCAATTGAACTTTTGACCACCTTAGAGTCCAATTTAGGATTGGATCATTAGACATTACTTTTTAGATATTTCTCTGAGATTTCTAACGACACCAAGATCGCCGCAATAAGAAACTTGTAGGTCAAGTTATGGTCAAAATACCGATCTGTATACAGTTTGGGCTGAAATAGGAGCCCGTTATGCCCTAACTTGTATTTATACCATATGACTCGACCTAAACCCTATTTCTCACATTGTTAACCTCAGACTAGATGTCTCTCTTCATCTTTATTAGTTTTCCCTTGAACCCCTTTAAGTTCTTAGAGTTTGTGAGTCTGTTTGGGAGAAGTTACGCGTGTTAGCATCGTTTAAGGTAACGTAGTTATCCCTCCTTAATCTCCTTTTCCCTTTCTTTTGAATTGAGGATTAATTAGTTATTCTCTTCCCTTCTTGTTTGACCAAGGCTTGATGAACTCGTCGAGCGGCTCGAGGGAACGTGTCTAGTTTACCAACGTTATCGTTTTAGGAATCTTCATACCAGGTATGGGGAGAAGGGCTAGTATGAACATGTAGGCTATCAGGTAGCGTAAGATGAAGGGTTAACCCACAACCCTGATGTTTGATTAAATGCCTATATGATTGTTTGTATGATAAAATGTTTATATGTCTCTATGTCTAATTGTTATAAGATTGTCTGTTGTGATAATAATATGGGTATGAATGTTCTTGTTATTAATTGATGTTGTCTGTTATGGATATGTTAATGTTGTGATGTCATGATTATGATGAGTATGATGCTATTCACTGTTGTTTGTGTTGTACTCGTTATGAGTGTTGATTATTGAGGATGTTAATGCCAACAATGAAGTTAAGACGTTAAAATACATTAATGATAATAATGAGAATTAAGGGATGTTTTTCCCAGTTGTTCATAAGACATGAATATAGTATGAGAGGCAAGGTTATGTTCGTAGGACTTAGTTAAAGACCCTAGGAATGATTAGTGAGTGTTCTAGGAACATTAATAATGAAGCTGCGATTAAAGGATTAATTCCCCATAATGATAAGACATGAATATTAATGAAGAACAGATAATATTAATGAAGTTGATGATCAATGGATTAGTAAAAGTCAATAGGTTGAATCTGTGATCTGTCCCAAGGATTTGGGAAAGGGTTTCTGACCCTTTCTGCCCAGATTAGTATGGCCATGCTCCATTGACCACGATCGTGCTTAACAAGGAGCACGCCCGTGCTCCAGTTTGAAACCCAGAGAAGAGGCGCGCATTTGAGCACGCCCGTGCTCAGCAGGCAGCATGGTCATGCTTGCCTGAAGGTCCTGCACTCTCGTGCAGAGGGTGAGCACGCCCATGCTCACCTGACTAGAACAGAACCAGAATGTATGAAATAGGGGTTTTCACCTCAAACGTTTAAAAGACTTAATAAGATACCAATAGAACAGAAGACCAAAAGACAAGTGATAAGATGTTGTACCTTGGTAGCCTTTTGTCCGCTCCAAGTGTTAAGATGTTGTACCTTGGTAGCCCAGTGTCCGCTCCAAGTGCTAAGATGTTAGACCTTAGACCATGGTAGCAAGTGTCCGCTCCAAGGGGGCCTTGATACTTGATGGTCAAGGTGTTAAGCTCTGGTGCTTAATGGCCAGAGTGTTGTTGATGCTTAAAAGGCTTAATGATGAAACGTTAAACTATAATCCTCGATAGCCTAGTGGACGAGGTGTTGATGGTGATAAAACTTGGGTAGCCTGTGGGCCCAAGCGGAGGTGGTGGTTGTAGTTGTGTGTTTTTTGCTATGCATTCACGCATCAGAGGTGTTGATGGGAGGTTGTGCAACATAGGGGAGGTTGTTCGAGAGTAAGAAGATCTGGCCATCCATGGCGATTCATCCGAGACTATGGGGTCATATACGACCGTGGTGGCGCACCCGCGAGTAAGGTGCGTCGGCTGTCCTGGGGGTCCACCCATGGTTGGTGAATTGGCTCGGCGTTGGTGCTTCTATGGCCAATGCGGAGATGTAACCCCAAAGTTGGCATCCTGAGTTAGTTTGGATCCAAGTGCATAATAGAGGAGTGGAGCATAACTGCATTGCCTAGCATACACGTTGTATGATGATGATTGTTATGATATTGCTGTTTGATATAACATGCTTGTTTGATGTATGCTCGTCTTGCTAATTGCTTCCTTGCCGTTATATTCGTACATATGTTTCTTACTCCCTATCTCTATGTTTCTTATTTTGTGGCATGTATCTTTTATATAGAGGTGGATGTGTAGCTAGTTGAGGAGTGACACTGTGGAGCCACGACTCGTAGATAGGATTTCTCGTTTTCAGTAGTTGCTTAGTTTGTTTCCATTAGTATTCGAGTATTTTTATCGGATTGGTTATACCAGCTCTGTAGTGTGACATCGGGGTTGGGTTCGTTTATGTTTCAGTTATGTTATGCTTCCTTTATAAACATGTTTTGGTTATTTCCGCGTTATGTTACAATGCGGCAGTCTCTGCCCGGTTTTGATATTATATATATTTGCATGTGTTCTCTCTCTTTTTATATCTGTGTTATCGCTTTTAAATGCATGCGGGGTAGAGGGTGTCACAGAGTCCTCCATATTGTCGTCCAGAGACAGCAGAGTTTATCGCCGACTATTTCAGAAGCATGCTGGGAGGAGCTCTTCTAGCAGTAGCAGAGGAGTTGTGGGACCCTCGGGTCTAAGGGGTGACAGTGAGGGTAGCAGTAGTCGGATGTGATAGTACAGGACAGTTCTATCCAGTAGGTGTGTGAGGATTTTGGATGTATTTGGAGAGGGGACTGGTTGTTGAGAGCCAGTGAGGCATCTTCTTTTCAGACTTTGGATGTATTTTTATTATGTCTAGTTTGTACATATATGGGAATCTACTGATGGGATTCCCTTGATAGTACTAGATGTTATGTGTGTGTGTGTGTGTGTGTGTGTGTGTGTGTGTGTGTGTGTGTGTGTGATGGTTGCTTTATATTTAAGTTTTTAATTTCTTCCGCTGTTTATAAATAACTGTTTAACGCTAATATCACGATTAGGAATTAAATAAATTATGGTTCTTTTAATGGGACGTCGGGTTGTTTCAACACTCGAGAAGGGTGTTACAATCGTCGTTACGCTTGATCGGAATGGATTTGCATAATGGTGAAATCGTACACTTCTAGATATGGTGAGATAAATGTTAAGCCATTCTTCCTTAATTGCCATAATTTCTTTGGGGTGATGATTCAAGGACTGCTAACTATATCCTTTATCATGTGCTTAACAAGTCTATAATAAAAATCTTCGTTGAGATAATCATTTTAATGTATGGGGTTGTAAGGCAGAGGTAAGACCTTATAATCCTTAGCTAAAGTGTAACACCCCGTTTTCTCTCCTCCTGACCGGTAATTATATTTTGTATTTTTACCTAAATTAGAGAAAATTATTTTGAGAAAAAAATCATAGTTGAAACCTTCTATATCGAAGGAAGTTATGGTTAAATTTTGGGTTTCAAACTCAGACGGAAACCGGTATGCATTTTCACTGACAGTACAAGTTTATATCGACAGAAAACCCTAAATTGACACGAAACCGAAAAACTTTTAGATTTTATCATTATTTTAGTGATAAAGCCTATTTTTAAAAATTTCGCTCAAAGATAAAATGTTTTATTTTATTCCAACTAATCTTAACAAAAAAACACGCTAAAACCCTAATCGGGTAAAAGTCGGAGTCGGATACGGAACTGCAGATATAGGCCGGAGATAAGACTAAAGATGTCATCCATGAAACCATGTGGTGATGAACACCTTAATGTCGCCAAGTCATGATGGAAAATAAAAATATCTTATGAAAATATCTAGTTTTCAAGAAAAAAGACCAAAATGCCCTTGATCTTCCTTATGAAATCCTTTCATGTCCAAGTGAATTTTTTTGCAAGTTTGCCCTCCCCTACTCCTTGATGTGCATGACCAACTCCACCTTCACGCATTCTTTTCATTTCCTTTTTCGTACTTAGCCTTATTTTCATTAAACCAATTGCCTTCCTTTCCTTCCTCCATGGTTTTGACCACCACCATGTCTCCACCTTCCCATGGCTTGCTTGAAAAACCAATACCATATTCTTGCTCTTCTAGGTGACTTGAACACTAGTTATCTCACATCAATTTCCATTCTGAGCAAGTTTGTGAAATGGGTTTCCTAGACCAAAATTCGACTAAGCCCCTATAGCACCATCCAATCCTCGTTTCAACATTCCAACTACATATCCTTGCTCCCCTAGATCATCTAGAGACTTGTTATTTCATAAGAAAATTCATTTGGAGATGATTTGCAAAATGGGTATTTTTTTCCCACACTTTGTTCATCATTTCTCATCTACCAAGGGGTAATCTATCTTGACTCTAGTTAGTAATTTTGTTCCTTGATTCATTACATTCATATATATGTAATTTATTTCAAGTTACATATTCTTGAAAATGCATGTATTAATTCATAGAAATTGGCATGATTGGATTTTTGGACTTTTGATAACTTTTCTATGATAGAAATACCTACCTATACGCGTCTACCAAAAGTTTTTAAAAGCAAATGATCCTAGCTACCCAAACAATTACTAGGCCGTGAACTACCCTAGATGTTAGCTTTGGATTTTTGGTTTGTATTAACTTGGTAATTGTTGCTTGATGAAGGTTTGGTGATTGGATTTAGTTTGATGTGGCTTGTGGATGAGGTTGGACCTTGTGGCATTGTGGAGAAAAGAGGAGCAACTTACATTTTTGAGAGATACAAGAGGTAAGGGGGTAGTGAACCACATCACACCATAATGGTAGGTGTGAAAATGGCTTAAATTGTGATGTGATGGAAACTGTGACGCCTGGTGTTGACGAGGGCGGGGAGTGGTCGCCGATGCAAGAAGGCACGGACAAGGAACGGCTCCCGGCAGGCTTCTAGGCGGAGGGGTACATGAATGAAACCGATTGCACACCGGAATGAGAGAGATCCTAAGACCGTGTAGGTATGAGATTATATAGTTGAGGATGACTTAAATGAATTGATTGGTACTACCTATACCAACAAGATGCATCTTCTTTTCGGAAGCCCATCACTTAAGAACTCCACAGTTAAGCGTGCTTGACTTGGAGCAATTCCGGGATGGGTGACCTCCTGGGAAGTTTTCCCATGAAGCGTGTGAGTGAGGACAAAGCACGCTGAAAAGACCGGTGTTGGTTTGTGGGAACAATCATCAATCCATAGAGCAGCTAGGGATGTTACAATAACCTTATACCAAGGGTTATCCACTTTGTCTATTTGGCTCCTTATGTGAATATGTTTGTAATATTGATTTGTGGCTTGATTGATGTTCATTAATATGTTGTTTGGTTAGAAAAATACGTTGTTTGTAATATTGATTTGTGGCTTGATTGATGTTCATTAATATGTTGTTTGGTTAGAAAAATACGTTGTTTGTAATATTGATTTGTGGCTTGATTGATGTTCTAAATGTGGTTATTAACATGGCATGAGTAAATTGAGATATTATATGATATGTTGATGCTTATGCATAATTGTTAACTTTTTTAAGTGTAACGTAATCTTCACTTTGATTGTAGTTGGTTTCGGCCAAGTGTGAACAAAATGGGAGTTTGACTCCAATTCTTGAAACTTAAGTGGCTTTACAACCCTGAAGTGAGGTTATGAACGATCAAACCAATAAAGAAAAGAATAAGTTTTTAAACAATGTTTTGGAACTTTGATTTTCGTTCAAGAATTTTAGAAATGGTTCGAGAAATATCTTGATATTATTACCTTATGTTTCGAAGTAACCAAATGATGCTTTAAAAGCCAAAGAAATAAGTGTTTTAAGGACCAATGAAACCAATAAGAAAGTGTGGTTTTCCAAAACTGTTTTTACAGTGTTTAGAACTATATTGATGTGTTTAGATGGTTCTAACATGGCTTTGATCTTAGTTTGGGCCATAGAGGAATAAAATTGTGTTTTGGAAGTCTAAGAAATTGAGTTTCCAAGAGTTTGAAATTGTAAAATGGACCTAAAGTGTGCAATTCAACCAATACAGTTTTTAGGAGTTGTAAACTGTTTTGATACCTAACTAAGTGTCCTGAGGTTCCAAAATGAGTCACTAGCCTTTAAGATCAAAGAATCAATAAAAAGAATTACCCAATTTTCAGACTTAGAGGCCATTTGTAACACCCTATTTTTCGTATATAAGCCTTGATGTGTTTATATGAGTTATATATGGTTATTGTTATGCTAGTTTATTAGAAATGTGCCTTAGGGAAGTTAAAATGGGGTCAATTGGGATTTTTGGGAGAAAAGTCCCTTTCTGGTGCATGAGCACGGTCGTGCTCATGTGCAACACAACCCCGTGCTCTTAGGCATGCTTGGGTAGCTGCACGAGCCACAAGCACGGTCGTGCTCAAGGGGAGCACGCCGTGTCAGAAAATGGCACGCATGACGGACTTAGTGCAGACCCCGTGCTCCTTTAAGCACACATGTTCTCAAGGTGAGCACGTCCGTGCTCAGGGTGAGCACGGCCGTGTTGGGGTCTGAGGCTATAAATATGAGAGTTTCGGAGGGTTGCGAGTCATAACCCTCAGAAGTTCTTGGCATTCTTGCTTTCCTTTAAAGAGAAGTCCTGCGCGCTAGTGTCAATTAAGGTAAAGTAGTCATCGATTCGTTCGAGGGAACCATGAGTAGATTCGCTTACGTCCAATCGTAGCTTAGATCTTCATACTAGGTATGTGGAGAAGGGATTAGTATGAAGATGTAGTCCTTGTGGTAGCGTAAGATGAAGGGTTAACCCATGATCCTGTTGTGTGCTAAATGTTTAATTGATGTTGTTTACTATCTGAATGGCCATGTTTCCTATACAATTGGCATGTTGTAATTGTGAATTATTATTGATGATGATGATGTATGCCATGAATGAATGCATCGATTTTGATGTTGATGTTGTACGACAAATGCTGATGTTAATGTTATAAATACACTAACTAAGGACATAGGAAAGGTAGTAATGATGTAAGAATTAAAGGTTAGTTTCCAATGTTCATAAGACATGAACCTTAGTAAAGAGAAGTGAGGTTATGTTAAGAAAAATTGGCAAGTGCACCAAATCGCTAACTGTAGTATAAAATTATCGTCTTCATGGATTGAACTATTAATTACTAACGTATCAACTCAACTTCGTTTGAGCGACCGAAAATTAGGAATTGGTTTTCACCATAAGCCTTAATAGAAACTTAGCAGAAAAGAAAATATTTTAGTATTTTTCAATTGAGAAAATTCAAGTAGCAAAAAATTGGTTTGTAAACAATCAAGGAGAAATTGTTAGAGGGTCGATTCCCCTACCTTTCCTACTTGTTCAATCCTGAAAATTAACTTGAACATGTTATCCAAATTCAAGAAGCTGAGTTTTTATCATTTACCCCCTAATTCCTTAGGTTGATAAACGTTCCTGCCTAAATTACTAATTCAATTCCTTGAGTATTAGAAATTTAACAAGAGCAATAAGAATTGTTACAACTCAATGATGCTAATTTGATTGTGTTCTTATTCCTAAGTAACACGCGCAAACCGTCTATTCACAAACAACAACTATGAATTCGAATTTCCTAATTGCAAATCCATACATTAGATAAACATAAAAACAGTGAATAAACTCTTGAATTTAAACAAACCAAACAAAGTCGAAATCCAGAATCAACACAAGTTATCTAGGCAGTTCCATCTACCTCTAACAAAAGAAAATTAGCTAGACATAATGAAAACAGAATAAACAAAGGAAGAAGATGAAGGCAAGAAAGCCATCATGAGTCTCTACTTGCAAACTTTAACTTTCTATGATTGCTCCCTTTCCTCCTCCTAATTCTCTCTGTCAAAATATCTCTCAAGAACTGTCTGAGTTTCCTGCCTTCTTCGTTCTGCGATTTTATTTTTTTCTGCAATGTAACCGCCATGCTCAAGTGTGGCATTCCTGGCGCTTGAGCGTGCTAGGCGCATGAGCGTGGCTCAGCCCACGATTGAGCATGGCATCCCATATTCAGAAACTGTCCAAATCTGCTCAACTGCTCATAAAGACACCATAAAAAACCCATAAAATCTAATAAAAGCAAAAAATGAAACCAACTACCAAATTAATAAAATTAAAACAGAAAAATAACCTACAACTAATAAAAACTAGACAAAAACTAATTAAAATTAACAACCTATTAACTACAAATTAAGATTCATCACACCCCCATACTTAAGAGTTTACTTGTCCCCAAGCAAAGTAACAAAGATCAAACAAACAGTGGCATTAGGGACACCCACAATTTAACAATAAAAAAGCAATGCACCACCCAACCACGTAAGAAATCCTAAAATAAAAGAATCACCTTATAACAAGCTTACGTCCAAGAATGTTCAAAATAAGAAATCATAACAATGATGCACCCATATTTCCACACTTGAAAAATTAAAGAACATGGCTAATTCAATTAAGGAAACACTATTGGACACCCAACTTCTCACAGGATGTGCAAAGTCACTCAATCACTCAAATTTATGTGGGTAAGTGTATCACTCCAATTCACACATCAAAACCATGCAACTTCAAGTTTGATTTTCATCTCAATCATTCATTCACAATTCACAACATGCATAAATTAAAGGGACTTTATTTAGGATGTAACGTGGCCAAGGTAAATGGGAAGGATAAGAAAGGATAAATACACTAGCACCAAAGGAAACAGGAGAGGACAATTATTTATAATGAAACATGCCTTGTATGCAACCCTTTCCCACTTCTTTCTTTTGACTTCCTTTCACCTTCTGATTTTCAAATCACCACTTGCTTTTTTTTTCTTTTGCATGTCATACTATTTTTCATTTTTTTTATTCTTTTGCATTTTTTTTATAACTATTCCTTCCTTGCACAAAATATACTCCCCCATACTTATGTCAAACCCACACACAATAAAATGCTCTCCTATCCACTAAGGTTGTGGGTAGAACATTGTTTTTCAAGTTAAGGCTCATGGGTGAAAACAAACAGAGATTTACATTTAAAGCTCAAATGGACAAAGCAAAGGGAAAAATTCAAGGTTGGCTATTTGGTCAAAGTGGCTATATGAAAAACGGCCCAAATCATTTTTATAACATACATGTGAATCATGAATTTCAAACAAGAACCAAGCAAACTCAAGAGCATGAATTTCAATGGTGCACTCTCAAGAAAGAATTTAACAATTATAGTCCCAACTGACTCACAAGTGTAAAGCTAATCAATCCAATTAATTCTCACCAAAATTTTATAGCCATGGACTTTAATCAACAAGGTTTAACACAATGCATCAAAGTTATGAAATCCACTCAATAAGCACACAAAAATCACATAATCTTGAAGATTAGCACACCCCCAAACCTAAGACTTTGCTTGTCCCCAAGCAAAAGTAATCCTAAATAAACACACAAAACACTAAGGACAACAGACCAAACTTTTACATGTTTTGGGAAAACTGAATGAGAGCACAACTAAACAAAACCACTATAAGGCAAAATTGCACAAGGGCTAATTCCTAAAATAGAAGCATCAACTAGTAGCAAGTTCAATTCTAAAAATGTTAGGAAGCAAAAGGCATGACAACTTTATTCACACAAATTTTATTTTACTTTTTTTTTCTTTCTTTCTTTTTTTATTGTGGGTGTCAACTTTTTTATTTTTTTATTTTTACACTCTTTTTTTTTCAAAGCTCCTCACATTATTCCATTACCCTCTCCCCCAAACCAAAGTCTTTGTTCACCAATGCTCTCCTATCCTCAAGTTGGAATAAATATGGTCATTATAATTCAAGAAGCAAGGATGAGAATAAAATTCATGTAAGGTTGGTTTTTTTGGCTCAAGTGGTTTATGAAAGAAAATGCCCAAATCATTTTTATACAACGCATGCAATTCATGAATTTTAGATAAAAGAATCAAGCAAATCTCAGCATATCAACTCAATGGTGCACACTCAGAATGAATTAAAAATCAAGCCCAATATCTCACAAGGTTAAAACCAAGATTCCATACTTTCATTCCAAACCTCATTACCATGAATTTAATGAAAAAGAAACGAAATATGCAAAGAGGCTATGAAAATTGCTACGAACAATTTCGAAAAATGAAGACTGGACTACAAGAAGAGCTTCCAGTGAAAGGAACATAGTCCGACAAATTGCACAAAATAATGAGAATGCTAAAAGTGACATCTCAAAACAACATCCTAAACCCTTATGTGCTTGGCCTGTTTTTATTCTAACACAAACTAATTAAAACAAGTGAATTACATAGTTGGGATGATCGTTTCCTATAGTGATGCATTAGCATACTACTTTGATTAAAAAAATTAAAACAAATGAAACACACAACTAACAACAAGAAAATAAAAATAAACTAAAGTGAAGGGTTAAGAAAAACTCATTGAGATGCTTCCACCCGGATCCCATTGCTTGTAAGAGATGCTCAATATGTAATATCCTCCTCCTAGATCCTATGGCTTGTGGAGTAACAATTGCAGAAGCAATGACTCTACCCTCAATTCCTCCTGACATGTGTGTGGAGACCTCATTGACCTCTATAAGTACAATAATGACCTCACTTCCTCCCGGGTCAAATGGTATTTTCACAAAGGAATACGACAGACAAGTGGAAGGGGCCAACTTTGCAACATCCACACATGCATGTAACCCAATATATTTATCCAATGCAGCAATTTTAGGTTTCCTTGCAAACATGGTGAAGTAAGACAAATCCTCTTTGCTCTCTATTCCATGTTCTTTTTCTTGTGACCTATTTTCCACTACAACCTCATCAAAACTTTGACGCATCCCCACAACCATATTTTGCTCAAATATTGCTTCATGTAGCTCTTGTACAAACTGATTGCAAATTTCTGGAACTTGCATTTTGAAGTTTTTCATCACAGCACGCTTCGATACAATCAAAATTGGCTCTTGCTTTGACCTCAGAGATGGATAACTCTTGTGAATATTGTTCTAGTGCAACTTTCAAAGGATTTGGCTCATTCCATTCCCATTCCTCCTCATGCTTCATTATTATACTATAAGCTTGTGCATGAGGGCATTGATATCCCCAGAGCCCGTAGTCTCTCATGTCCAAACTCGGCCCAAAAGAATATCTTGTAGCTCCATCAAAGGTCGGAAAATAATAAGTCTCCATTTGTTGTATCCACCTTGCACAAACAAAACTCACATAAATTTTTACTAAACAAAAATGTCAAAAATTAAAAACAAAAAATTAACAATGGTAACTAAAACAAATAAATAAATAAACAAAACAAAATCGTGTCTAAATTAGATGTTTCCCTTGTTACTTATGATATTGGCAAAACTAATCCCCTGCAACGGCGCTAAAAACTTGATGAGACTATGGCAAGTGTACCGGGTTGTTGCATGTAATAAAAATGGTGAGAACCGGATATCGTCCACAGGGATTAGTTACCAAATACCAATTCACTAGTTAAAAACTATCTAGACTAAAATTTGGTATGAAGAGAGATCAAAAGATAAAATAAAGCAAAAGAGAAATAAAACATTTTTTGGAATTTTTGTTGAGGTAAAATAGAATTAAAAGGCTAGGGATTTGGTTTCACCCAATTATGAATCTGAATTCCTCATAGACAAGGAATCCTATGAATTACTGAAACTCTAATTATCCTAATCCCAATTGACATGTTGAAGGACAAATTCCCTTAATTAATTGAAGCCTAATTCCTTAGTGAATCAATTCTACCAAACCCTATCAATTAAATTAATTCCTTAGGTCTAACTAACAAAGCATGATGATAAAAGCTCTATGGAATTTGTGAAAGACCCATTTTAATCAAGTTACCTATTCCTAGATAAACCCAATTAACAGTAATGTTTACAAGAGGGAAAGTCCAAAAATCACTATTCCTAGCATATAATCGAACCGTCAAAAACACAAGAATGATGGCCAAACATTCAAATGTAACTAAGCACAGTAAACATCACATCAACAAAACCAATTCTTCATAAAATAATCAAACTGTCAGATAAAACTTCATCATAGAAGGATTACACTAAAACCCTAACAAAAAGGAATTTAGTCAGACATGCTAAATCCTAAAATAAAATAAAAATAGAGATTAAGATAGAAGAAAAACTCCATGAAAATGAACACGGATGACTCCTTGTACATGTCCACACTACTGCACTCTGCGTCCAGTGTAACAGACCGTTTTTAATTATGCTGTATTAACCGTAAATATATATTTATTTATATTTTTATCTGCACCTAGGAAATTATTTTTGATAAAAAAAATCATATTCCTACCATATCTTATGGTACAAGGTTACGGTGCAATTTTGGGTTTAAAACTCAGACGAAAACCCGTATGCGTTTTTTTTACTGACAGTATAATTTTTACCGGCAGAAAACCTTAATTTGACCCGAAACTGAAATTTGTAGATTTTTTTTATATTTTGTCCGTGAGGATTTCTACTTTCCAAATTTCTGATCAGAAATAAAATATTATGTTTATTCGGACGAATTTTGGTGAAAGTTCGAATGGAAAACATTCGCTATTTTCACTGACAGTAAGATTTTAATGATCAGAAAACCTAATTTTGACTTGTGAACGAAATGGGTTATGATTAAATCATATTTCCAATGAGTTTGGTTAGTTTGAAAATTTTCAGTCGAAAACGAAATATTACGCTTTTATTCGGGCGTAAAACCCTAATCGGGAAACTGACGGAATCGGCAACGGAACTGCAGAGATAGAATGGGACATCAGAGGAGATGAGCTATGGGATGACTCATCAAGAATTTATGATGCAATTGATGTTAGGAATTATGAGTTTTTAGGTGAAATGACCAAAATGCCCTTAAGCTTAACCTAACCTATTCTAGTTAGATTTTAACCATGGTTAAGGCAAGTCAAGGTTAGTTTATGTGGTGCAAAGGAAGCCACACCTCCCATCAATTTTTCACCACACATTGTCCTTGAGACATCCTAATGACTCACCAATGCATTAATGATGCATTAATGGCATTAAATGCTAACCTAGCAAAAAGACTAAAATACCCTTGACCTTTCATTGTATTTCCAACTTTGTCCTAGAATTTTGGGACCAAATTACCCCTCCTTGCACGCAGCCCTTCCCCTTTTGAAACACTTAGACACTTCACTTTTTCATTTCCACCATTTTCATACATGTTCATGTAATTTTCTCTCCAAAAACTCTAAGTTTCAATCATTGACAACTTTTGCATCTTTGATTATTTTGCTTCAAGTTCTTCATCAAAGTTCTTCATTTCATAGTAAGGATCCTATTCCTTATCCTCTTAGCTCCATTAATCATATCTAAATCTCCATTTACATCAAGTTTTCTTAAATTTCCATTTCTAGATCTAGTTTTTCAAAAACTCACCAAAAATCATAGAAAAATCAATTTGATGTGAGATCAATTTCTATGAACTCTCTAAGCCATCTAGATGCTAGATCCAAAAGCTTGAGATCAAAATAAATTCCTAGCTCTAAGTTCCTATATGGGCCGAATCTGTCTATATAGGCTAGATGAATTTTTCTTCAATTGTTCACTTGGATGTTGATTTTGATAAACTATTTGAGATCTCTAGATTGATAATCCAAGAGTTTACAATCAAAAGAAATTTCTAGGTAGTTTCTACTCATATAGCCGAAACCTACATGTATGAGTAAATGAGTTTTTCTTTAATGTTCTACTTGAATAATGACTTGTCTAAGCTAGCTAAGGTCTCTAGGTTATAGATCCAAGAGCTTGCAATCAAAAAAAATTTCTAGCCTATTTTTCATATACTTTGCCGAAACCCTAACCATAGATGTTAGATGATTTTGTTTCAAACTTTTATCTTGTAACAATTAATCTATGCTAGTTAAGGTCTTAGTAACTAGAATCCAAAATATGTAATTGAGAAAATAACCTTAGCCTTTGTTTTGGTTGTCATGACCGAACCTAGCCTTTTGTGGGTAAGGATGGTTTTTGTTTGATTAATTAATTCTTTTGTTGATTTGGAAGAATGTGGTTTTGGTAACTCGTGGTGGGATATCGAGGATCGTCGATTTCGTGTTTCCGGTGGTAACTTAGGTGGGAGAAAGAACCATTCCATCACCAGGACTGATAAGTAGTATATAAGTTATAATAATGGTGTAGGGCGACCTAAACCCTACTAGTGGTCGAGTAATCGACAATACCAAAATCGCATTGGAAACTTTTCCGCTTTACCAATGCTGATTTAGGAATTGTAGGTTTATCGCCTTAGGTTAATTTTATAAAATTGAGGATGTTTGACTTATTATTATTGACTGTTTGTGATACGCTGGTTTAGGTATTCTACTGCATGTGACGTTTTATTTTGATGTTGGAATGTTTTATTGATTACTGTGTTATGCATGATCTACCTGGTTGGATAAATTACTTAGTTAAATTTTAAGTAAAGATATATGTTACTCTGAGGTATTTTGTTTGGGGTGAGAGCCTGGATATAAATTAGAAGTACCTAGCTATTATTTTATAGAAGTGATGTGATATAGAATGTAAGTGGAGGTTATGAGGAAAGCTTGAGGCACTAGGTTGTTATTGATATAAGTCAATGAGAATCATATGTTGCATTGTTGTTCATTACTGTGTATTTGAGATACACGAGGTCCGAAGTTCTCGTGGACTGTACCAAATTAGAAGTTAAGTTGTGCAACTATAGTGTCATTGTTATGCATGAGCACCCTTGATGGAGATGAGAGAGATTACCAGGGTGTGCATCAACGATACTGTGCAGTTATAGTGTCATTGCTTTGCATGAGCGTTCTCACCATGGATGAGAATGTGCACCGGCGTTGGGAACATGTCACTTGGATGATTGACTGACATTCCTAACGAGGGATGTGTGACAGGATTAGTGGTGACCACGTCAGCATAAAGGTTTAGTTGCATGAGTTGGAAGGTAGATGATGATGTTGTAAAGTATGGATGATTGTAGATTGTGAGTGATGCGTGTTTGTGACTATTATTGTATTATATGCTATGAATCTTTTCTGCTTATGATGACAAAATTGTTTCTTATCTCCCTATTTCTGTATTTTTGTGTATGTCTACTTTATGACGCCAGAAGACCCAATTGAGGGATATGCTGCTGAGTAGATGGATGGAACCCTATATGAGATGGAGGGTGCTAAGGAGTTGAATGACACTCCGTATGAGGCTGACGCTGGAGAACAAGTTACAGATCCTAACAATATAGTGTAGTAAGTTTAGGGTCAGTGAGTCATATAAAACATTTTATTTTCCACTAGTTATAAGCAGTTTGTGTTAATAAGTACATGTGCGGGATCCTACTGAGAGGATACCCTAAACAGTGTTGTGTAAGATAAAGGATAATATGTGTGTATTTATGTAATATAACTATGGAGTGTCTTAATTTTGCAGAAGTTATATGACTATTAGTTAAGTTTTTTTTTACGTATTTTCAACAATAAGCGCGCGATTAAGTAAATAATTAATAAAGTTTTATTCTAATAATACAATGAGACACAACGGGGTGTCTGATCCAAAGCCTCCTACTTTATTCACGCTGCTGGTCTCTATTTTTATTTCCCCATGCGTTACTGTTAGCGCCGCACATGTCCTTTAATTCGTATGTTACTCACGGTGCCCCCCTTTGTCCGTTACTTCGCTTTTCTTTTCATATTACACTTTCATTTTACATTCATTCGGGCTTTTTCACGTTGGTCTTTTTCTGATTTCAATACCAATTCATTGGATTGGCTTTTCAATTGCCCAAGACCTGACTTCATGTAGGCTTATATTTCTTTGCTCCAATGAAATCACCAAGCCCCCTAGAAGATGTCCAGCAAGTTACATGCAAGTATAATTCAAAACCATGTGGCATTTATTTAGGCTTTTTTGTTTTCATGGACTCCAAGCCATTTATTATTTCCTACAAAACAAGTAAAAATATTATTAGAATAACTCTAAAAACAAGAATTTAAACTGAAAAAATGTAAAACATTATTAAAAACTAAATTACCTAAACTTAGGGACAAAACGCAATCAATTAACACAATTGAGAGCAGAAATCCACTCAATAAGCACACAAAAATCACATAATCTAAAAGATTATCATGTTAGTGCTTGATGGTATGGTTAACACCCAATGCTTATAAGACATGGAGATTTAATAAGAGGAATGAGATTAATACTTGATGGTGTATTTTAAAGACCATAGGATTGATCTCTGAGTGCTCTAGACAGTTGGCAAGGATTCCTAAAATGTTCTGCCCGACTGTATGACCATGCTGGGCAAGCATGGCTGTAACACCCCGATTTTCGTATAAGGGATTATGTTACTATGGATGCTTAGTTGTTGTTGTTGTTGTTGTTGTTGTTATTATTATTAATGAAGTTAGTATTGTTATTTATATAATTGATAATGTAATTATGATTAGTGTTGTAGTATTTTTATGCTTATAGATAAATATATGTATGTATATATTCTTACATATGATAATATGTTTTTTTTTTTTTGACGAGTGATAATATGTATATTAATATATGATTATTTGCATTAATATGAGATTGTGTCTCTTAATGTGTGACCTTATATGATGGATATATGATTTTGTTTGTGATTTTATATGTTAATATATGATATGTGTAATAATAAGTGATTAAGAATGATATGATGAGATATCGTGTGATTGAATATTTAAATAGAAATAGTGTAATTCTTACGTTTATCATAATCTCCTAAGGATCCTATATAGGAATAACTACCAAATATGTCGCTAAACTTCCATCGAACTTTTGACCACCTTAGAGTTCGATTTAGGATTCAATCATTAGACGTTAATTTGTAGATATTTCTCTGAGCTTTCTAAAGACACCAAGAACGGAAACTTGTAGCTCAAGTTATGTTCAAAATACCGATTTGTATACAGTTTGGGCTGAAATAGGAGCCCATTATGCCCTAACTTGTATTTATACTATAAGACTCGACCTAAACCTTATTTCTCACATTGTTAACCTCAGAATAGCTGCCTATCTTCAGCTTTCTTAGTTTTCCCTTGAACCCCTTGAAGTTATTGGAGTTTGTGAGTCTGTTTGGGAGAGAAGTTACGTGTGTTAGCATCGTTTAAGGTAACGTAGTTATCCCTCCTTAATCTTCTTTTCCCTTTTTTTTTGAATTGAGGATTAATTGGTTGTTCTCTTCCCTTCTTGTTTGACCAAGGCTTAAGGAACTCGTCGAGCCGCTCGAGAGAACATGTCTAGTTTGCCGAAGTTATCGTTTTGGGAATATTCATACCAAGTATGGGGAGAATGAATAGTATTGACATGTAGATGTTGGGGGTAGCATAAGATGAAGGGTTAACCCATGACCCTATCATATGTTGTTTGTATATTAGATGTTAATTATTTACGATGTATGATTCGATGTTATTGGTATGCCCAATTGAGTATGATGTTTAAGGATACCATGAATGTTCATGATGATGGTGATGCTATTATGATGATGATGTTGTTGTTATGATAATGATGAGACTGTTATGATAATGATGATGATGTGGTGCTCTGAATGAGTGTTGATTGTTGTGCACGTTAATGCCAACAATGACATTAATAATACTATAACCAATTAATAGGGCTTATTAATGAGTGAAAGGTGGTTGTTGAACAAGCATAACAAGACTTTGTTACCATGGTTCAAGGAAGAAATGCTTAAGGATGGTAGTACTGCTTCTGATGACGTAAGATGGCTAGCACGTGGGCCTAGATTCAACGTCATATGTTGGAGCGGATATGACATCAATAACTTTTCCTTTTATATAAAGGAACAAGATAACAAGAGTACCATGCAAAATAGTGGGGTTATGATCGTGGCCGAAGCAATACACTTCTCTAGTGCAAAGGACACAAAACCCGTTAAAGCACCGACACCTTACTTTGGATATATTGAAGATATTTGGGTGCTCGATTACACTAAGCTTACGGTGCCAGTTTTTAAATGTAAATGGGTTGATAGTAACGGTGGTGTACAAACCGACGAATTGGGGTTCACATTTGTAGACCTCAACAAGTTAGGTCATATAAATGTGCCTTTCATAATGGCTTCCCAAGCAAAACAAGTGTTTTACATCACTGATCCTTCTAACAAAAGGTTGTCCGTGGTTCTCCAAGGAAAAAGCATGTATAATGGTACTGATGAAAATCAAGATTCAAATCTTGATATTCCTGAGACTCATTCTTTTTCAACAAACATGCCTACTATAATCGAGGAGACACAGGTGGACGATGTACATGCCACTCGTGATGATCATCACGAAGGGATATTGATATAGGTAGTTTAAACTTAGTATACATTTATTTTTATTTATACTTCTGTATTTATTTTTAGTTATAACCTATTTTAACAAATATATATTGCTTCTGAACAGGCATACATATGGATCAGTCGGATGGCCCACATGCACGGGAGGACACTGTGGGGCCTACGCAGGACCCGATCGCGCCTACTCCTTATTCTAGTGTAAGTTTACATGTTATATAATATCTTTAGTCCTTCTTTTTAATGTAAGTTTATAATGTTACAACCCTCTATTTTATGACTTTTTTGTCCATACAGACATCACAGACTTAGAGGAAACGGGGTAGAGGAGCCACGACTTTGAAGAAATTAGAGAAGGCCAGGCAAAGCGGACAGAAGCTTGAGCTGTGCTTTGATGCTAATCTAAAACCCTAGGGACCCTGTTCTAAAGAATTTTAAAAGTGGGTGTTTCTACAAGCGAAGCAGCACGTTAGCATCAACTACAACCATTGGAATGACGTTCCACAGAACGTTAAGGATCAGATTTGGGAGGATATCATGGTATTTTACCTTTACATTCTTTTGATTTACATTATTAGATAATTATCCGAGTTATAATCCACCAGTTGTTATGTATTTAATGTGTAGGTAGCTTGGACTGTGCCGAATGACAAGGATCATCGTACGAAATGTATGAAAATGGTGTCAAAGCACTGGAATGGGTTCAAGCATGATCTTACCAGGTACTATGTATCTGGCAAGAAACGTCTTGATAAGATGTTCTCGGATTATCCCTGGACAGATAAGGATACTTGGGATATGTTTGCTAGGAGTCGACAGGATTAAGAATTTCAGGTTGGTTGATTAAGTTAATTTTGTATGCTTCTTATAGATCATTTAACTGTATTTAATTATGTGTTTTTTTTTGAATAGGCTAAGGCAGAGAAGGGTAGGCAGAATCAAGCGAAGAACGTCCACCGCCACACCATGTCTCAAGGTAGGTACGAGACTCGGATCGAGGAGATGATGGTGGATAGGCTGAGGGTGAAGCAGGAAGAGTATGCTTCTAGGATAGAAAGAGGAGAGGTGCCTTAGGGCACACCATTAAGTCCTCCACCGGACATCGACCGTGAGGATGTCTGGTTAGCCGGCCGCATAACAAAGGCAGGATCTTTTAAAGTTGATGCCACTCGCGAAGTGGTAGATAAGATTGTAAGTAAATATTTAACTTCATTTCAATTGATATTTGTATAGATATTTTTAACACTTTTCACTTGCACGTTTTTTCATTTCTTCATTGTAGATGGATCTTAAAGCACAATGCTCCCAGGGCTCATTCGTCCCTTCTGGACAGCGGGATGTCTTGATGACTGCTCTAGGCAAGAAAGACTATCCTGGTCGGGTTATCGGTGTTCCTGGGAACGTGACCATCAGAGAATATTATGGCAAGTCTACTTCACGAAAGCGGGTTGTCGATGAGGTATCAATTTTGGAATCCATGACTCAGCAACTCATCTCCAACCCTGCTATTACAACGCATCTGATGAAAAGCTTCCTATATAACCCAGAATTCAAGCAGGCGCTTGCTAGAGAGCTTTCCTCCATCGGTTCATCCCAGGACACCGCAGGACATGCCAACCCTTCACATGTGAGCACAAAAGAGAGTTATAGTTGGGCACATGTGGAGGACGATGAGTTGGCAGCTAGGGAGCGGGAGTTGGAAGTCCAACGCCATGAGCTTGAGTTGGAAATGCAAAGGCGTGAGCTTGAGTTGGACTTCAAACGCCATGAGCTCGAAATGGTAACAAAGGTATGTATTCATTATTAATGTCCAAATTAGTCAAATAATTACTTGTGTTTTTTTAATTATCAACAACTAATCTATTTTATTTTTTCTAAATTGAAGGCCAAGTCAACGTCGGTGTCGCAGTCACCTGTCACTCGTTTGTTCTCACTTGGTGAGGATTATGCCTTTGAGATTTTTGAATGTCCATTGGAGCATGATGGATGGGTGGCACGCCCAAATCAAGAGAGGATTGCAGAGATAACGTGTGGATGGCCAGCACGGTTTTGAGTCTCTGGTGCACGTAAGTTAATTTTAATTTTATAACTTATTTATTTTTTGTATTTTTCCATTTAATAATTTATTTTAATTTCAATATATATATTATGTAATTAACATCCACACCTTTTCATATCGTAGGTATCTCCATCGTCTTCAGCTTGATAAGGGCTCCAAATCAGTTTATGGCTTCTTAGATCCATCAATCCTTATGCCTCAATTCTTTGCTGGCGATGAATTAAGTAAATACATAGGGAACTTGATGGGAGACAATCGGAAAGAATTATATCTGGCTCCCTAATCTATAAATAACCATTGGCAGTTGCTCGTACTTCACCCGTCTAGGCATACTGTCATATTCTTCTGCTCTCTCCACCAAAACCCGCCACAGAAGGCGGTGGAAGCTGTAAATACGTAAGTAACTAATCTTCAATTTAATTTAAGTTTTAATATCAGTTGTTTTTAGTTTATTACACACATGATATATGAATTTGTTAATTGACATGATTATTTGTTTATGATAGCACGCTGAAGGCGAGTAGCATAAGTTGCGCCAACGAGAGAAGTAGGACTTCTAAGGCTAAAGGAAATCCTGATTGGATCATCCTCAAGGTTTGGTAGTTTATTTATCAAATAATTAATATTATAATTACTAATTTATATGTATATTTAACTGACATTGAAATTAATTTTGTTTGTAGTCTCGATTTCAACCTGACGGGTGGTCGTGCGGCTATTATGTGATGCTTCATATGCTGAACATAGTCTCCGCATCTATTACGGATGGATGGAAGAAGGTAATATTTAAACAACTTGTTAAATTATATATTATAGTTTTGATGATGACTCGCGTTAATGTTATTGTTATTATTTGAACGTGTGTAGGCATTTAACAACCAATTGCCTCTTCAAAAAGATGAGTTTAGAGACTTGAGGATGCGCTTGGCAGAATTCTTCTTCAAGTATGCGGCTGAAAAAGGAATTGACAAGATACCTCCGCAATACTTAGATGAATAGTTTTTTTGTTAGACTTTAGAAACTAATTAATAATATATATATATATATATATATATACACACATATACATATATATATATATATATATATACATATATATATATATATATATATATATATATATATATATATATATACACTTGTAGATAGTTATGTTTTTCCTATACACATGGGTTTTGGTTTTAAGTCCCCCCATTGTTCCTTTGTATATTTCTTTTCTTTTAGTTAATATTGAAATTTAAGGGTAATGTTTGCAATTATGTAATGTGTGTGATATTGTGTTACTGGGATATTTACTTAATGCAGGGATAGCTGAGGGGAGTGATATTTTAAAACTGAATTTTAAAAAAAAATCTATTAACGTCAGTTGTATCAAACAACTGACGTTAATAGTATTTTATAAAATATACAGTACACTATTAACGTCAGTTGTATTAGGAAACCGACGTTAAAAATAAAACCTGTAACGTCGGTTCTTTAACAGAACTGACGTTAGTTTGAACAACATTAACGTCAGTTGTGTTAAAGAACTGACGTTAATAGTTTTATATTTAACGTCAGTTGTTTAAACAACTGACGTTAAAATATTTACTATTAACGTCAGCTGTATTTACATCAGACAATATTCTGACGTATAAAATCAATTTTAACTGACGTAAAAAGCACTTATTGCACAAGTGAATTGTCGCCAGCGCATGGAAGCTGAGGGTATGGCGATCACTTGGAATGCATTCCAGGACAAGATCTTAACATTGAAGTAGGGGAATATGTTCGTGGTGAAGTACACTGCAAAGTTTGATGGAGCTTGCTCGTTACTACACACACTATCAGTACGTGAATGATAATCACTCCAAGTGTGTAAAGTTCGAAGATGGTCAGCGCCCAAAAGTCAAGCAAGCCATCAGCTATCAGGATATTCGAGTCTTTCCTGTCTTGGTGAGTAAGTGTAGGATCTTCGAGGTTGCCTACAAATCCAGAGTGGCAAGCTACAAGAGTTAAGATGCTCTGGGCAATAAGAACAGAGATCAAAACGACAAGGGAACGCAGTGTCTAGCTACAGTCTACCGAGATTTCAAGCAGGGTGGTAAGAAGCCAGAGTTCTCTACAGGCAGGTTCAAGAACTGGGATTCTTCTGCTCCTAGACCCATCAAATGTGGCAAGTGCAGGAAGGATCATTTCACAGCTCAGTGCAAGGAGACTGATGTCATCTGCTTCAAGTGTGGCAAGCCTGGCCATATCAATCGAGAGTGTGGGGGGACAAAGCTAGAACCACAGAGTTCTAGTAAGAATCAACATTCCCAAGCTAATCGACTGAAGACCAGCAGAAGAGTATTTACTCTTAGTGGAGCTGAGGCCTCCGAGTTCGAGGACTTGATCCAAGGTATGTATCTTATCGATGGAACTCATTTAGCTGTTTTGTTTGATTCGGTGCAACTCACTCGTTTACATCACATTACCGTGTCAGAAACCTTAAACTACATGTGACTCTTCTTGATTGTGAATTAATTGTTACTACACCCACAAATAAGCCTTTTCTTACTTCACATGCATGCAAGAACATCACTATTTCACATGCATGTCCTTTTAAACTGTTATGATAAGACCATTGTTTTCGAAACTCCTATCGAATCAAAGGATCCGAGATTTCTCTCTACCAGCCAAGTTAAGGCTTTTATGAAAGAAGAGGCCCAAGTTTACACGATATTATCTTCCCTGGATGTAGAGAGCAAGCGTGATGTTAGGAATGTGCCAATAGTGAGAGAGTTTCCTGAAGTGTTCCCTGAGGATGCTTACAACTTACCACCTAAAAGGGATGTGGAGTTTGTCGTAGACTTAGTACCTGGAACGGGACCCATATCCATAGCACCTTATAGGATGTCTCCTCTAGAACTAGCAGAGTTGAAGAAACAATTGGAGGAACTAATTCAGAAACAGTTCATTAGGCCTAGCGTGTCCCCATGGGGAGCGCCAGTGTTGTGTGTGAAGAAGAAGGATGGCAGCATGAGGTTGTGTGTCGACTATCAACAACTCAACAAAGTGACCATTAAGAATAGGTATTCCCTCTCTAGGATTGATGATCTTATGGACCAGTTGATAGGAGCTTGTGTTTTTTCCAAGATAGACTTGAGGTCAGGGTACCATCAAATTCGAGTTAAGTCTGAGGACATTCTGAAGACTGCGTTTAGAATGCATTATGGAAACTAGAGTACTTGGTTATGCCCTTTGGTGTGACTAATGCTCCTGCCATGTTCATCGATTATATGAACAAGACCTTTCACCCTTACTTGGATAAGTTTGTGGTGGTTTTCATTGATGACATCTTAGTATACTCCAAAACCAAGGAGGAACGTTAGGACCATTTGAGGGTAGTTTTGCAAACCCTTAAGGGAAAACAGTTGTAGGCTAAGTTGTCCAAGGTGTGAGTTTTGGTTGGAAGATGTGATCTTCTGAGGACATGTAATCTCCAAATGAGGAATAGTTGTAGACCCAACTAAGGTAGAGACTATGCTCCAATGGGAAGCACCAAAGTCAATAACCGAGATTATGAGTTTCTTGGGTTTAGCAAGGTACTATAGGAGGTTCATAGAGAGGTTCTCTAAGATAGCTTTGCCTTTGACCCGTCTCAATAAGAAATGTCAGATCTTTGTGTGGGACTCTAAGTGTGAGGAAAGCTTTCAAAATTTAAAGGAAAGGTTGACGTCTGTGCCGGTATTAGTTTTACCTAATCCTAGTGAGCCTTTCGTAGTACACTGTGATGATTCTAAGCAAGATTTAGGTGGTGTGTTTATGCAGAATGCTAAGGTAGTATCTTATGCTTCTAGGCAGTTGAAAACCCATGAGAAGAACTACCCTACCCATGATTTGGAATTAGGAGCCGTAGTGTTTGCCTTAAAGATATGGAGGCATTATCTGTATGGAGCGAGGTTTGAGGTCTTTAGTGATCATAAGAGTTTGAAAAACATGTTTGACCAGAAAGAGCTAAATATGAGGCAGCATAGGAGAATGAAGATTCTTAAGGATTATGATTTTGAGTTGAGTTACCATCCAGGAAAGGCCAATGTAGTGGCAGATGCTTTAAGTAGAAAGACCTTACATATTTCAACCTTAATGGTTAGAGAGATGGATTTAATTGAGGAGTTTAAAGACTTGATCTTAGCTTGGGAAATTACCCCTAAGAGCATTAAGCTTGGAACGTTGAATATTATCAATAGTTTGATGGACCATATTAGATAAGGTCAGAAGATAGATGTGTACCTCTTAAGCTAGAGAGAGTTGCTTTCTCATGATAGAAACCTTAGTTTTAAGGAAGGAGCGGATGGAGTTTTGAGGTTTTAGGATAGAGTTTCCATACTTGATGTTCCAGAGCTTAAGAATTGATCCTTGAGGAATGATATCAAAGTGGTTTGAGTGTTCATCCAGGTGCCACAATAATGAACCTAGATCTAAAGCGTATGTTTTGGTGGCCTAGAATGAAAAAGGATGTATCTGACTGTGATATGATCCTAAAAAGGAGCATGTAGATTTTCAAATCTATCCTTGAGTGACAACAAAAATTATAGAAGAAGATGAACACAAAAATGGATAAGATGAGGAATGGAAGGTAGCCACCACAATTCCAAGGGGAATTGATAAGCCAAGGTGAGGATCGCCACAAGGGTCTTGGACTCTTGATAAGATCAAAGGGGTTGGCTCAATGAAGAACCCAGGAGAGAACACTCACAATTGGTAAAAACCAAATTGAACATCAAAGTTGTATTTCATCATGTAATAGCCAAGTACATATAGGGAATTGGGGCTGCTAAGAGAAGGCTTACAAAAGGTCATCCTAAGATGAAATAACCCCTAACATAACTAAATGTAACTATTGCACTAATGGACTAATAAAAACATTTACTAACCACTAAGTGGATAATTAAAGACTTAACTCTCCACTAATTGGAGTTACTACCATACTTAAGCAAAATAATAAAAATGATCCATAACATCTAAAAAGGAGTTACTTAGGCATGCAAGCCAAAAGTCACCCTCCTTTGATGCTCAATCATGTCCAAAATTCGTCAGAAACTTTCAGCCCATTTTTCACCATGATATAATCTGAATCAGGTCAAGATGATTGAGATATGATTTGTAGATAATTTCCTAAGGTTTCCAACGAACGAAACAATGCATCAATCGGAGATCTGTAACTCAAGATACATCCAAAATAAGCATATGGGTTCATCACAATGAAAATAAAATTCTCATAAAAAATTAATTTGGCCTTAAATTGGATATCATTCTTGGTTTGCATCATTCCCTCCCTCTTGAAGAGAATTCGACCTCGAATTTATTGCCTCTAGAAGAAGGTATTAGAGTAATAGATTGCCATGACTTCCCAAGTGGATCTGAGGACTTGTTCTCAGATTTAGGGGGAAGCCATTCTCTAGTTGTCTTCATCTCCTTATCTTCCTCTTATAATTCAACTCCAATTGATACTTTGAATTTATGTGTTTCCTCACTACACTCCCTCACTAGTTCACACAATGGATTTTTTTTTTCCCACTCTTTTGGCTTTTTCCACAAAAAAATATATTTTGGACACTCTTGCCTTTTTCCTCTCAAATGTTCTCCTTTAGTTCATAGAAGAGTCGAACACAAAAACCATACAAAAATCCAAAAAAAAAAATTCAAGTAACAAAAAATCACAAAACTTATCAAAAAACATAGGAGACAAAAGAAAGGCTAGAAAAGCAAAGCTTTGGAAATAAGAACAAAGGAAGAAGGGAAATATTTTTTTTTTCAAGAACACAAATTGCTCAAATAGATTTTTCTCTTCTCTTTTTTTTTCTCAAGTTTTCATGCATAATTTATTTTTCTTATAATTTGTGCAATTTTTTTTTTCAAACTTTGAAGAAAAGAATCACACTTGAAAACTTGTTTTTTTTTTTGAACAAGAACAACAACCACGAAATTTCCCTTCACAAATAGAATCAAAGTGTAATTTTTTTGTGTTTTTGGGTTAAAAATAAGAAAAGAAGAAAGGTAGAAGATGAAGAACAAAAACTCAAAATGATATGATCCTAGAAAGGAACATATAAGACTGTGTCTATGCTTGCTTAGTGTGTCAAAAGGCTAAGAAAGAACACTAGAAACCTTCAGGTATGATGCAGCCTTTGAGTATCCCATAATGTAAATGAGATAGTATCTTTAAGGATTTTGTGTTTGGAGTCCCTAGGACTCCAGCAGGTTGTGATGCTATATGGGTTGTAGTGGATAGGTTGACTAAATATGCCCACTTCATCCCTATGAACATGGAGTATCCACTATAAAAGTTGACTAGGTTGTACATCCGGAAGATAGTTAGACTACATGGTGTTCCCTCTAGCATGGTGTGAGATAGAGACCCTGGATTTACCTCTATGTTCTGGAATAGTTTGCATGAGACATTAGGGATAGAGCTTAGACACAGTTCAGCTTACCACCCACAGACTGATGGCCATTCTGAGAGAACCATCCAATCCTTAGAGGATCTTTTGAGATCTTGTGTGCTAGAACAATCAGGTAGTTGGGATAAGTTCTTACCCATTATAGAGTTCACCTACAACAATAGTTTTCATTCCAATATTGGGGTGGCACCCTATGAAGCATTGTATGGGAGGAGATGTAGGACACCTTTGTGTTGGAATGAACCTGGTGAGAATGTTGTGCCAGGACCTGAAATAGTGCAAGAGACTACAGAGAAAGTGAGGATGACCCAGGACAAGATGAGAGTGGCACAAAGTAGAAAAAAGAGTTATCATGATAAGAGGAGGAAGGCTCTCGAATTCCAGGAGGGTGATCATATGTTCTTGCGAGTCACCCCAACAGCTGGGGTTGGTAGAGTAATGAAAGCCCAAAAACTTACTCCTAAATTCATTGGCCCTTACCAAATTTTCAAAAGAGTCAGTGAAATTGCTTACCAAATTGTCTTACCACCTTTCTTATCCAAACTTCACAATGTGTTTCGTGTGTCACAACTTCAAATGTACATTCATGATCCTATCCATGTGATAGTACCTGATACAATTCAGTTAAAAGAGAACTTGACTTTTGAGGTACTACCACTTCGGGTTGAGGATCAAAGGATTAAGCAGCTAAGAGGGAAGGAAATTCCCTTGGTTATAGTCGTTTGGAGTGGGCTACTGAGGCAAGTGCTACCTGGGAGCTTGAAAACAAGATGATGGAGTCATATCCGAACCTTTTTACTCAGGGTAAGTAGAAATTTTGAGGATGAAATTTTTATAAAAGGGTGGAATTGTAACACCCTATTTTTTGTATATAAGCCTTAATGTGTTTATATGAGTGATATATGGTTGTTGTTATGTTAGTTTTTTAGAAATGTGCCTTAGGGAAGTTAAAATGGGGTCAAGGGATTTTCGGGTGAAAAGTCCCTTTCGGGTGCATGAGCACGGCAATGCTAATGTGCAACATGACCCCGTGCTCTTAGGCGTGCTCCAGTGGTTGTGCGAGCCACGAGCACGGTCGTGCTCAAGGGGAGCACTTCCGTGTCGGAAAATGGAGTGTATGACGGAGTTAGTGCAGACCCTATGCTCCTTTAAGCACGCCTGTGCTCAAGGTGAGGATGCCTGTGCTCAGGGAGACCATGGTCGTGCTCAGGGTCTGATGCTATAAATTAGAGAGTTGCAGAGGGCTGTGAGTCATAACCCTCATTTTGATACTTTAACAATCCTTATGCGACATAAACCTCTCTTTTCTCTTCCCTTTGAACCCTTAGAAGTTCTTGGCATTCTTGCTTTCATTTGGAGAGAAGTCGTGCGCACTAGTGTCAATTAAGGTAAAATAGTTATCCTTTGTTAGTCTCTTTCCTTGATTTTATTCTTGGAATAGAGATTAATGGTTTCCCTTTGTTTGTTTTGCCAAGGCTTAAGGAACTCATCGAGCCGTTCGAGGGAACCAAGAGTAGATTCGCTTACGTCCAATCGTAGCTTAGATCTTCATACCAGGTAGTGTAAGATGAAGGGTTAACCCATGACCCTGTTGAGTGCTAAATGCTTAATTGATGTTGTTTGCTATATGATTGGCCATGTTTCCTATACGATTGGCATGTTATAATTGTGAATTATTGATGATGATGATGATGTATGCCATGAATGAATGCATTGATTTTGATGTTGATGTTATATGACGAATGATGATGTTAATCTTATAAATACACTAACTAAGGACATAAGAATGTTAGTAATGATGTAACAATTAACGGTTAGTTTCCAATGTTCATAAGACATGAACATTAGTAAAGAGAAGTGAGGTTAATGCTTGATGGTATAGTTAAGACCCTGGGACTGATCCATGAGTGCTTTAGGGATGTTAATAATAAAATCAAAATTAAAGATCAATTGCCAATACGTTCTGCACAGACTGTACGGCCATACTTTAGTAAGCACGGTCGTGCTCGATAACCAGCGGGAGTCCTAGGGAGTCCAGACACAAAATCCATAGAGATACTATCCAATTTCCATTATGGGATACTCAAAGGCTGCATCATTCCCGAAGGTTTCGGGTGTTCTATCTTAGCCTTCTGACATACTAAGAAAGCATAGACAAACTCAGCTACATCCTTTTTCATTCTAGGCCACCAAAACATACGCTTCAGATCCTGGTACGTCTTAGTGGCACTTGGGTGAACACTCAAAGCACTCCTATGTTCTTCCTTAAGGATCAACTTCCTAAGCTCCGGTAGGTCAGGTACACAAACTCTGTCTTGAAACCTCAAAACTCCATAAGTTCCTTCCTTAAAACTAAGGTTTCTACCCTGAGAAAGCAGCCCCCTCTGGCCTAAGAGGTACACATCTATCTTTTGGCCTTCTCTAATCTGTTCTATCAAACTATTTGATGACAACCAAATGAATGGGTTGCCTAGTTGATGATCTTAGGTTGAATTAATCATTCATTTTAAACTAAGTCACATTTGTGTTTCAATTAGAACGAAGAAAATAAAAAAATGGATGAAGGTAATAGATGAGTATGGCACCACAAACCAAGGTGGTTTGATAAGCCAAGTGAAGATCACCATAAGAATCTAGGATTCTTGATAAGATCAAGGGTGTCTTAACCAAGAAAAAAAAAGAAACAATTCTCACAAATGGCTTAATCCAAATTCAACATCCAATTTCCATTTCATAGTGCCATAGGTGTGATACATACAGGGAAATGGAGATGCCAAGAGTTGGCTTACAAAAGTCATCATAAGATACCATAACCCCCCTAATAACTAGCATAACTAAGCCACTAATTGGTGTAATAAATGCATCAATAAGTGGCTGCCTAAAACATAACTCTCCTACTTAAACCAAATAATAAAAGTGTAACTCTCCTACATAAACAAAATATTTAAAATGAACCATAACTTTGCCATACAAATTTAATCTTTTTGTTAACATCAAAACTTAGGGGATTATTTAACCATAACCACTTTGGTTCCAACAATCTCCCCCTTTTTGATGATGACAAAAACTTATTTAATTTGAGTTTGTAAAGTCTAAGAGAGCCAAAGAGCTCGCCCTAAGATAAAACATTCAAACATTAACAAGTCTAACATCAAGCAAGAATGCTCAAACTATATGACAAGTATCTGAGCATATAAAACTTAGGCATATAGACAGGTATCAGAGCAATTTGAAATAGTTATCAGAACATAAGTAAAAATACAGATATGAAAGCATATAGACAAAAGCTTTAGTTTTAAAAACTTCTTCTTCAAATTTATCTCTCAATATCCTTCTCCCCTTTTTTTGTCATCAGACAAAAAGGTAAGATAAGGTGGACCATCATTGTCAGATATATATAAAATAAAGAGGGAAGAAGAGAAAGATGATTAGGGGTTTGAAGGTGGAGGAGGAGGTGGAGCTGGAGCTGGAGGCGTTTGGCCTTGATTCTATTGAAAGCAGTTGGATCATTTACTGGATAAAGGCATTGGTATCTTGAAGTGATTTATCAAGTTGAGCTTCAACTTTTCTGGTTATGAGATCATCAAGATCCGGAGGAAGAGAAGTTCTTGAGCTCTCAGATGTAGCGTCCAAATTTCCTTGGTTAGCCATAGTACTTAAAGTTCTGTAATGTTGAGGTGCCTCTGGTTGAATAACAGCTAAAGCCACAGGCTGTGAAGACTGTTTTCCTGAAGTTTCTGGTTTGCTTCCAGTTTCAGCCATGTCATCAATATGCTCAATGTGAAAATCTTGATCAGTTCTTTCTAATCCTTCCACAATTATTTCTTAAATTTCCTTAGAAGAAGCCTCAGATAGCTGTTCATACGGCTCTGGTGTAGGCACATGTGCAACCCAGTGCACTTCATCTTCATAAATATAAGATCTCCTCAGGGGAATGCCTAAGGTATCTTCATGAATGAAGTACTTTATTGCAGAGAAACCATATCTGCCCTTTACAGTGGGAGTTTCCTCTTTCTCATCAGCAAACAGTCCAGAATAGGAGGCTTGCCCGTTACTCATCTTTATGTGTCTTTCCCAATAACCTCTTGTTTCATAATCAAAATTCTTCTCTTGGTCTTGGGCCAGAAGAATATTGATGACATCTTGTTCTATATTTACATCTTCACTAGGTGTCATCATGCATTTTACAGGTAGGGGTAGATCTACCGTAACTGGTCTGAACTTATCATATTTGTCCTTGTTCAGATCAATCATAGGCAATCTGGGGCAAATTCTTGAACGTTGCATGCCTATGCTAGTAGTTCTAGTTAAGTGATGCAACCAAGTTAGTGGAACAAAATTCGTAGCCCTGATGTACCTTAGCATGGAGATTTCAGTTGTGAGATGACTGTACATGATATGGCCACAGATGTCAGCTAGCACACCATATTCCCATGGATGAACAAAATTCATCCATTTGACATTTCTATCAAGGGTGAATCTCTTGTAGTTGTAAGTCATGGACCTTTTGAACTCCAAATTGGGATGATTTCTTTTTCCAGGCACAGTGTACCAAAGAGGGATAGTATCCCTATCAACACCACCAGTGTGGGGTACAAAGGGTGGAAGTTTGAAAAGGTTTGGATAGATTTCTCTTGGTGGGAATTTCTTTTGGGGAAGGTGAGTTAGAAGTGGACCATGAGTAGTAAAGTGGTATAGGGAAATTGGATTTGGGAATCTTTGGGAAAGGTGCTCCTGGATTAATTCCAGGTTCATCTGGTTGATTGAACGAGGGATCATTAGAAGGGATGATTGTTTGGAATTGAGGTCTACTGTAATATCCCAGTTTTCACCTATATGTTTAAATTATTTTATTGAAATAATTAATTATCTGGATGTTTATGTTTTTTTGTTTTTATGTTGTTTAGATTAAGTAATTTTATATACTGACTTAAATTTATTTTAATGGATACATTAAAACTGTGTTACTGCAGTGTATAAACACTGGCTAGACAATAACATTACGCTATTGTCTCTATTATTATTTATTCAGAAAAATGATTTAAATAATATAATTCAAAGGAATTTATTTTCAGATGTTACTCTAATTAATTTTAGATTTGAAAATACATTAGTTAAGTGTTAACTGGAGATTAATTTTGGATCACTGATTTTCTTGGTTGACCAGTTCAATCATCAATTTTTACTCTAATTTAAATTTTGAAAATATATATTTGTCACTCATTGTTTTTAGATCTAAGGATTAATATTATTTCTTTTTTTAAAAAATCAATTCCAACCACACATTTTACATACTAAACAAAACAAAAGAAAATTAAATAGGATTTTTCCTCCTTATCTCTCCACTCTCCTCTCTCACGCGTACGGAGCACTACCTCCACACATCATTCTTTTTTTCCCTCTCTTCTTCTTCCTCCCTTTGCAACTCCTTCTTCCTCTTCACTACAAGTCTCCTCCTCCTCCATCTCTCCAAACCAGTCGCGCCGCCCCTAGGACCACCACCGACCGTCGTTCGTCATGGAGGGGGTGACACCACGTTTGGTTCATTCCGCCACCGCTGCGGCGTTGTCCAGTCGCTCACTGTAACACCCTGTATTTTACTGTTTTAAATAACAGTAATACATATAAATATGTTTATAAATTTATTTGAGTTTTAGAAAATTATTTTAAATAAACGGAGTTTACCACTCAATCCTACTTGACCGTAGGAAGCTACGATTAAAATTTAGGTTGGAAAGTCAGGTGAAACCCGGTCCACGAATTCCATTGACAGTATAATAATACTGCTCAAAAGACCTAATTTTAATTCGTGAACGAAAGACTTAAGTTTAGTATTTTATTTTCTACAATTCTGTATTTTTAGAATTTTTTTCAGAAAAAATAAAATAATTTACGTATTACGGGCGGAACACGTAATCGGGTAGACGACGGAAGGGAATTTTGGAGTTTCTAAGAGCCGATAGAGGGTTTGTCTTAGGATTTTGAGATGATTCAAGGGAATGAATCTTATGTTTAAGTCTAGAAGGTTTTTCAGGGTTAAAGTGAAAATTTAGGAATTTTACGTTTAAGCCCCTGAACTTTCTGTTAATTACCCTTTTGTCCCTAAATTAGTTTCTAAGTTTTTTTCAAGTGAATTGGGCTAGAATCCTTGTTCCCAATCTCAAATGGTCGTGTCTTAGAAGTCCAAAATTTTCTAGTTCATGGATTGATTCCATAAAGCCAATTTGAAACTATACAAGTTCCTATGTCAAGCCACTAGTGGAAAATATACATTAGACGGTAAAGGTTTACGTCAGTTAACCAAAAGCTAGACGTTAAAAAGGAGGCGGTGGCAGTTTCGTAAATATCAGGCTTCATTAATTCAATTTTAACGTCAGTTGTTTTAATGACTGACGTTAAAAGTGAAGTGACTCACTTTTAACGTCAGTTCAATAAAGAACTGACGTTAAAAGTGAACATTTTAACGTCAGTTCGATAAAGAACTGACGTTATAAGTAAGTCTCTTCACTTTTAACGTCAGTCCTTACATCAACGGACGTTAAAAGTTATTTTAATAATTTTTTTATCTAGTATACGATTCCTTCCGCATTGCCTTCCTCAAAGTTTCAGTTTCACATGAATTGCTTTGATGTTTTGTGTTTCTGTTTTGAAAACTAAAATATATGTGCGAAGTATAAGTTGAATCAATAACCCAAACCGGATCTCATTCATGAAGTGTAATACGTGATCGATCGATCTGTAAGATTGAAAGGGTTTAAAATCCTATAAAAAGTTACATTGAAAGGGTTTAAAATCCTATAAAAAGTTACATTGAAAGGGTTTAAAATCCTAAACATTAAAGCTACATCCCATCGTGAGAGTTTTATGAAATATGCCAAAGGGAAAACTATATATACTCCAAGACCTCAAAAACTGGGGGCATGAGAGAGCTCAAGAGAGAGGTAAAAACAGGTGCACCAGATCCGTTTCAAGCAAAGGCAATGGTTCCAGAGACTTCCAAGACGGTCACTTGCTGCCAAAGCCGAGGTTTTGGAACCGTGACCCCCGAGCACCCGATTAGCCCTCCAAAGAGTGATTCTCCGGAAGGTGATAAGGTGAGCAACTCACACAATGTAACTTACTCAGACTTATCACCCATGCAATGTAATTTACTCAAACTCAGAAGTTGTTTGACCATTAAGACAAAGACCTTTGAGTCTAGGAATAGGAAGAAAGAGTGATGAAGTTAATCTCCACGGCAGAGTCATATTGTGAAGCAGAAAATTAAAAGGATGGAAGGAAGCTATTTATAGGAGCAGGGGATGAAGTTACTAAGCTATTCTGATTTTGTTGAAAACTTACCTATAAACTTAATGCTCATTAAGAGGATTGAGTTACATGGTGCATGGGTAAGTAGCACAGTACAGTCAAAGGAATGAATGTTTTTGCAGATATCTATACACTTTTAACGTCAGTTTTTAAAAAAAACTGATGTTAAAAAGTGTTTTTAATAAAAAATATTAATTGTTAACGTCAGGTTTTTATACAACTGACGTTAAAAGTTTGATTTTTACTTCAGTTAAATAAATAGCTGACGTAAATAATCCTATATATTATACACGTGCAGAATGAATATTGGAAATAATGTAATTAATATACAGGAACTTGGCAGTCATCAAATAAGTTGATGTTAAAAATGAGGTTGTGGGTAAACTATTTGCGTCGAGTTATATAAATAATCGACGTAAATAATTATGAAACTCATTTCATTGGTTGTCATGTCCTTGTTGTCCCTCTTAACGCAGATCACTCCATATAGTACTGCAGTTTATTTCTAAACCTTTTTTTATACAAGTTTATTTTTAATTTTTATTAATTAGCTTGAATTAGTAAACAAATTATTGTGCAAATTAAAATAAATAAACACTTAACATAAAACAAGTTATATGTATAATCAAATCGTATGACATTGAAGCGATTCATAAGTTAAAATTACATGATTAAAAGATAAAAAATTTCTGCAACATAGCCCTAAAATATAAAAAAGTTTCTGCATCAACATCATTTTCTTCTCAGTCCTGTCATCAGAAACTCCAATGGATGCATCACCTCCCTCACTTGAATTCCAAGATGCAAAGTAAATCCTCAGTCACTAGCAGCGAAAGCAAAGTGAAATGGATCTTTGCATCTTTCTTCTTCAGTGGAGTTCCTTGATGCATCATCTTGAATCCACAATCACTTGCTTCCAAAGAAAAGTGAAAGGGATGACGGGGATGAAATAAAGTGAGAGAATCACATTACGTGATTCACCCAACCTTAATATCATGCAATGTAATTTACTCAAACTCAGAAGTTTTTTGACCATTAAGACAAAGACCTTTGAGTCTAGGAATAGGAAGAAAGAGTGATGAAGTTAATCTCCACGGCAGAGCCATATTGTGAAGCAGAAAATTAATTAAAAGGAGATGGAAGCTAGGAAGCTATTTATAGGAGCAGTGGATGAAGTTACTAAGTTATTCTGATTTTCTTGAAAACTTATCTATAAACTTAATGCTCATTAAGAGGATTAGGTACAAAGGTGAATGGGTAAGTAGCACAGTAGTCAAGGGAATGAATGTTTCTGCAGAAACTAATAAACCTTTAACGTCCGTTGTGTAATACAACTGACGTAAGAAGTTGTGAGTGTTTTTAACATCAGTTTCTTAATACAACTTACGTTAAATATATGACCTTTAACGTCAGTTTTTACTAACAACTGACGTAATAAGTGCGAGAGTTTTTAACGTCAGTTTATTAAGACAACTGACGTTAAATATATGATCTTCAACATCAGGTTTTACCAAAAACTGACGTAAAATGTTGTTTTATTTTAATTATAACGTTTACCCCCGCGCGCCTTCTCCACTTCTCTACGTCTTTTCTCTTTTCATCACGCTCAACCCTCACTCTCGCTCTCACTTCGCCCTAATCGCGCGCTCATCTCCACCGCAACCACCGCGAGGGCTTCTTCGCCACCACCGTGAGGTACACTCTTAACCTCTAACTCTGTCTTTCCCGCTCCTTCTTTGCAATAACTTGACATCTCTCTTTCCCCTGGCCTTCCCGCGCACTAACTCTCCTTGTCCCTCTTCTCTCAGTAACCACATCGAACGTTGGCCACCACTCGAGCTTCCCCCCCCACCACCACGCGAGCGCCTATTTCTGGTGAGTCTTTAATTAGGGCACATTTTTTTATTCACGGTTTTGAGTGCATGCATGTTGCTCTGCTGGTTTGAAACTGTAGTCTCAGTAGTTGAAACTTGAAACTGTGAGTTTGAGTTGTTTGGAATGTCTCTATTTTTGGTTTTGAGTGTATGTTGAAACTGTAGTCTCAGTAGTTGTAACTTTAAACCGTGAGTTTGAGTTGTTTGGAATGTCTCTATTTTTGGTTTTGAGTGCATGTTGCTCTGCTGGTTGATCTGTCACGGCCGTGATGCTCATCACGGCTAGGCCGTGATCAGTTCTGCCTATGAGGGTCTGCTTCAGTTGGCACGTTACGGCCGTGATGGACATCATGGCCAGGCCGTGACCAGTGCTTGGCAATGTTCAAAAACTATAGTTTTCAATCTCCCGTATTGTCCTTATAATGGATATATAGATGTTTTGTATATCTACAGGACCTATCTAGTTATTTTTATTTATACTTCTGTATTTATTTTGAGTTATAACCTATGTTAATACATATATATTGTTTTTGAACAGGCATACATATGGATCAGTCGGATAGCCCACATGCACGGGAGGACACTGTTGGGGTTTCGCAGGACCCGATCACGCCTACGCTTGCTGATTCTAGTGTAAGTTTACATGCATGTTATATACTATCTTTAGTCCTTCTTGTTAATGTAAGTTTATAATGTTACAACCCTCTATTTTATCATTTTTTTGTCCATACAGACATCACACAGCTCATAGGAAACGGGGTAGAGGAGGCACCTCGTTGAAGAAACTAGAGAAGGACAGCAGAGCGGACGAAGCTTGAGGTGTCCTTCGATGCTAATCTAAATGCCCAGGACCCCGTGCTAAAGAATTTAATAAGTGGGTGTTTCTACAAGCGAAGCAAAGACGTAAGCATCAACTACAACCATCGGAATGACGCTTCCACGTAACGTTAAGGATCAGATTTGGGAGGCTATCATGGTATTTTACCTTTACATTTGTTTGATTTACATTATTAGATAATTATCCAAGTTATAATCCATCCAGTTGTTATATATGTATCTAATGTGTAGGTAGCTTGGACTGTGCCAAATGACGAGGATCATCGTCATAAATGTATGAAAATGGCATCAAAGCGTTGGAATGGGTTCTAGCATGTTCTTAGCTGGTACTATGTATCTGGGAAGAAGCGACTTTTTAAATTGTTCTCGGTTTTTCCCTGGATTGATCAGGATACTTAGGATTTGTTTGCCAGAGTCGATGAGGATGAAGAATTTCAGGTTGGTTGATTAAGTTAATTTTGTATGCTTATTATAGATCATTTAACTATATTTAATTATGTGTTTTTGTTTGAATAGGCTAAGGCAAATAAAGGGTCGGCAGAAGTCAAAGCGAAGAACGCCCACCGCCACACCATGTCTTAGGGTGGGTACCATACTCGGATCCAAGAGATGATGGCGGATAGGCCGAGGCGAAGCGGGAAGAGCACTCGCTAGGATTGAAAGAGGAGAGGTGCCCGAGGGCACACCATCAAGTCCTCCGTCGGACATCGACCGTGAGGATGTCCGGTTAGCCGGCCGCATGACAAAGGCGGGATCTTTTAAAGTCGATGCCACTCGTGAAGTGGCGAGATAAGATTGTAAGTAAATAATTAACTTGATTTCAATTGATATTTGTATAGATATTTGCAGCACTTTTCACTTGCACGTTTTTTCATTTTTTTCATTGTAGATGGATCTTAAAGCAAAATCCTCCCAGGCTCATTCGTCCCCCTTCCGGACGGTAGGACATCTTGATGATCGCTCTAGGCAAGAAAGACCATCCCCGGGTCGGGTTCTCGTGTTCCCGGGAACGTGACCATCAAACAATATTATGGCAAGTCTGCTTCACGAAAGTGGGTGATCAATGAAGCATCAATTTTGGCTCACATTACTCAAAGACCTCATGACCAACCCAGATATTACAACACATCTGATGCAAGGCTTAATAGCCAACCAGAATTCAAGCAGGCGCTTGCCAGAGAGCTTTCCTCCGTCGGTACATCCCAGGACACCGCAAGGCTTGCCAACGCTTCACATGTGAGCACAAAAGAGAGTTTTAGTAGGGCACATGTGGAGGACGATGAGTTGGCAGCTAGGGAGCGGGAGTTGGAAGTCCAACGCCATGAGCATGAGTTGGAAATGAAAAGGCGTGAGCTTGAGTTGGACTCCAAACGACGTGAGCTCGAAATGTTAGCAAAGGTATTTATTCATTATTAATGTCCAAAATAGTCAAATAATTACTTGTGTTTTTTTTAATTATCAAAAACTTATATATTTTATTTTTCCTAAATCGAAGGCCAAGTCGACGTCGGTGTCATTGTCACCTATCACTCGCTTGTTCTCACTTGGTGAGGATTATACGTTTGAGATTTTTGCATGTCCATTGGAGCACGATGGATGGGTGGCACGCCCAAATCAAGAGAGGATATTTTCCTTCGTTGGTGACGACGATCTCGAACGCCTGCAGAAATAACGTCTGGATGAACAGCAATGTCATCAGTCTCTGGTGCACGTAAGTTAATTTTAATTTTATAACTTATTTATTTTTGGTATTTTTCCATTTAATAATTTATTTTAATTTCAATATATATATTATGTAATTAACATCCACACCCTTTTCATATCTTAGGTATCTCCATCGTCTTCAGCTTGATAAGGGCGTTGCATCAGTTTACGGTTTCTTAGATCCGTCAATCCTTCTGCCTGAGTTCTTTGTTGACGATGCATTGAGTAAATACATAGGGAAGGTGTTGGGAGATAATCCAAAAGAATTATATATGGCTCCCTACTGTATGGATGACCATTGGCAGTTGTTGGTACTTCACCCGTCTAGGCATACTGTCATATTCTTCTGCTCTCTCCACCATGATCCGCCACCGAAGGTGGTGGAAGCTGTAAATATGTAAGTAACTAATCTTAAATTTAATTTAAGTTTTAATATCAGTTGTTTTTAGTTTATTACACACATGATAAATGAGTTTGTTAATTGATCGATTTGATTATTTGTTTATGATAGCAACAAGGCGAGTAGCATAAGTTGCGCCAAGGGGAGAAGTAGGACTTCTAAGGCTAAAGCAAACTCCTGTATGGAACATCCTCAAGGTTTGGTAGTTTATTTATCAAATAATTATTATTATAATTACTAATTTATGTGTATATTCAACTGACGTTGAAATTAATTTTGTTGGTAGTCTCGATTTCAACCTGACAGTTGGTCGTGCGGCTATTATGTGATGCTTCATATGCTGAACATAGTCTCCGCATCTATTACGGATGGATGGAAGAAGGTAATATTTAAACAACTTGTTAAATTATATATTATAGTTTTGAAGATGACTTGCATTGATGTTATTGTTATTATTTGAACGTGTCTAGGCATTTATCGACCAATCACCTATTCAAGAAGATGAGTTAAGAGACTTGAGGATGCGCTTCGCTGAATTCTTCTTCAAGTATGCGGCTGAGAAAGGAATTGACAACATACCTCCGCACTACTTAGATAAATAGTTTTTTTTGTTAGACTTTAGAAACTAATTAATAACATGTATATATATATCCTTAGATAGTTTTGTTTTTTAGACATTGGAACTAAAATTTATTTATATATATACATGGGTTTTGGTTTTAAGTCCCCCATTGTTCAATTTTCCTTTGCAATTCTGTAATGTGTGTGATATTGTGTTACTGGGACTGAATGCAGGGATAGCTGAGGGGAGTGATATTTTAAAACTGAATTTTAAAAAAAAACTTATTAACGTCAGTTGTATCAAACAACTGACGTTAATAGTATTTTATAAAATATACAGTACTCTATTAACGTCAGTTGTTTATTACAACTGACGTTAAAATTAAACCTTTAACATCAGTTCTTTAAAACAACTGACGTTAGTTTTAACAAAATCAACGTCCGTTGTATTAAAGAACTGACGTTAATAGTTTTAGTTTAACGTCGGTTTGTTAAGGAACTGACGTTAATAGTGTTATATTTAACGTCAGTTCTCAACTGACGTTAAAATATTAACTATTAATGTCAGCTGTATTTACGTCAGTCAGTATTCTGACGTAAAAAATAAATTTTAACTGACGTAAAAAGTACTTATTGCACTAGTGAGCTTAATGTTTAAATCTTCAAGTGGGCCCCACAAAAATGAAACCAAGGCCAAACTAACCCAGCCCATGCGCAAGCCCATAAGGATTGATGGCTGCCCTCATTGTTGTTGGATGAGTCAAGAAAATTCTAGAATGTTCTACATTCTTCCACTTTGTTCTTCAAGCTTCTATAATCTTCTCAAATATTCTTGAATTGTCTTAACATATCTTTGACTAAAAAATCAGCCAACTTTGGTCAAGATAATCTTGCATTAAATGTGGCAAAATCATCATCATCATACTTTATTGACAATTTGCAAACTAGTCCTTCAACTTCTGGAATCTTTGCAAATTGGTCCTTAGAACTTAATTGCATTTGAATCATTTTAGCAAGACAACTCATCAATTCTAGATCCTTCCCAAGATGGCGCCACTATCTCTATAAATACCATACTCTCACTTTTCACTTAGTTTCTTTTGCCATTTGTTTCCAAAACCCTAAAGTTCATAAGTCTCTTAGTGTTAAGTTTGTAAAACAAGTTCTTGGATTTCCTTTGTCATTGATCTTCAAGAGGTAAATTCAAATCTTCATTCTTAATCATACCTATGTTCTTTAGCAAGTTTCTTGATTCAAGGCTTATATCATAGTTGTTCATCACTTTAAAGTTTCTAACCCTAGAACTTTGAAAAGTCATAATAAATTCTAGAAAATATAATAATGATGAAACTACTTTTTATCTTCTTGATATCATGCATATTATCTAAATCCAAGAGCATGATGTAATCAAAAATTTCTTTCCTAAAAATCTAGCCTCGGCCGAATCTATCATATTAGGGTTGGTAGAGTTTTATTCATGTGTTGTCATATATGATCATGTATTCCATATGGCATGTATGTCTACACACTCTAATCTATGATGGTTTCTTAAAATGAAAATCTTACTCAAAAATCTCTATGTTGGCCGAAACCCTAGGTGGGATAGATTTGTTGAGTTTTGTTCATAGTTTTCATAAATGATCTTGTTAATCAAGTTATTAGTATTTATGCTTAATAAATCCAAGTTGGTTTATTAAACTAAGAACCCTATCCCTATGAACATATTGAGGCCGAATCCTTGTATAAAAGAGTTAGGAAGTTTTGAGTTTGAAACTTAGTTGTTTAAGCACTAATCTATGATTTAGGTCAAACAAGGATCATTAATCCATGACTTAATCATGATTAGGAATTGTAGTCATTCAAAAACCCTAGAGGCCGTGACTATGTATTAGGGTTTAGAATGTTTTAGTTTCTTGATTTGTAACTATTTGGTTGTAATGGTTGAAGGTTAGTTGAGTACGACGTTTACGAGGCAACCGAAATTCCGAAGGAATCTGTAAGTTCACCAAAAAGTCTTCAAGAGGTAAGAGGGGAACACCGGAGGATTTATTCAATGGCTATATGCTATTCCGTGGTTGTTTGTAATTATTTGTTTGTTATTATTTATTTATGTTGTTTATTGTTGTGTTATTTGTATCTGTGTGGTTATAATTGCGTTAATTGTTTATCTGCAATTATATTATGCTACTGTGATGCATGATCTACCTGGGAAATATCTGTGATATAACTATTGGTTGATGTGTGAGAAGCCTGACAGTGGTCAGTGCACAATTAAGTAAGTCGGATAAAAGCTTTAAGAAGCTTCGCAAATTATATTCAATGTTTTAACGGCAAAATATTGATATGTAATATTAAAGGGAATTTATTTTGAGAAAAATAAGGAGTTTTGGAAAATATTATTATTTTCATAATTTATTTTTGAAAAATGAATTATAAGTCACAATGAGCGCGAAACTGTGAAAATATTTTAGCATTGCTAATTTTAACGTAAGAAACCCGGAATATTACAAAATATTCTTTTATGAAATTAATTGGGGAAAATAAGTTAATCATGAATTTAGAAAATTAATTAAGTGGAAAAAGTTAAGTTTTTGGCTTAAAAGCCTTAAAAATAATATTTGACGGCAAATTTGGAAAAGTGTAAACGGCAAGTATTTTGAAACGGCAGTACATATTTTGAGAAAATTAAACCTCAAGTGACTCATTGGTTTGTTAAAAACTAAGTTTTTATTATTTAATGATTTTATAATGAATTTCTACCTTGGGAAAGAATTTCCAAAAAAAAATCAAAAGTTGATTTCAACCGTGTTGAAAGTACAGTTAGACTTAGTAATCGAGACGTCGGGGTACTAATGTTCTGTGTTGTGATGGACTCAGTCATTTGGACTTTGAGGGCCTATACCGTATACGTGAGTTATACCGTGTTGAAACATTGAAGATGTTTTCTAGTACCACGAACCTAAGACTGGTGCATCGGTCGAGAGGGGTCGTGATTGAGCACTCGGACAGTGAGGTCCTGTGTTGCAATGAAAGTTTTAATAGTGTTTTAAAACCATGTGAGTCGTAAGCCATTTTGAGCTTCGGCAAAGAAAGATTGAACACAAAGAAAAGAACAAAACAAAAGTTTTTTGCATGCATTTGGCAGACGTGCCTGCGGTTTGTGGTTTGATGCATTAATTACCAGCGGCGAAAGGTAATTCCGATATGCATTTATCTCATGTGCCTAGTGAGGACATGGAGACCCCATCTTACTTGCTATTGGTGCCCTGAGTGTGGACATTAGCAATGTTAATGGTCTTGTGTGCCTGGCCTTGTGTGCCTGTGTGGATGGGAAGAGGTTGCGCACCTATTGGTAGAGTTCCAAGTTAGCCGGTGTGGCTATGGAGTCTGATCAACTCATATTATGTTGGGATATCTCATAAGATTAGGACAAAAATTAGATGATGAATATGAAGTGTCATGCATAATTTTGATGGATGATGTTTGGGGTGTTAAACCCACTGATAAACTATTTGTTTATGAATGTTGATATTTGGTAAATTTTGATGTGTTTATGTGGTGGCTAGTATGTAGTTATTGTGTAAGATCCATGTATTGGTTTCTCACTTTTACATATTCAGATGGACCCAGACATACCCTTGGTACAATCGAGGGTCCGAACGATCACTTTTGATCGTGCGCAATATGGTGGTGCCTGGGAGATTAATCTTGGGGCACTCAGCGCCACCTACCATGGACCGAGTAGAGAAGTTATCGGAACAATAGAGGAAGGATCTTGCACAACAGAGAATTCACGTAGTGGAGACGGTCGAGGTATCTCTACCTCCAGTTTGGCTTTACCTA